>JAGFMF010011395.1:6319958-6421525 GCA_019455555.1 Galemys pyrenaicus | reverse complement strand
CTATCTATCTATCTATCTATCTATCTATCTATCTATCTATCTATCTATCTATCTATCTATCCATCCATGTCCCTACCTACCTATGGATTCTCTCTCTCACTTATATTTTACCTATATACTACATGCAGATTGTATCTACAACTTGCTTGTATTTTATAAAATGTAATCTGTGGTAATTATTTGAAACTCATAATATATCTGTTGAGGCGGGAAATGTAAGTTCAAAGTGGGTCTCAAATTGGTTGGTAAAAGTAGGGTTCAGATCAAGATTCTCTCATTTCAGAGCTCGAGCTCTTTTCCTATATCACATGGGGCCCAGTTAAATGCCATTTTTTCCCTCTCAAAAGGGTGTGAATAACCCAGCCTCTTAGCACTGGGAGAGGTGAGAGTGAATTGGGAAGCAAAGCAAACATTTTCTTTCTCTTTTCCAGAACAACCTGGCCATCTCTGTATTCACTGAGGTGATAAGCAAGAACACACAGTAGTTATGTTTATACATGAGGTTCTTGACCAAACCAGGGGTGGAATCCCTGAAGATACATGTACAGGTTGCAGATGGTCTATATAGAACCTTCCAAATGATGGTATAATTCTTGTTTACAACTAGTCAAAATGTTAGAGTTTTTCTGTTACTCTATGATAGAGTGGTGCACATTCTTCTAGTGATAGTATCGCCCTGACTATCTTTTGGAGTATAAGTTCTTCCCCACTGGTAATTCTCTGGTTGGCTATGAATGATGGTACTGATCCGGCTATGTGTAGGCATCTGAAGACACATGTTAAAGCTAATTCAACTATCATGTTTTGGACTCTGATTCATGAACCAAGTAGAACATGATGGAAATCATTTAGAGTTTACCCATTCTAGGTACTTTGAACAATTACAATAACTGAACACCATTAGCAATAGAAATAAATCTTGTTAAGAAAAAATTCCATTGGAGAAACTTCTTAAATAGTTTCATCTACTCTGACATACAGGTACCTTTATAATAAGCGGTAGAGATACTATTTATCACCTCTGTGAAGATGATAAAAGGTTTTTTTAAAAGAATTATTTAATAGTCTAAATGACAACTATTTACAAGTTGCCATACATATGTATATGCCTCATTTTGCATTTTACATTAAGCATTTTGCAATCAGATTTTAGATTCTTCTAACTTTGGAAATTAAGTTAGTCCTTTTTCTGTAGTGCTAAGGAAATAGTCTGGGATTATGTTCTTACTGTCCCTGAGATGTTTGCTTCTTGAGAGAACCCCTATGGCTGCTTTTGTTTATGTCTTTAACTTTCACTCAGGATTCTTAACACCTGAGTCTCTGTCTGGAAACATATATGGGAGGTTTTGTTTCATTTCAGTGTACTCTAGAAATTATTAATTATGGTTGTATTTTGCTACTTCCTGCTCAGTACACCAAAATGGAAATGGATAACCCTCACATTGATCAAACACATGAAAACAGTTGTGATAATTTCAAAATACATCTCCAAATTCTTAGCTGCTTCTCACAGCAAGAGGTGGGTTTGGATTCCTCTGCTCTTGTTTATGCAATGGCCATGGTGACTCCCTTCTCAAGAACAGAATGTGGCAGGAGAGATACCATGAAAGTAACTATTCTTGCTTAGAAAAGCTTGGAATTTCTTTTGGAACATTCACTTTGGAATCTGGCATCTTATCTGAGTCCAGGCCACATGGAAAGTCCTAGTGCCCTATTCCAACAGCTTTCCCAAACCTCAGTCAGCAGCAACAGCCCAAGGAGCCCAAGTGAGCATGGAGGCCTGGAAAGGGTTCCACCACTACCTACCATTTGACTGGAACTGCCAGAGTGATTGGAACCACGTAGATGAATCCAGTCAGCCCTCAGACTTGTGAGAGGTGAAGGTGATGATTGCTGCAGTCTGACACTACTAAACTTTGGGTCCATGATCAAACAATAGACAACCAGCACAGTCATGAAGCTCCCCTAGTAAAATTCAAGTCTTTCCTGGGTGTCTGATTCTTTTATTTCGTTAAGCCTATGCCTTTCCTCTCAGAAATTTATGATGCAAAATATTGAAAATGAGTCTGAAAGAGAATTAGAGACCATGGGAGGTAACAGAGTAGCACTGTTTTTCTTCAGTAAAAAATGAAGTGACTTGGGAGCTGCAGAGAGCACAGATGAGTGTCATACTCAGGGTAAAGCAGTGATGGAGGGAGATGAAATTATAGGACTGAAGGCATGGCCCAACAGGTGGTCGCTCACTTTCTTCCAATGTCCTCGCTGTGACCCAAAAATCTTTCTAACGCATCAATATCATCACTTATCTATGTAAAACTGTCAAGTGCTCCCTGATGCCCTGTCTTTAGTGTAAAAACCAACCTCCTTTGCGTGACACACAAAGATCTTTATGAACCCCCACCTGGGCTGTGGCTTGTCTCTGTGACCTCAGGATTTCTCCCACTATCCTCTTAAACACTCTGCTCCAATTGCACATATCACAGCCACCCCTTCCCTAATGTAATTTTGTACTTGCTCTTCCTTCTATCTGGAATGCCTTTCTTCTCTCTTATACCATAGGCAATTCCTGTTCCTCCTTTAAGCATGATGTTGGCATCTTCAGGGTTGGTGGCATTACATGCACATTCTGTGTATTTTCTAGACCCCCTATTGTGTCCTCTGTCTTAGGACTTTCTGCTTGGAATGTGTCTTGACCAGGCTGTGAGCTCCTGAAGCCCGTGGTTATTTCTGTCTGAATCCCCAGAGCAGATCATCCAGTAAGTGGATCATGTAAACACTTCTGTGTACTTTATATTGAATGGCTTTTCAAAGACAGCGAGAGGGGGAGAAAGAGAATAGCAAGCTTTTGTTGTTCCTAGTAAGTAGGAGGGAAGTGTTATTATGACATTTACACTTACAATCTGGCTACTTAAAGCTTTGAATAAAGTTATATATATGGACTCTGAATTGTGAAATTTCCTTGAGGCAGAGTCTCGATAGGAAAGACTGAAGAAGTCAAATGATGAGAAGATAAATGTTATCACAGTAACCTGACAAGATACACTCCATGTACCTGCAAGTTATTTTTCTTTTTCTTTATCCATGTTATGTTGCACAAAGCATCTCTTATGAAAGTGCATTTAACTAATTGCATCCTATGCAATTGGGGCATGCATGTGCATGTGTGTGTGAAAATAAGGGTAGTTCTGCTTCACAATACAGCCAGTGGTGTACTAGAGACACTCATATGAGTTTGTAAGAGTTGATAGTTAAATTTTTTTTTTCTTTTATTAAAATATTTTAAAATTTACATATACTTGCAATAGTTAAATTTTTAGGAGTCTTGAAAGTCAGTCATGAAATACGGAATAGCTGTATCACACAAACCAGCCAGTGCTAGATACAGGTCACACCTCTCCCCCTGGCCCATATCCAGATGGTTGTTAAATATTTACTAGTTCATCACTGACTGGGTTCTGTTTTACTCAGTAATATTTCAATATTCAAAGACTCTATAAACGATTTGTCTTTTGTAACCTCATGAGAAATATTAAGATAACCTAAGGGAACTTATCACGTACTAAGGCAGATGAACTGTACAATCTCCTTGGGATGTGTCCAAAACTTGAAACTCCAAGCAAATTAGAAAAAGTACCCTTGTTTTGTGTCACAACTGTATTCTCTCTGTATTGTCAATTTGGGGGCCACTTCCTACTGAGATGACTAAAAAGTTGAGTTATGGTTTTTTGAAAGGAAACTTGCTACAATCAAAGCAGTGCTTTTATTCAATCCATAATAAAATGCCAAGTGATTCAGATAGAAGCTTATTATTAAAATGTATTCGCTTACTCTTCCATAAATATTCATTGGATGCCTCTATGTGTGCAAGAGGCTAGCATGGTAAATATGACAAATGCAGACCTGTTCACATGGCACTCACAACAAATTGGGGAGAAAATTAGCAAATAATCACCTGAACTGTGCTACATGTTGTAGAGAAATTCAGAGAGAAAAGGAGGCAGTAAATGGGAAGTTAATAAAGCTTAAGTTGGGATCCACTCTTCATTTCTATCTGCGTAAAGACACTCAGGTGAAGTAGACTTTGTCATATTTTAAAAACTAAAAGGAGGTCAAAGTGCCTGGACTTTTACATAACGAGGGACTGGAGAATTAGGAAGGGACAAGCTCATGGAAGCCTTTGAGCAAGGGTTAAAGATTTTGCACTTTCTCCTATGTATAATGGGAGATTTTAAGTTGAGGACATGCTTTGAAAGATTGCTCTGAATTGCTCTGTGGCGAAGGAACTGGGGGAGAGGAGGAGCAGCAAATAAAACATAATGAAAGATGGCTCTGTTGTGAATTGAAAAAGCAAGAGGTTGTCTAGGAGAATGCTAGTGGGATTATTATTACGAGGCCACTTACACTGGATGTTCTTTTTAATGACCTGGAAGAAGTGATAAAAATAATTTGATTACTCTTGCAGGCAGTAATAGGGAATTACTCATAAAAGTGGAAAAAGACATCATTTTTAAAGCGCTAGAAAAATTATAACTAGTTAAGAAATAAAGCCTCATTAATTCAGAAAATCTGTGTGTACATACATAAAGCATCAAAAATCGGGTCTCATGGAAGAATACTTTGTGGACACAGCACATTTTGTCCCACGTTGTTTTGATTCTAAGAGCTCTATATTGTTTGTTTCAGCAAAGCAGCTGCTTCCAGTTAGCTCCTAGTGCTTTTAACTTCTACTTCTGCCAGAATGACTCCTGACAATCTATTTAAAGAGCTTTCAGGAAGATGGCCACTCATGTTAAAAATTGGGAACAGCCTCACTCCTGCCATGAAAGAATCAGAAACTCCTTTAATATCATAATCAACAGGAAGCACTATAAACAAGATGCCATCAGGAGTCTCTACAGAATGGAAAGTAAAAGTAATTATTGAATAACCTAATTGGCCTTGAAAGCTTTATATAATGTTTGTTGCTTCTTAGCACAGATGAAGCATGGCAGGGTGATAAAATGTAACAATTCAATGTTCAAGTCATAAAAGTGTGAATATTCAGTTTTCATTATGTCCATTGGAGGCAAAACTATCCAAATGAAAAATCCAACTTGAATGGTTATGGCAAAAACATTAATTTAAGTTATATCCCTAGAGAACATTCTGTTCAGTACCCCCAAATGAAAGATCATTTACCTTCTGTTACATAAGTTTAAGTCACACTGACTATAAACTCACTGCCTCTTGTCTTAATTCCACTTATCAAATCAAACAGAGCAGATGGTAGTCTTAATGCAGCCCATTTCATCCAGAGTCACCAACAAATAAACAACACAGCTAGTTCAGCATATAGGGAAATTAATGTGCTAATGACCAGTCATTCAGTTTGCAACTACAGTTTATTAATTTTGATATTTTTATGATTATTGCATTTGTTGCTGGGAGAGTAGGGTAATTGCCTTAGTGAACAATGTCCTTTCCATACTCACCCAAACTAAAAGTTATCAGCACTAGTAAATTTTCTTTTTCCAAGTTGAGAGATGTAAAACATGAGAATTTTAAAAAAAACAGATTATGTCTGAAGATAAGTAATGTAAGCAATTTGTGAAGTTGATGGTTTGTAAGGGATATGGTGAGATTAGATGTTTTATTAGAAACAACCCAAAATAGTCATGTGATTTACAAATGACCTGAGCTAGGTGAAAGACCTTTCCATTGCAGCACTATTTGCAATAATAAAATTATGGGAACAACCTAAGTATCCAGTTACAGGTTAGTCAATCAAGAAAATGTGGTATTTATACACTGGAATACAATACAGCTATGAAAATATGGGTGGAACAGGAGAGGATTCTGCTAAATGAAATAAGTCAGAAGGAAGAAGACGAATACTGGATGATTGCACTTATATGTGGACTGTAGAGAAACAAAACAAATGAACAGACCAAAATAAGCCTCAGAGATCTGACTACAAAACTGAGGTTATCAAAAGGTGAAGTGGGGGTGAGAAGCAAAGGGAGGAGGGGACCCACTGGACTATGGTGGAGGACTGTGGGTGCTTTAGTGCTTGGTATGGTGTAGTATCATACATCTGAAGAGGTGTCAGCCTTTACTTCCAAATCATATACCAAGTTGTAAACCAATGTTACCTTCGTTAAAAAGTACAATTTGAAAAAAAAAAAAAAAAAGGGTTTTCAAATGCTGTAGTGCATGGATTTCTTTGAAAAGTAGTTTCATTTGGGCTTTGCAGGTAGGAAGCCATGAAACTATCAAATACTGCCGCTCCATCAGTTGGCTACCCAGAAGCTAGGCTGGTGTCTAATAGTGTAACTCAACAAGTGAGGGGGAGTAATGGCTTTGTACTGTGGGTATTACTCACAGTAGTGAGTAGTACTCAGTCTGAATTTTTTTTTAGGTATTACTCAGTCTGAATTTTTTATACTCCTTAGGTAAGGTGTGGGAAAGAATAAGGAAGGGAGAGAGAGGAGGACAAAAGGGAGGGAGGAAGGAAAGACCATGGGAGAGAATTTCTAGGTAACAGGCAGCAGCAATAGAAGATGAGTTTGGAGAGTGAATGTTGGAGGAGAGTGAAATCACTTTTAATCCATATTGGTCTAGAGCTGAGTGGTAACAGACTCAAAGATACAGAGGTAAAGTATAAAAGTAGTATCAGAGAGAATAAGCTGAAGTGCACACAGGAGACAAGTAAATAATATATATATATATATATAAACAGGAACTAGGCGGGGCCTATAAAAGTGTGAAGCAGACTGCCAATAAGAGACTGGTGTCTTTATTGCCACCAAGCACAACACCCATCAAGTTATGATACCTTTTTAAGATACAATTTGTGCTAAAAGAAAAACTGTAAAACACACTATGGCTGATTTGTGACCCCTGTGGTCCTTCCTGTGCTTAGAGATTGCCTAGAGGAAATGCATACAGTGAAAACATCTCCTGCAATGACTGCAAAAGCCTGGAAGTCAGAATTGGTTCCCTTGAAGGGACACAAGCAAGATAAAAGAAGAAATAGTTCACAATCCTATTTTGAAAGCACATGTGGTTGAGGTGTTCTTTTCCCTCTCCTAAGTCCCCGCGTATGAAGGAATTGGCGGTAATACCAGAGGTTCATTTTATGTTATCTATTCTCCATGTGTGTGTGTGGGGGGGGGGGGATATTTACTTAAGTTAGTACTTTAGCACACTTCTCACAATTCACTTCTTAGCACAGAATTAGTCATTGTCAACTCATTTTTTTGGTGTTGTGTTACATTCCCAAGTTTAGTTTATTCCTCATCATCCATGGTCTCAATTCTTAGTTTTGTTCTCACCAGATTTTTTTGTCTGCCCAGTTTCCATTTCCTCTATCTCATCATTGTAGTCACTTCTTTAGAGAGGGCCTGGGGCTGTGCAGTTGGGATTTCCACCAAGGGATCAGTGGTGGAATCGAAATGAGAAAACCAGCACAACACAGATTCTCCTACCAACGGCAACCTAGATGTGGAAAATGGAATAGACAAGTGGAAATTTGATTCCAGAGGGGCTGTGGAGAGTGAGATATTGGAGGGTCCAAAACCAAGGTCAAAGGGAGACAGATTTAAAGTTGAGCCATAACTGAAGAATTTAGAGTTAAGTAGGTTAGGGTGAGGTGGCAGGGAACATACAATGATGGCCCCCGGTTCCTGTCCATGGAGCAGTGAGTGTGCGTGTAGTGGGGCAGGATATATGTCTTTTCACTATTACTAAAGGGGACTTTCTGAAACATGAATCGCATCATGTAACTCCCTAAATGTGTTTTTGCTCATACCCCACTACTTGCTGAATGGGCTCTAATAGGGAGTCACAACACCCTGGTGTGTTGCAACCACCTAGGTGTGTGTGATCACACTTAAGAGTCTTGTGCAATTGTTACTCATCGTAAAGTGCTGGAGTTAGTGAAGCTTTTTGCAATATGAATTAGAGCAGAATTATTCTCCAACTCTTATTTTGCCAGTCTCTCTTGTATTTGAGGTGTTTTCTTAAGTGGAAATGCAAGGTGCAGTGTTACACTAATTCTTGGGGAATTGCATGTAACATGAGTCTTAACTTTGGTGTGCTGAAATCCTTTTCATGCTTGCTACTGTCTCTCCTAGTGTCTGGTAGTTATTATCAAAAGGTGATTATGAATGACAACAGTGCTAGCTTCATCAAACCATAGTGTGCTCACTGGAGTGTGTTGTGGTTGAGAATATTTTCCATTGTGTCTCTCTTAGAGAAAAACATGTTGAGATCTGCTAGCAAAATCCAAGCTTGATGGCTTGTCTGTCCTATATACAGCCTGTTCTTTCCTATACACTCCTGTCTTCCACAGGAATGCTAGACTCACCACACTGCTTCTAGATTCATCTCCCCACACTTCTTACTTGCCCTTCCTTTTGTCTGGAATGGCTAACTAAGCCTGGGTTGCTCTATTGTCTAACTCCAGAGAGCAACAATTCTGTTGTATACTTGGGTTATCCTCTGGGAAGTGGGAGGGGGAAGGCATTCACAGAGATGACCTGGTGTCTCTAAATTTGGATAAGAGGGTATTTTTTTTGTTATGACTCTTTTCCCTGAGAGATGTTCTTATTAAACTTTATTCCATTCATATTTGATCCTCTTTAAAAGTTGTCATATTTATTATATGAGATAGCTTAACTTTTGAAATAACTCAAGATTTTTAAATTATAGAAAATATGGTTTACCTTGAGCAACACAGAAGTTAGGAACACTAATGCCTGGGAAGTTGAAAATCCTTGTTGATGTAACTTAGAGTTGATGTAACTTAGAGTTGAGGTAACTCCTTATAGGTAAGCTTTGCACTCACAGAGACAGCCAGCCAGCACCTGGGGCTGGTAGAATTCCTGAATGCCCAACTATGGGTAGAAGAAAAAAAAAATCAGTGTACAAGTAGACTTGCACAGTTCAAACCCATTTTGTTCAAAGATGAAGGTTTAATAATGATACCTTCATCATGCTTCTACTCACATGTTCACCATCTGAAGTTGTCAGTGAAAACAATCTGGTGCAAAAACAAACAAAACAAAACAATAGCTCATTTCAAACTCATAGACATTTAAATGTGAGTACTGGTATGAAAGCTGTAACTTTATCTTTGTCCATTGTTTATTTTTCCAGAAAAGAGATCGTATAACTTCTCTAATAGCCTATACTTTTCTACAACAATAATTATAGATATAGCTCATTATTTTCAGGGGCTGTATTTAGAGCCCATAGGGAGTGCTGAGTAGTAAATGTTTCAGTGTTTGGATGATCAATTTCCCAACACCAAAGGGCCAAGGATAGGTTCAGAGTGAGGGGATAAGCCAAGAATTTAGAGTTGAGTGGACCTCTGCCAGAGTGAGATCAGGAGAGGAGTATACACCAATAGTTAGTGACTCTTGTGTATTAGTAATTGTGTGCACAGTGATTGGACTGTCAAGACTGGTCTGAGGGACCAGACTTTACTGAAGCTTAATAGTTATTGATCTACTTCATTCTTCTAAATGGCTGCATTCTAAGTTTGAATGTACCAAGGCTTATTCTACTATTCCCTTATGTGGGTTGCTGTAAGTTTTTGTCAACTGCAACAAACACGTTTGTGATATACCCTTAGGCACTGCAGTTTTTTTCTCTAAAGCATCCCAGAAGTAGGACTGAGAGGGTAAAGACCATGTGTACATTACATTTCTTTCTATTGTTAGGCTATTCTTTTGAGTAGCTTTAGCAATTCTCATCCCTTGGTATTTTCTCAATGACAGGAGAGTCTTTTAAATTACATACATTAAAATCTTTATATTTTTACACTGGAGTTCATACTTTTGAGCTTGTGGATTAACAGTCTAAAGGTGAAGCTTTTTTACCAAAAAGAAAATCTAAAGACTTGTTTTTTTCTGTTGACAAACACTCATTAAGCCAACAAAGGATGACAGTGACCATCTTGGGACCTGGTAAAGGTTAATTTCATTAACTTCAGCAAAATGGGATAAGCTAGGAGATACTAGTAGCTGGGAAGTCCACACAGAATGAGCAAGAGAGCAAACCCAGATACAAATGCTAAGAGAACATCTAGTCCAAGTGGTAAGTCATGGAATGGGAAGTCTCATTCAGTAGAACAGCAGTAGAACACGTAGTACCAGGGAGACCCAAGGATGAACACAATAGGGGGACAGGATGTTTGGATCATGTAGTCAGAGGCAGGGGGTTGGTATCAGGGACATTTGTTGGGAAGAGGAAAGGACCCAGCCACAGGACTAGGCAGTAGGAAACCATGAATCCTTGACGGGAATTCTCTGTATCAGCCAAACTTAACAAATTCTGACCCTGCTACCTACTAATTTTTGAACCTGTAATAAACTATATCAGCTTCTTGGATATTAGCTTTTTGTTTTATCTGTATCGTGTATCAAGAATGTGGCTTAGATTGTAGCTCATACAATATACATGATGTCTATCGGCATGTCTAAGACTGCTGTATTTTTCCTGTAACAAAGGATACATTAGCAGATTGCATGAAATGAGCTGATGGTTTTAATTCCAGGCTTCAGCCTGCCATGTCAGCTTTGTCTTTCTGAGTTGTACTCCAGTTGCCCTGTGGCAACTCAAAATATATCTAAATCTCAGTTCTTGCTCCTGGAAACACCTTCCAGTGTCTTAGCCTGGGGTTAGGTTAGAGAAACTTTAGAAAATCTTTAGGCTGCCATTTATTTGACTTCAACTAATACTGGTGCTGGTGTACCTGGAGCAGGGCTTGTTAGCTGGACTGTCCCTTCTTGGACATCTGTTTTAAGACAAACATCCCCCTTCCTACTTAAGCTTGGTCTATCTCTTGCCCACTCATCTACTTCTATGAAGTCTCAAGATCTCCCTAATCAAGCATTGTTGAGTGATGACACAGTGCAGAGAGGCGGCAAGGGCAGAACCAGATTCTTGTGTTTAATCTCAGTGTTGAACACAAATTCCTGGAAAGTGTTTCCCTTAATGGTCTTCTCTGGTTCTTAGGTAGGACTGATTGAGCCTAGTCTTCAGGGTGTATAGGCATTTGGAAAAAAATTCAGAGCTTGAAAATATCAATATTTGTAACTGGTCATTCATTACCTGAAATTTACACTTGAGCTGGTTTGACTGAATTAATCCTAATACTCTGCGAACAAGAAGGTACCTCTCAGCAAAGTATTTTGTGCATGAGTGTCTAGGTTGTTATGTTAACAGCAAACAAACAGACTAATCAATGGCATAACAAACAATAAAAGTGGGAGCCATGCAAGGCACACACCTGCTGTTTTTACTCAGAATTCATTTTTAGTTTTCCAGGAAACTATATGCCAGTTTTCCTTTGGAACCCACTTCCTGCTACAGGGCGTCCATGTGATAAGGAGGTGATGCATGTCTAGCTTATCAGCATATTTCACTTGTTAGTCAAGGCACTTAGTTCTACAGTGAGCTGATTCAATAAAATTCAATCCCAAGGCTTTTGCTGGAATTATTAAGAAATATAGTTTCTTTTTTTTTGCTCTGTAATTTCAGCTGATGGAACATAATACTGAAGGTTTTGGTGGTCCTCTTGCCAAAATATAGGGAGAGTCTATTTTGCCAAGTTGTATCTAAAAGTCATACTGTCCTTGGACTATTTAGTTACATGAGCCATTAAATTTATTGTTTTGCTTCCTTCAGTTTCTGTAATATTTTTGTCACTTGCAATCAAAAGATGACTGAGTAATATCTATGGGTTGCTGAAGTTTTGAAATCCAAACTAAATGCTGTTGAGCCAAAATTCTTCGAAATTGCTGAAAATCCAAATAATACATCTGAGGAAAAAATGTGCTTTCTGACCATCATTTAGACAAAACTTTCTGAGCTAAAAACCTCACAATCCTCCTTCCAATATTAAAGTGATTCTCTATGTTGAACAACATACATAAATTTTGAAGCCAGGCAGAAATGGATTTGTAGCCTGGCTAAATGACATAAGAAATTTACTTCATCACAGCTTTTCAGTTTTGTCTTTTGTAAAATAAGAATGGCAATACCTTTTCTACTCTTACAGATCCAGTGAAATACCATATGCCAAATTCAATGTTGTGCTTGATTCATGGAATTCTAGGTTTTGTTTTAAAGTTGCATGAAAGTGAATTAGTTATAAAGGTTCTGAAATTTCCTGTTATGCTTTTGTGTCGATGACTTTCTCATTCAAGTCCCAAATGAATCTTTCTGTTATATGTTTTGTGTTTAAGACTCGTATCCTCCCCACCCAAAATTGGAATTATATTTAAACAATTACCTGAGTTTAGATTTATTTGAGCAAAAACAAGTGGTTGTGATGGGAAATTGGGAAGCTGGAGTTTATCAAAGACTTATTTGAAAAATGTATAACTGGCTCAGGTTGAGAATGCAATCATTTAAAAGGCAGACACTCAAAGCCACTGGAAAGAAAGCTGAGAGGTATTTGTAATGTATAATATTGAAATGGCATGTGCTCTATTGGTTTCACTTCTGAGTGGATGTTTTGTTTTTGATATGCTCTGTATTTTTAAAGGTTTTGCAATGTGAATTATAGATGATACCAGCGTATTTGCTAAGCCACAAATAGCATTTCTTTCCTTCCATTTGATTTTTATTTTTGTTGAAAATGCATGTTTTGAAGATGCTAAAGCCATAAATCTTTCTCGATTATGCTCTGTTTTACTAACTAGTAGCCAGGACTGGCTTCCCCTTGCAGACACTGAATGCTAAACAGCCTTGAAAAATGTTAAGTTGTTAGATAACTGGACTAGTTTTCTCAAAGCTCCTCTCTGGGAGGCTAAGAATTAACCAGGCTTCTTGCTCTCCTTTTCACACTCCAACGGGAATATGCTAATTCACTATTAACTTTACAGCAATGTTTTAACATTCCATTTCTTCTAATTCACAATTCACTCAGGAACTGGTGCACAAGTGCTGTGAAAGTTGATTTCATTTTGCCAGGAATTCACACCCAGAGTCTTGAAATGAATTCACAGCCAGAGTATTGTTTTGATAGGGTGACAGTAAGCATGAAGGGGAAGCTCCCAATCCCCCAATGCCTGGAACCTGCCTGATGGTGCCTAGCACTGAGGGGGGACTTGGTGAATGGATATATGTGGAATAAATGAAAAATAACCATCATAATCCTTGACCATAACACTTCTGCTCACAAAACATCCACACTGATTTAATGTGAAAGAAAAAGAAAGTAATATTGTCTGTGGGAAACTACAAATTCAGCCCTGTTAGGTTTTCTAGTAAGGCTCCTTGGTATTATTCTTCAGGAACAAATCCTGGGAGATTCTCACTGAGGAACATGGTGCTTTTCCATGACAGCAAGACAGCATCAAGGACCTTCTAGGATGTGTATGTTTTTGTTCCAAAGACTTGATATCACTATTTTTTATTCCTTCGCTCTGCCTCCCTCCCCCCATTTTATCCTAATCCTCTAATGCTCACCTGTTTGTCATTTTCTTGTTTGATCTTGGTTCTAGTGTTTTTGTTAATACAAAGATCTCAGATATTTAAGCTTTTATGAAAAACTCCCACATGATTACATTGAAAACATCACTCTGATTTTCTTCCATGTCTACTCAAGGTCACACAAATTTGTCTTTTTATTTTTTTAGGTGACTTGGATGCATGCATTCTATAGATGGCTTCCTTTGTTGACCAACTGCCTTTGGGTTAGGTGTCTTAATCTTCACGTCAAGCAAACAGAACAACTCTGAGGAATTGTCATTTTCCATTTTACAGATGAGAATACAGAGGTTTCTTGGTTTTAATTTTATTTATTTATTTTAGCTATTTTTATTGAGTTAATATCATATTGGTGTTTCCATAATAGAGGTATGGAATCCACCCCTCAAGTATTGCTGCCTTAGTGACTCCACCACCAAAGCACCCATGAACCCATAGTCCACCACCATTGGCCTTGCGCTTCCTCTATTGAGAATACAATGCTTTAAAGATGTTAAAGTCCTTTCCACTTAAGAACAGTGTTTTAATCTTTCACAGAGATGGAAGGAAATAAAAGCAGGAAGAGAACTATATCTGGACAAAACACTTTAGAAATGGACACATCTTTGTGGTTTACTGTCCATGAACAATATGTTTCATTATGAATATATTAAAATGCATTTATTTTGTAATCTTATAAATATCTCTGAGTCACTTCAGGGTCTTCTGTAGTGCTTTCCTGTCATTTGATGTTTTTAATGTGTTCCTCCACTTTCTTCTTTGATGACCTTTGACTTACCTTCTAAAGCACGTAGATTTCAGCTCAATTTTTAGCTTTCAGAGATGCTTCTAAAATGACTCTTGACCCTCTTATCACTTTCTATCCCAATGTCGTATTTCACTTCTTAATAACATTTATTGCCATTCAAAATCATATTTTTTTATTCCTTCCTATTCCTCACTAGAATAAGAGCTGATTACAAGAATAGTTCTTACTGTTCTTATTTACCTCTGCATCCCCAGAGCCTAGATGAATTATTGCATATTCTTCAAGATGTACACTAAGGTAAATGGCATGACTCCAAAATTAAATAGCAAGGGATTAACAAGGCAGGGCACTTGTGGCTCGGTCAAAGATAGATGCACGATCCAGGGCAGCACTCCTTTTTAGCTCCCTGCTGTGTTGTCTTTCCAGCTCAGCCCACTGAGGTGGATGTAATTAGTTTATGATCTGTCTAAACAAGTGCCCAAGTCACAACATGAAGTGATCTTGTTCTAGATCCCTACAGGCATTGATGGTTTGCGTGAAGCCAGAGCAGACTCAGGAGACACTCATAACTCCTGGGACATTAAGTCAACCTGAACTAATCCTCAGGATTTTTGTCTCAATGTCAGATATTTGTAGATTGCTTCAAAAATGACCTAACTCCTAGATCCCTCTGAATGACTATACATACTGATCCAGATGAAATCCTATTATTCACAGGCATGATGCTAATTATTTTAATAGCATTTAATTTCCTCTTCAAAGACATCTAGAAATAGATATTATTAACACAGCTTTTGATTACAGATAGTATCTGAAGGTGAAATGTGCCTATTTGGGATGATTTGTTGGGCTATATTTTGGGTCTGAGAATGCTTAATTTTTTCCCCCAAAAGATAATGATAGTTGCATTCCAAGACCCCCCCAAATAAACTCACTACCTGATAATAGATAGTGAGGAAAACTTATGTCCTCCTTTTTCAGATAGGCAACTAAAGCCTGGAAAGAGTAAAATCTTGTCTAGATTTTATAACTAGTAGAGAGGGATGCAAACCCAGGTTGACTCTTCCCAAAACTGTACTCAACCGTATATTTAGCAATGATCTGATGCCTCAATTTGATGTTAACTATGACCTCTAGGAAAATTTTGTTTATCTGCTGGGAATAAATGTCATAGTCTGACAACTATAAAGCAGAGATTTTCTGCAGGGGAGAAGGAGGGAGAGAGATCAAAATGAGGAAGGGAAGAGCACAAGGGACTTCAGTGATGGTGCACGGGTGAACTAGTGGTGGAAATTCTATGGAAATGGCAACTGAAAAAAGAAAGCAAACATTGTAAAAAATTGAAAAATGATGTAAAATACATAAATAAAAATTAATAAAAAATATAGTCTGAAGATGGGTGTAAGGGACACTCAGAGACTTAGTTGAAAAGTTAAGAAAGAAATCCTTAGCACAGGGCCTCCCTGGTGGCGCAGTGGGTTAAGCAACACATTATGAAGCAAACCACAGCCACTGCAGCACGAGTTCGAATCCCTGCTGCCGGCCAGGGAGGGCACCCACATGGCGCAGCAGACCTCTCCTGCCTCACCCACTGCTCCCCGCAGCAGTGTACTTCCATTAGTCTCTCTGTTCTGCTCCCCACTCTGTCTCTGGTGAATCCTCTCACCTCCCACATGTCTGGCCTGTACCCCAATGCTTGTATGCATGAATAAATAAATCTTTAAAAAAAAAAAAGAAATCCTTAGAACATCACAGTTAAGTATTGAAAAATGGAAGTCTTATGCAAATTATTTTTTGAAAAGAGCTCATCTTAACTGATTTGAATTATGCATGTATATTGGAGACATTCAGACTTGGGTTCAGGATTCAGCTGTCATTTAACTGTAATTTTCAGTAATTTTTATCCTTCTAAGACTTCATCTGGATTCCAATACCTAGTTCACATTTTTTTTTTCCTTTTTTTTTAGCGGTAAGAGCAGTCAGTCCAGAGCCAGGACTATGGCTGAGAAGTTTTTGGTCATGAAATTTCACTTTTTTCTAAATTATGTTCTCTGCCTGTATTCATGTTAAAATTTTGTTTTTATTCTTATCATTTCCTGCTTTAGATATAGTTTAAGATCTTAATTCATTTCCATAGGATTTGTGCATTATTGTTCTGAAAATCTCTTTGTCATCTTGGTCAGCATAGTATCTAATAAAGTTCACTTTTTTCCTGCCACTGAATCTTCTTAGATCTCATTCTCTCACCATAGTCTTTGTTTAACAGCTTATGTTTTATCACTGTTAACCATCTATGAATTAGACACAGTGTCTTCTGATGTTATCTTAAAGAGTGTCCCTCCAGTTATATTTCTGAAAAGTTGGAGTATATGATAACCTGAGAATTTTCTTATTACCTTAGCGGCTTCAAGTTCTTTTGAATCATTTGAATGCCATTGTCATTAAATTTGTGGGAAGAAGTAAAAATACAAACATGAGGTAGCTTAGTAAAGACATATTATTAATAATGAAGACTAGGGCCATTGACTTTGCTGGAATATATGCATTTGAGAGTGAAACTATTCTGATAAAATCAGTCAACTCTATGAGTCCAAGCATGGCAAGACTCTCCCTCCTCTATGACAAAGATAATACAAAGGCAATAAAATGTGAATTGTCTATAACACCTCTCTTAGAATAAGATAACTTTATTAACATTTGAATGGCTATAGCTAATGAAATTACATTTTTTATTCTGTGTTTAAGGCAAAACAAGCTGGATAACTTGCCTATTTGTCTCAGGTTTCAAAGACATGGGTAAAACATTTTAATAAACTTACTTTTCTTATTATAAACTTTTGTTTGTTTGTTTGTTTCTTATTTTTGAAAATTTAACTTCTGGGGAATTTTTTGTATTCCCTAGATCACTCCTAACTCATCAGGGATGAGTTAGCTGCCATGGGTACCAGAACCCAAGTATTACAAGCCTTCTGACCCCATACCATTTAAAGACAAATCATTCAGTCAACTCTGCATTCAAATCATAGACATATTTAGACTTGACCCTGAGGCAAGTCTCTACATCTGCGCAGGAACAAAACTAATAAAAATTTGGATCTCCTATTACTATTATCCCATTTTATGCATGAGATCCCATTTTATAACTGGAAGCTAATCACACTGAGTAAATTACTCAGAGAAGTTGAATAAATAGGGCATATTGTTAGTAAGCTTCAACTAACCGGATTCAAACTCAGGGTGTCCACAATGCCGTTCTACTTTGCTAAGGTCTGAGAGGTTTCCTGGGAGACAGGACTTGCAGGACTAAAACCAAAACAGTCTTGGATAAACCAAGATGGTGGGCTGACTTTAGAAACTCTATAGTCCTCATATTTGTGCTTCAGATTCTGGAATATTTAGCTCTCCCTAAAATATTTGACCTCCTGCCATACTTATATAGCTTTAATCATATGCTCCTGTAGTCCTCACATACCCAAAGCCGTACCTTCTAGACTAGTTAAATGAGCACCCATACTTACTGCTGCATCCACTGCAAGACTGCTAAATTATAGCCCACTTACCCTCTTTTCTGGGCCACAAGAAACCTAAAGGGTGACAACCCAAAGCCTCTGTGGTTTTCTGGACCTCTAACCCTATTGGATTTCCAGGCAGAAAATTGTTTTTCTTCCTTCTTGGTGATGACTAAGTGAGAAACTCAGCAATTGATCATATTCCAAAGATGACAAGGTTATGAAGAGGAAGAGAGTTAAAGATCTGTGGACATTTAAATCTCTCCATCCAAATACTCTGATGGTTTGGTGATGGTTCTTGTTAACCAAAAACTAACTGTTAGGAACATTCCCGCTGTTTTTGGCTATTTCTCAGAGGAGGAGGAATCTGATGCTGAAGTCTCCTGGCATCTGCTCTTACTAGCTACACTTCTTCATTAAAAACTCCTCCCTCTAGGCTGCTCGCTTTAGTTGATTTGTTAACTGTGATAGCTTTGAGAAATAGCAATTTCATCTGGTCGCTTCTTTGGTGGATGGTAGCAATTCTTCTAACATCAGTTTTTCTAAGATTTTGCAGGAGGTTTTTGCTTTTTCAAAAGTTCCATACTTTCCTTGATAACTGAGTTTGACCCTCTAGTGATCAAACTATGGTGCTTTATTGTGCTCTAAGGCAACATTTTCACTGAGAGTATTTATTCATTAGTGTGTCATAAATCAGTGTAGTGGGTCCAGAGTAGTTCATTGGAAAAAGAAATTTTAGAAGACTAGATATAGACTAGAGAAATAGGAATTGATTGTATGTTATAAGGATCAGTGTTATTTTACAAAATTTTTATGCCTATATATGTACATATATGTATATTTGTGTGTGTGCGTGTATATATATATATATATAGTGCCACACAGGTACACAGATATGAAATGCATACTGTGATAAAAAGTATATTCCTTACCTGTATGAATGTAGGAAATATATACTTGTGATAAAAATGAGTTGCATTTTATTATTAAAAAGCTTCTAGAAAAATTTCTGTAGGAAGACATCCATCACACCATTTCTTAAAGTAGTGAAACATCACAAACAACCAAAGTCTTGAATAGGAGGAGATTATAAGCACCATCCATATATACAACATTCATTTTTATAGCCCTCAAGAGTTTAACCTTAGTGCCTTATACATAGTAGGTGCTCAATAAATATTGTTGGCTATTATTGCTGCTGAGAGATTAAATGCATTCTGCAGTACCCACATGATATAATTTAAGTCAGTTATTAAAATTATCTTTCTAAGCTAATTATACTTTTTAACAGAATTCTCAGTAATAAAACTTAAGAAAATAATGGAATAATATCCTCAAAGCATGAGAAAATAGCAATCAAATTCCAATTCTATACCCCCTTAAAAACATTTTTATTTATTGAAATTATCTTTCTAATAACTTTGTAAACATATGGGAAATACTCATATAATAATATGTTAAGAAAAAATATAATTTCTATAAGTATAGTTGTATGTATGCATAGGTGTAAAAGATTGCCCAAAAAAACCCACTAGAATATGAACTGTGGCTATTTATGGTTTGTAAGATTATGGGTGGTTAAAAAATTCATAAAGTTTTTCTTCCCATGTTTTTTTCCTGTTTGCCTAAAACCTTCGGGAATCCTTGCAAATCAAGTCCCAGTGACAAAGGTGGCCACCCTATAGCCCCTCCAATAGCAATAGTAACTGGTGAGGTAGTATAAAGAAGTTTTGGATACAACCTGTAACTTAAAATTTCACTGGCCTGCAACTTAGGCAAACCATTCAATTTATCTAGGTCTCCTGTTATCTGTATAATGGGATAAGGATATCATACTCATTGTTGTTTGGGTTAAAATATTTAGCATAATCCCTGGAACACAGTAGGGTTCAAAGATAGCATTGCTTTTCTGGGTTCTGACTCTAAACTGTTTTCAGATGATGTGAAGTGAAGTTGATATCCCTCTTCTGAAATGCAGTGGCCAAAAATGGTCAAGTGTCTTATACATTCATTATATTTTTAAATCATGTATGAATTTCACCTGATAGATTATATAGATTAATAGGTTGAGGTTTGAGAAATCCTTATATACAATTTAAATCTCGGAAAAGATTTTGGGAGAAATTGACTGACCTTAACTGTTTGCTTACTTCATTGGCTGCCCCTCAGAGGCAGCCATTTTTTGGGGGGGCACTATAGTAGCTCATCAAATGATTCCATCTTCTGTCACTTTGCAACAACGCTGAATGCTTGTCCCTTTATAGCTCTGATCTGGGAAGATCGATACTGTATATTTCAAGCAAACAAGCAAAACCACACAATAATAATTTGTTGAAAACCTTGTATTTTGTAAAGAAAATGTTCATTCTGTAAACAGTTATGTCTGTGATTGAACCTTTACTTTCCTCCTATTCTGATGCTGACTCACTTCCACAAATATCTGTGTTAATCAGGACCCCTTCAGTGGCACGTGAGTAGTACAGAGGTAGTCCAGCTTCAGGCACAGCTTGATCTGATAGACCTGGTGATGTCCCCAGGAGGCCACCTCTCTGCCTCTCTAAGCTCTTTTGCTGTCTGTTAACATCATTCTTAAGCAAGCTCTCCCCAAGGGGTGGAGAAGATAAGACTGAACTACAACTTCAGGTGTATAGTCTTCCAGCTTAGCAGCAGCAGTTAAAAGTGGGTGATCATTCCTGATAACTGAAGTCTTTGAGTGACTTTTTATTGGCAGATTGGCAACCACAGGTGTGTTCGCCAGAAAAGGGGAGATGTTATCATTACCTGATCTCCAAATGAGATCTCATGCTGGGCAGGCAGAAAAACAAATGCTCACTGTATTACTAACTCCATAACTTCTGAAATAAACATAAAATTTAAAGTAATGGTACTCACACAGGCGCCTTTCTCTTCCATGTATGATTCTACACGCTGACATCTTTTCAATGCCGTGCAGAGATACAGGGTAAGCAGATCACTCCTGTATCTTCTTCTCCACACAAACCTTTCTCCCGATTTCCAGAGCCGAGTACCCAGCATGTGTTCATGTGTTTGATTTCTCAAGCTGAATGGCACGCCCTCATCTCACTCAGAAAGAAAATCTCGGGGCCTCCCGGTGGCGCAGAGGGTTGAGCACCGCACTGTGGGACTTAGCAGCTGCTGCAACACAGGTTTGGTCTCAGGCTAGGGAAGTGACTTACATGGCACAGCAGACCTCTCCTGTCTCTATCGCTGCTCTCCTCAGCGGTGTGCCTGTTCTGCTCCCGACTTTGTCTCTGGTGAATCCTCTCATCCCTCTCCCGCCTCTGGCCTCATCCCAGCTCTTTCATGCATGCATAAATAAAAAAAAATAAAATCTCTCCTTTTGCTCACCTATGTGGCCAGACACAAAGAGTACTGGAGCGCATGTGTGTGTCCGTATGTGCCTGTATGTGTGAAAAGGAGAGATGATTTGCATGAATGCCTTTTAAAAAATATATGGTTGATATATATGTGATATATAGTTACTTATATGAAGTAACATTTCCATCTCAACTGACTCACAGGCAAAACAAAAAACTAACAGCCAACATGTAGGCTGATTGATGTGACCCTTTTGCCCCACCCCCCCAAAAAAAGACATCATTATGGTTTGACGCTAATGAACAATGAGAAACAATATGCTTTTCTTTTGGGTCTACATAAGGATATCTATTGTTAACCTATTTCTGCACTTCTGTTTAAACTGAACTTTGCTGCTGATTCCATTGATAGGAAGGTTACCTCGGTGTCATTCTGCCCCAAGTGCTGGCATGTGAACCTGTGGCAAACCCCAGATTGCTGGGCCCCACAATGAGTCAGTTGAGATGGAAAGGCCCCTCAGAACAGATGTGTACTGCTTTTATTCATCAACTTAAGCAGCTCATGATTGGCACAGTGGGCGTAGGGTTTTGAGTATTAACGTTTTAAATATAGATGAGCCTTGTTTCCTGTGAATCTTTAAGACTATGATTCTAATAAGGGAGTAGCAGGCTATAGATCTGAAGAATAGTGGATGAAGTAGCAACTACTGTTATTAGAGTCCTCTATAAAAATCTCAGTTTTGTATGGGATTACTTTTTAGTGCTTGCATTTATTTAATTTCCTAAAATTCAAACCAAAAAAATGTTTTTATATGTTTGAAACATCTTTTATTTTTATTCTGCATTTTCTTGTCTAAAACCGAATAGAGATTTGAGGAAAGACAATTTACCAGGACACAAATTATTTTCCTTCCTTCAAAAACAACATTGCCTAAGGCCAAACTCATCATCGCCACTGAGGGCGGTTCTTTTCCTCTATTCTTGTTTCTGTTCGGAGCCGGATGATTTTTCGAATGTCATTTGTCTGTCTCAGCATAGTGCTCTGATATTGATCATGCTTTCTTTCATTTTGTTTATGAGTATGTGATGTGAGAATTAATCATGTTTGTGCATACAATGGATTCTCAATGTTTGACTTTTTCCACTCATAATTTTCACCCTTAGGAAGATCTTGTTACTAGTAAGACATCAAGTAATGATATAACTTTGAGGCCCTTTGCACCTCTAATTATGACGGGGGATAGAGGGAATGAGGAAAAACAGTTGCTCCTGGTTTGAGTTTGGGGAGGAAACAAGTTTTAACCAAGAATAACTTGAATCTACAGGAGGAACTGTAGAGAGTTGGAAATAGCATAGATTTAAAACAAAACAAAACAGTTACTACTGCTTTTGCTACAAGATGTGTTTCCCAGAATCAGGAAAAGGAAAATTTCAATTCATTTTTATAAATACAAAGCATTAATAGTATTGTAGTAAGAGAGTAGTTTCCCTTTTGTAATGGTATTTAATGTTGGTCTATTACTTTCTCTAAGCCCTTTCTTTGCAATAGTTTCATTTATTCCTTAGCTCTTTGGGCCATCACAGTCTCCTGCTGCAGCTATAAAGCATGGTACTTATGTGCGACGAGGCTTCACTCTGGTTTCTCATCTATATTCGCCACATGCTGTCAACTCTCAACCTCTCTTTTATTTATAAACCCTTGTCCCTGTGCCTAGTATGACCATTGCCACTGCAGCTATGGAATTTTGCTGACGATGGAAGTCAGCAGATCTAACCCACTTAGATTAGGAAAAGACAGGGTTTGAATTTCCGACAGTTCATATCAAAGTAATGTGATTATACCTAAAGTATTTGATGAAAACTGAGTTACAACAAGGGAAATGGTTTCAAGTTCAAGGTAAACCTGTTTTATCCCTTTCTTATGAGGAAGGTTTGATAGCTTTAGCCCCAAACAAGATCATGTGGTATTCAATAGTGGTGGCAGAACAGGATATTGTCTGCCCTTCAAACTGAGTAATCTTATAACACAGTGTTATTCCAGGCTCTTTTTATATACCTGCTCATGAGATTTCACAGGGACAATTAGTAGAGTAGCTGCTGGCCTATTTCACTGTTGTGCTTAAGTGGCTTCCCATTGGTTCTTATTCTCATGGTTTGATCAGTTTCTCATTTTGTCACAGCTGCACAAATACAAGTTTTCCACATGATTTTATTGCCTTCAAGTTGAACCTAATCAATTATTTTAGTAAATTATTCCATTTTAGTATAATTATATTATATATTGTTATATTATTCTATTATAATATAGTCTATGATTTGCACCTCTGATGTGAAGACCTCTGTGATAAGTCTCTTGGGGAGACAGACTGGAACAAAGAAAATTAGAGAACAATGTGCTGTTTCCATCTGACTAAAACTTTTCCATACTTCTCTACTGTTAATAAGAACAAAACATTTTAAATTCTCTCCCTAAAGTAAAAATTTCCTCACAGTTGGAATCCACCAGCTGACACAACCTCCTCTTCAGGACTTTCCCTCATGTGTCAACCACATAAAATGTGCTGATGTTCCAGGGGCCTGCACCATTCCTGCCACTTGTGAATTCCTACGCATTTTTCAAGCAGCATTGTCTCCTTTTCCACTGACTGAACAATTCCAAAGCATAGTTAGTCATCCAGTACTTTGGACTCTTGTGGAAATTTTTAAGTGTCTATCTCTTTTTTCCCCTCATAGCTTATTTTATTTCATTGTAATATCCACTGTGATGCGACATGAACTTCAGGAAATATCTCTTATCCTTTTATTTTCTCTATGTTTACTTCCATGACTGGCACATACAAGACACACAATGTGATTTCTTGAATGATTGAATGAATGAATGAGTGAATGAATGATGAAGTCAGCATTTGGCATTACCATTAGATTTTACAATCAGTACTGTTGAAATACTCCACACTGTTAAGCAATTATTTTCTGGTAGAACACCTGGTAGAAATCTATAACTATGTTGGCCAACAACTCAAAGTGATTAGTGCAACCAATTTACCGCAATTAAAAGGAGGACCACACTCCATAGAATTTAGAGGGTGCATTGATTGCACACCTGTACAACATAAAAGAGATTATGACTACTGCAATAATCATGAGGGCATATCACTCTCTCACTAATTAGTTAAATAGGCCACCAACATAATAGGTGTTTTATAAAAATACAGTCAGATAAAAACAAAAGATAAAAAGCAGGCTGCAAGAATGAGCTTTTAGAAGGATCACCAAGACAATGGATTTTTGACAGAAGATGATAAAATTCCATATACAAATCTACTCACACTAATATAATTGTGTTCATGTCTTGTATGACATTTTTAGAGTTACAAGAGGAAGCTGTATTACTGTTTTGTTTTGGAGTATAATATTCATTCACGAGGGTAGTAGGTAAAAGCCTGGGTGTTGGAGGCATGCTACCTGGGTATGACTCTCAGTTTCACCCTTTCTTGCTATCTATTAGGAAGGTTACTTAGCCTCTTTTTTCAGTTGCCTTTTCTTTAGAATGTGAACGCTAACACGTATATCATAGGATTGTTGAGAGGAAGTGAAATAGTAAGCTCTCAAAAATTCTAGTTTTTATTACTGTTAATGACTTCCTCATTAGTCCTTATCATCACCTATTATCTTTATCATTTGGCAGCATGTATTCTCACTGGCATATTGGGTTCCTCCATATGTTGCCATATTGTATGTCTTCTATATTTTCTTGGTATATACAATCCAGTATATTGACATTCTGTGTAAATTTAGGAAATGGCAGCCATCACTGGGAGATGCAAGAGAAACACCAAATTCATTAGTAACTAAGGTCACAAGATTGCTTGCATCCTTTTACACTCATTGTTTGCTACAGAAATACTTTATGCCTATGAAGTCTGTGAATCAGCTATTATCCCTGAATGTAGGGCTAAAATAAGCTCATTTAATTGCAACTGAATTAACAAAAGCCAAGTGCTGAGAAAAATTATCAGAAGTTTCAGTGTAATGATGATTGTATTCCTGGGGCCTCATAATTAGGATTGGGCACAGTCATAATCATATTGGTTAGAGCTATGTCCTGTTTTGGTTTAACAAACAGAGCCAAAGACATAGCAATCTTCCTTCAAACATGTGAAAGGCTTGTTGTGTTGACTCACTGCAATATTTCAGATAATTTCTCTTACGAGCAAACTTGAAAACTAAATAGCTATTCAGATGATGAAGAGTTGATAAAAATAAAATCAACTAATGAATGCCAAAAAGGCAAGGCATTGTGCATATTTATAAATCGAGAGTTTGGATCTTAGTACTTGCTATTTTGATTTAAAACTAAGCTGTGAACTGTGGACCATTAGAATGTTAGAAAACTTTACTCCAATTTAGATAGGCTATTTATACCCACTTTTAAATGGCCTATTTATCTAAAATTAGCAAAAAAAAATCAGTGTAATTGACTTTAATGTGTTGTTATCTGGCTACATTTCAAACTTATTTCCTATACTAGCCTGTGATAAAAGATGTTAAAGGACTTCTTATTTGAGAATACCATGAGAGAATAAAAACTCACAACAAAAAGGGAAGATAACAGTAATGAAATTTTGGAAGCTGAAAAGAAAACACATGAATGGTAACTGACTTAAAGATACCTTAAAAAGCTCAAGCCTAAACTGGCGATGAAGAAAGTCAAGAAGCAAGTTAATGTCTATATAATCCAAAATCTTTCGGAGGTAGAGAAAAAAACAGGACGATTCACTGTAATTCTCTTTAAAAAATACTCTAGTTTGATTAAGAAAACTTATTTCTGAGTTTTTCTAGTCATTAGTTGCCACCCTTTCTACTTTCCATCACAGAGAAAACGAGTTTTAGATTGTGAAAAGAATAAAATTGAGGGTGTCTGGACTTGTTGATGCTCTAGGTACAAGTGAGGACTCAAGGGCTGTGTTAAACAAAAAATAACCGTCAAAGAGGACCACATTCAATCCTCCTATAAACCATATTATCTTACATGGTAACAGGGACTTAAGATTGTAGGTGGAATTAACATTGTTAATAACCCATATTTGAAATGGGGGTTTATCTGGTTTGGCCTAATAGGACCATGATAGTCCTTACTATAAGGCGAAGACTGAGGCTTCAGAGAAATGCCAGCATGAAAAGGACTTGTCTGCTAGTGCTAACACTGAAGGTGGAGGAAGGGCCCATGAGCCAGGCAGTTTGAGGAGCCTCTAGAGGGTAGAAAGGGCAGGGAAATGGCTTTCCCTACAGGCTCCTAAAAGGAACCCAGTTCTGCTAACACTTGGTTTTCTTGCAGTGAAACCTTTTTAGATTCTAATTTATAGAATTGTAGGATAATATATTTGTATTCTTTTAAGCTATTAAGTATGTGGTAATTTGTTAGAATAACAAGTGGAAACAAATACAGGTTACTGAAAACAAGAGGACCCAGTGAGCATTTACAAACCCAATGTTGACACTCTCAGTTCTGGTCAACATGGTTTCCAGAATACTGGCAGTTGAGTGTTTACCCTTTTAAGTAGGAGCCTGGGAGTGTCTTCTCTGGGAAACCTGACCTGTTTAGATGGATTTCTTAAACATAGTGACGACCAATAAAATGGCTCAGTCAGATCACTGCCCAGGAAACCCCACAGTTGACAAGCACCACCATGTACTCACACTTAACCAAGACTTTTGAGTATCTCATTCTTGGGATGATTAAAACAAACCTGAGGAAAGCAGGTGAAATAAATTCACAGACCAAGAAAATGAAGTTTGAGGCATGTCAACTTCTTGAGGAAATGATATGACACAATGATGATTGGCAGTATATAATTAGATGGAAGTTGACAGTAGAGGTGGGAAAAGGACATTCAGTTGGTGTTTACATCCTTGAAGAGAACTACATCCTGTTGTGGTTCAGAAGCCAAAAGTTGGTCAGTGTGACTAGAGCTTAGAAAACTGAGAAAAAAGTGAACAGTCAAGGAAAAAAAGCAGAAGAATAATGTGGACGGAAAAAGTAGTTGAAGGCTTCAATTTATGGACTCCTGGTAGCTCACAATCTAGTTGGGGGGAGAAAACATAGTTATGTACATATATCATATATGTCACTCATATCATATGTTCATGGAACATATTTTTATATAGCGTATGCATATGTAATACATTTTTACATCAAATATACAGATTCATGTAGATATATGAATTTCAACTTGTATTTGACAGTATTTTTTTCTGATGGAAGTATAGAAGATAATCATCTCTGTACATTGAACACGGCTGGGGAGAAGAGAGTGTGAAAATTGCCGGTTCCTTTGTACATAGTGGAGGCGGAGAGAGGCCAGCCTTCATGGGAGGCCGTCGGAATTGAGAAGTACTTTAGAAGTGAGATGTGGTCAGACTAGCAGCTCTGTTTCTGTTCCCTGGGTCTCCCTTCTGTCAAGGGTGATGTCAGACAAGTGATAGTCCATCGAATATAGTTTCTTCCCTCTTAACGCCATACTGTGTGTCATAGTCATTTTCCCCCCAGGACTACTAAGAAGCAAAAATTCAATCTCATGGATGAACTGGGTGACCTGGGAAGTTTAGGTTTCTTGTCTGAACTGGATTTGCTCCTTTTCTCCAATGAAAATTTTCCAACATTGGGAGTCTCATATCTAGAAGGAGAGGAAAGGACTCCTTCAATGATGCACTTGACACTGAGTTAAACATTTTTTTATGATTTATTTATTTATGCATACAAGAACTGGGGTACAGGCCAGATGTGTATGTGTATGTGTGGGGGAGAGTGGTGAGACAGGGTAGGGAACAGAACAGACAGATTGACTGAAGTACACTGCTGAGGGAAGCAGTGGGTGAGACAGGAAAGGTCTGTTGTGCCATGTGGGTACTCTCCTGGCTGGGGATTGAACTCACGCTGCAGTGGCTGGGATGCTTCACAGTGCGGTGCTTAACCCCTTGTGTAACCATTTTTTTTTTTTTTTCTTTTGTCAAATGCAGCAAAGAACTTTAGACTCACAAAAGAGAAATAATATAAGGGAGGGAAAAACCCTATACCACACTGATAAGTGTCCAATTGTGCCTTTAAGTTCATCGGAGTTTTAGGTGGTTTGCAAAATGGTTCCTGAATGATCTAATTCTTATATGGCACTGCCTTCAGATTAATTGCAACTTTTCAAATGGAGTTGCTCTCTATGCCCTTCTCTGGAGAACACACTGGAGGGAAAAAAAACAAAAACAAAAACTGGCCCTTCTGACTCACTCTGCCTGTTCTTAAAACAGCAACAGCAACAGCAGCAAAATGCTGGGTTTAGCCTGTTGGGTTTTTTGAAGCAAGAGTTGCTGAAGGAGGTTGGGATCCGTAGCCAGCTTGAAACTGTCAGCGTCATCCCCCACATCTTGACAGCAAATAATGGCTCGGTTTTAGCTTGCCTACTTTTTGTTTCTGTGTAAACCTACCGTTTCTTTAGAAGTGTCTGTCTTTTGGGGGCTGTAGTGCTAATTTCACTGAACCTTGTGAGACTCATACAATATGTTGTCCAGAGCAGACCACTTAATAAATGTTTGCTGAAGTGAATTGAGAAGATTTTAAAAGTAACTGAAAGTGGAGGTTAGTAAAATCTTATTTACAGAATGTGTTGTAAACCTCCTCTGATTGTGTCATTATTATGTCAATGAATTTTTATGGCAATATATCGATTCAATTAAACAAATATTTACTACCAGCCACATATACCAAGAATTTGAGAGGAGAGAGTAGTACAAAATGACATCAAATAGATGCTGGCTCTTAGGCAGTTTATAATCCAGCAGGACACATCGCTTCTCGGCCTTTTGGCTAAGATCATGTGTAGTATAATCCAGCAGGACAGATGGCTCAGAGTGATGGCCTGGTTTTGAAAACTTGGGTGACAGAAATGGTCAGAATGCCTGTGCAGCAAAATATTACTTGATTTAATCAGAGCGCTAGGTAAGTGAAGGGGAGACAAGATAGCCCAAGACTGAGAAAAAATGAAAAATAAAATTAAGCAGCTTTGGGTACGTAGCATTTTCTGAGGGTAAATGAAATGCTTCTGGAATGTTTTCTCTAAAAGCCAGAGCTTCTTTTTCCAAAGTTAAGACCTGACTCACAGGCTGTTTCTCCTCCTCGCCAATGTCACCCTGACTCCTACCCGTTTTGTTTCCCGTCTCTTCATGACTAATTCCTTTAGAGGGTGACACACCGCTCAGCCCACGGGAGTTCCCAACACCACTGGCACCAACCTTTTCTGAGGCTCTTTGCCACACCTATGCCCTCTACCGGTTTGGCTTGCCACAAACTATAGTATCAGGGGTCAGTTTCAAATTTGAGATGTGAAGACTCTTGAGCGAGAAAACACTTCAGTTGGCTTTGGAGGCATCTGTTTTTCTGGGCACTCTGTTTCTTTGGACTGTGCCCAGGGGGTCTGAGGACTACTACTAGGAGTCAACAGGACCCTCAACCAAACAGGCATTGGTGGGGTGACCCACAGAGGAGCCTGAAGTTCTATGTTTCATGGGTGGGGAGAGTGGGGGAGGGTAAGGAACTACAATGATCTACTGTTCCTCTCTCAGACTTCTTCCAGATGGCTTGGAATCATGCTGCTTTGAGAACAGTAATGTAGTTTGTTTGTCTAGAACCTTCTGGAAACAATCCCACTCTCGCGGGAACTGCTGTTCCTTCTACTCTCTCTACCAGGTATCTCTGGAGGCAGCAACTATGCTCTCACTGAGGCCACGGGTCTCACCGCTGGTGATTGGATTAGGGTAAGGAGTGGCACAAATGAAAGGAATCTCTGGATTTTCCCGCGGAGCTGCAGAAAGAAAGCCAATCCCCCTCAGGTTGAGCGAAGCTTAGGCTACGAACTTGCCAGCTCTGGGCAGTTATACTTTCTAGCACATAGTGTCATATGATCTGCAGTGGGGTATGATACAGGGAACACACAGAGAACAGCAAAGATAGGAGCCACATGGAAAGACCCCCTGCTGGTGTGAGTCCCGATTCCTACTGTTTGAGAGGCACTGCTTAACTCTGCATGGATTTGGTTCTTTCATCTTCTCTTCTGGACATGTACCGGTCTGTTTTCAAATAATGCTCGCTCTTGTTTGTGTCTTGCTTCGCATTTAATTTCTATCACTAGCAGCCATTGTAAAAGCTGTAATTAATAAAAGGATACGCTTTGGTGCGTTCCTCCTAGTCTACCCCTTCTCCAACATTTTTCCCTTTGTTTTTATAAACCTCTAATAATTTCCATTCTTTTTGTGTGACTTACTGTTTATTTCTTCTCCACTTCATTTTCTTACAGTCTCCCCTTTACTTTTTATTTCTTTTTAGCACTTCCCAGATGCCTACTTTTCTTCCTACTGGGCAATTATCACTTATTTTATATAAACAACCAGTTGAAAGATGTTTTCAATTGCATCCGGAAGGCCTTTTTGAAAGTGATGCTTTAACCTTGTTATTTGGGATTATGCTCAAGATAAATATTCAGGAAGTAGAAATTAATCTGTTCATTACCTTTAGGTTATACAATTACAGATTTTTTTTTTGGTTTTTTGATTCTTATAAAGAATCCCTAAAATAAACATGTTTTGCTTATATTAAAAAAATCATTAAAATAATTTGTCATCAATCACCTATATTTGTCACATTTTTATCTATCTGTTTGACATTTGTCCTTGTTGGTAAATTAATATCAAAAGATCTACCTAAGCATGACTCTATCAAGAAATCTTCCCTAACAAACTCAAAAGATTTATAGCTTAATTATCCTTGGCAAACATGGATGGCTGAATGAGTAAATAATTGAGTGGATAGATAAATGAAAAGGTGTTACTCCTAAACAAAACATAAATACTATTATGTCAAAGCCTGATTCAGAATAAGGCCCTCAGATAATTTACCAGAGTGTCGATTTCTTTCAGCAGATACATCTCTACTATTTGACCAAAGATGAACATTAAGTAGATTCTTTGGCTAAACCTGGAAATGGTATATTTGACAGCTTTAAATAGAGAAGGAAAGCTACACTTCTGGATTCATCCCATCTGGTAAAGGAAAGGCAGATGCTCAGTATAAATACTGAAGGAAGAAAAAAAGGCAGTGAGACCAAAAAAGGTCAGGCTGAACATAATGCTTTCTCAAATGAAACATCTGGCCACAGAGAGTCATAAACATTGTGTCTTTGATCCAACAGGAGCTATGTGACTGTAGCCCAAGTTACCACATGGATGAAGAGTTAGGGAAAAATAAGTGAGGTCAGAAGAAACTGGGGTAGTTTGAGAGAATAACAGTGCCCAGAAAATGGAGAGATGGGCATACTGAATAGATAAAATATCCATACAAATGAACATTGGAACCACATGTGTGCAAAATAGTCTAGTCATATGTCTTATGCCTTCTAACCCAGCCAGTCTACTTGAATTTATACTAAAGAAAGTTACAGGAAATTATATAGACATATGTATGCAAGGATATTGATTGGAGTACTTTTGTTAATAATAAGAAAGAAGTTGAAACTAATACTTAAATATCAGCACAAGGGAGCTGGTTAAATTTTACATGTCCATAAAATGAGTATTATACAACAGCTAGAAGTGATAGGGATTTGTAATTATGGCCCTGGAAATGTATTTATATGTTTTTTAGTGAGATGTAGATTTTAAAGTAATGTGTTTAAACTGATGCTTCTTTTATTGAAAATATATTCAAATATGTGTATTTAAAATTTATGAAAGTATGTACCGAAACATTTGTAATAGTTATATTTGTGTGGTAGGATTATAGGCACTTAAAAATGTGTTTGCTTATCTTAATTTTTTGTTTTTCTATGAAGAAATGCAAGTTATTAGTAAAATAATATAAATTAATATTTAAAGTGTCCATGGGGTCATTAATAAGTCACACTTCTTCCCTTCCCACATTCCATCCTTAGGGTCCTTCCTTAGGTTTCCTTCCCCACTCCTTCTCTCCAACTCGGTCCCTGGAAGAGGTTGGTGTACTATCTGTCAGAGACCCCATCGGTTCTGAACATCTGGAATTGAGACACGGAGGGAGGAGTCAGATGATGATGCATGCCTAGACTGAAAGGGCAGGAAGGGAGGGATACCAAGTCGGCGCTGTGACAGGTCGAGGCCACATACAGGCTGAACTATGAGAGAGCAGAGAGGCCCTCGATAAGTCTGAGAGCTAGCCTGCAGAGACGGAACAGGGACAAAGGCAGGTGCTGGGGGGAGCAGCCGCCAGGACCATGGCCACCCTGAGAGTAGCTGCAATCTCTCTATTGAAACCCCTAATACCTGTTCCTGCTTGACCCAGCTATACTTCACTTCTGGCTTTAGAACATTTATGAAATTGTCTGTTTTATTTGAAATAGAAAAATCTCTTTTACCTGAGCAGATTGAATTAGGTTTCTGTTCACTGCGATAGCCTTGACAGAGACAGAAAGGTGGACCCTGAAACAAGCAGCAGGGCAGGGCAGTATTAGGAGCTGAACAGACTGCCCTCACCAGCTCACAGCCACCTAACTGCTTCGCTTTTCCATCCTTGCCCATGAAGATTGGTAAACAGGTGTGGCAGTTCTCTTTCAAGAAACTGTTGGGAAAAAAAGAAGTAAAACTTGATAAAAGTTTCTCCCCAGGCAGTTTCTATTCTGAAGTCATATCTATCCCCAAATGCAGTTTTGTGAATTTCCTTAAAGTCTTTTGAAGGTGAGGAATTTTACAGTGCAGTTCTCCTATTCAGTATTCTGAATTCTGTTGTGCAGGACTTAGCCTAATGTGCTCGGCAATCTTGGCAAAAAAAGCACTATGAAAATGCATCATCAATATAATAAAATAAATTGAATTAAAATGTTCATTCTGTTCTGCCGAATCTCTTTCCTGAGTTGATTATGTCTGAAATGGCTCTTGTTAGACGCTTTCCATTATGAGGGACTCACTGTTCTGTTCCAATACTCTGTCAAGTTCCACCTGTTTGGCCCTTTTTACTCCGCATTTTTTTAAGTCACAAAGCAGAGCCTGTAGTGCTGTGAAGTTTAGAGTCCTGGTTTTAGGGTTGCAGTGTGGCCTTTCTCCTGTTTCTTTCTTTCTTTCTTTTTTTTTTTTTCCTTTCCTGTTACTTAGTTAATGTTGCAAAGCTGAAGAAAAAAGATGGCAGTTTGGATACTTAATTGCGGACAAGGTCAAATGGTGGCTCAACAAATGATGGCCTTAACTTTTTCTCTATCTTCTCTTAGTTGTATAATCATCTTTTAACCATTTACAGATTATTTGCAATGTCCTAAATCACTTGCCATGTAGCGGACTGAGCAGGGTCTGAATTATGTAATTATGTTTTGTTAGGGAAGGACTTTTTTTTTACTGTTATTATAGACTTTTTTTTTTTTTTGAGCAATTTTGAAATCTCAGCAAATTGAATCACTAGTACAAGGAGTTCTCATAAGTCTCTCCCCACCAGGGTCACCAACTTTCCCTTATTACTAACATCTTATACTATAGTACATGTGTTACAACTTACGAACCCATACTGATACATTATTAACTGAAGTCCATAGTTCATTCAGACTTCCCTCACTTTTCCTTAGTGCCCTTTTCCTGTTACACAGTCTCTTCTAGGATATCACTGTACTTAGGGCACTCTTGGTTATGTAAACAAAAGCACAAATAAACAGGAGCCCCAAAGAACAAACCTGGGAGGGGGGGGGGAAGTTACAGGTCTGAGACTCACCTTCTCCTTGATGGTTCTCACACTGCATGCGCATAACTTTTCCCTTAGCATTGGGGACATGGGTTGTAATTTCTACACTACTAAGTAGTGAGGCATATTAGAATTTCAAAATACATGGAAAAGTAATTCAATACAGTATGTCCTCTGAACAATAGTTTCCTTACTAGGCTCCTAATAGAAGCATCAACTTTTTGTTACACCCCCAGTGGTTTTTATTCTAATACAAAGTTGGTACCAAATTATAGCTCTTTTCTCGCCTATTGTACTAGGTGACTTGTCTGGTCACAGTCTAGCCTTTGTTAAAGCTCAAACCTTTTCTGAGTTTAAAGATTCTACATGATTTGTTCCTACCGGGCTCAGGTTTCTCATTTGAGATACTTGCTGCAGAGGATAGAACTCTTCAGAATGCCTGCAAGGTTATGGTCCTCTTCTAGAGGCCGGGTGCCTTGCTACTTAAGAAAGATTCTGGGCAGTTCTTTAAAAAAAAAAATATGCTCCTTCTGGTGCTGCTATGACCTTGTCTTCTTGGTCATGGCTGATTAGACCAGATGTGGACATTGGGCCAAGGACAAACTGAACTGTGAGGTCATGGATCAAGAGCTTTTTCGACCAGAATAATGACTAATGGGGATTAAATCAGACAAATCAGAGTTTCTAAAAAGAAAGCAAGGGAATGAAGGCAGTCAATGCATTGACAAGATTGTGAAAGATCATGAATGATAGAATTGTGAGTAAACTCAAGTCATGAGTCAGCCAAAGTGCTGAGTAAGTGGAAACCAGGTGACAGGGGTAGTGGTTTGTAGCAGTAAGTGGGGTTCCAGGAGCGACAGTAAAAGGCTGATTCATTATCCTAGTGGAACTCTTTTAACATCTAGTGTTCAGAGGGGGACTAGGGAACAAGGATCTAGAATTGCTTTGGATCCCAAACCATCCCTGAGTCATGAGCTTTATTTCCTTCTATGGGAAGCCCAATCTTTCATGGATTTTCAGGACTGCAAATATTATGTTGTCCTCATTTCCATGTCTAGTCTTCCCTTAGGTTTTTTTTTTTTTTTTTCAACATAACAAGAGGGAGTTTAAATGCACACCTGCCTGATTCAGGCAGACAGAAGATGTGTTTAACACTGCTAACAATCTAACTCTCTCCAGCTCAGATTTTTTGGTTTGCACATCTCAATGACATTCCAAATTGTTTCACAGAGATTTGACCTTTACCCCACAACATAGAGAAATAGCCCTATAGGAGCCCAATTAATTCAATACAATTTTTTATATCAAGTGAAAAAAGATGACAGACATCCTCTAAATGTCCTCTGTCAACTCTCCAGTTGCATCAGGCTTTTTTGTTAACTGACTGACTATAATTAAATTAGCTATCTATTGTTTGATTGCAGACTGCTTATAGGGTTTCTTTTTGTTGATTTATTTATTTATGCATACAAGAACTAGGGTAGAGGCTAGCGGTGTGTGCATTGAGAGGATTCACCAGAGACAGAGTAGGGAGCAGAACAGGCAGACAGACTGAAACACACTGCTGAGGGGAGCAGCGGATGAGGCATGAGAGGTCTGCTGTGCCATGTGGGTCCCCTTCCTTACTGGGGATCGAACTTGTGCTGCAGATGCTTCATAGTGTGGTGCTTAACCCCTTGCACCACCAGGGAGGCCCTGAGGATTTCTTTTTGCCTGCTTTCTAGTCAGAAGTCCCTAACATTTATGTGGTTACTTACTGTCCTAAGATATATAATACAATTATTAATTCCTTTAATCCTCACATCAACAGTTAAGGAAAGTTTATACTTTTCTGTATGTGAGACACTGAGACTTAGAGAGATGAAATGATTGGCCAGAGTTCACATACTTAGTAATTGGGATTTGAAGCATAATCTGTCTGACAATAGAACCTCAGTTCCTCACCAGGGTCCATCCTCTCTGATGGTCACCAGCGTGCTGAGCCAGTCCTTTCTGTCTTCTCCTCTGAGGCTGACATCCAGTCTACTGCTGGCCTAAGCTCTCTGAAGTCTGGGTTTCCCATTAGTGTGTTCAGCCTGCCTGTTGACAAATCCCTGACAAACATCCCTTATGGGTGAGTATTGGGGAAATAAAGGAGAATGACAACTAGCTTTGGAGCTCTAGGACTTCAACCTCTACTGTCTCATTTCCTCAAAATAGCCTGTCCGCCCCAGGTTACCTCCGTAGCCAGTCATTTCCACTGTGGAATTCACTGAGAATTTTCTCCAAGAGATTGATGTGTTTCTCCTATTTCATCCATGGTTGCTACTGATCTTTTCTCTGAACATCGGAGCTTACCAGCAACAGGGCGGTGAAGGAGATGGTACCAGCCACTCTTCAAAAGGTGGACCCTCAGTTGCCGGGGCTGGCCGTTCCCTAGCCTGCAGTGGCAGAAGCTGCTCTGCTCTGGTGCTAGGCTGCCCTGCCTGGCTCCATGTCTGACCACGGGGCAGGCTCTGGTGGGTGCTGTGCTGGAGGGAGCCTGCTCTCTTTTGGGGGGCTCCGAGACAGAAGTGGTCATTTCCCAAGGAGGCCTCATCTTACACAATCCTTGTCTAGGGGAGTGAGTGATTACTGGTATCCAGGGGCCTTATGCCTTTTCCTAACATCAACAGAAGGGAAAAGACTGACTCCAAAGCATGAAAGCTTCTGAGGCCGCGGAATCTCTTCCTTCCTAAGGAATTCCTAACCTCCTGAGAAAGGCCTGGTGGGATGGGACAGACAGCCCACACTCCCTGTTCTGAGAAGAATCTAGTAGGAGAACAAGCCTAATAGCATGGGTGACTGACACTTTCTTGCCTTCTCAGGGGCTTCCCTTTCCCTCTCTTTATTGGACAAGACCTTTTCCAACCCTAGAAAATGCCAGCTGTCTTTTTCCCAGCTTGTTTTATAGCAGAAAAATAACTCTACATTGACCTGTGAAACCTGAATATATATCTACAAGAGTTTGGGGAAAAAGTTTCTCTCCCTAGGAAAGAGAAAGCATCCCCTTTTATTTTCTGAGTAAGGTTTGCATACATGTGGTCTCAGGAATCACTGCAGCCTTTTTGAGACTATGACAGGAGGCCTCAATGTCACATTGCAAATGTCAGTGCTTGACAAAGAGAAGTAATTTTGCCCCTCTGCTACTGAAACAATGTTGGAAATCCCAGCCTTGACTTTCGTGTTATAATGTTGGTAATAGTATTATTACCAGTAATAGTTATTATTACCAGCAATAATTGCAGCTAACACTTCTATAGCGCCAACTATGTACCAGACACTCTTAATTATCATGTGAGATTTAAATTTTTAAAAATTTATTTATACATACAAGAAATGGAGTACAGGCCAGAGGTGCAGGGGGTGAGAGGATTCACCAGAGACAAAGTGGGGAACAGAACAGGCAGATTGACAGAAATATACTGCTGAGGGGAGCAGCGGGCGAGGCAGGAGAGAGGTCTGCTGTGCCTGTGGGTCACCTCCCTGGTTGGGGATCGAAATTGCACTGCAGTGGCTATGGATGCTTCATAGTGTGGTGCTTAATCCCTTGCACCACAAGGGAAGTGTCAATATTGGTATTGTTTAAACCTCATCTTTTAGTTGGGTGTTCTGTTTGCAGCTGCAAACAGCCTAATCGATACACTTGCCACTCTGGTTCTTATTTTGTCTAAGCCTCAGAGATATTCAGATGATTTCTTCAAGAACTGGCTCAAGCTTATGCTCTCTAAAATATATGATCCTCCACACCATGAAATGCCTTTCTTTACGTAGGGTCCTTCAATGAAACCCTTTCTCCTGTGCAAGCATTGTGAAATCTACATACAGGGTCCTAGAGAACCAGATGAAATTGTCATGCCTTATTTTTCAACCTAGTGATTTCCGAATTATATAGTCATTGAGAATTAATGACTCTCACAAAAATATCTGAAAATTGGGCTTAGAGTGGGGACAGGGAAATATTTTGGAGACTCCTTTACTGAGATTCTCTCACTCTAATCTTTTAAGAAGTCAGTCAGGTTACTCTAAGGGTTCAAGTTCCCCTGAGGACCTGTCATTCATCCACTGTGGTGACTTTATCTCTCTGGACATGATTGCCCACAGCAATCATTTTCCTGGCTCACAGACTCACACACTCCTGTATTATGTAACTTTATATAATAGAATAAACACCATCACCAGAGAGCTCTATAAACTATAAGCTGTTATACAGATATAACATGTTGATCACAAAGATTTATCTATTACTTGATTTCAATATTACCAGCATTGGTCCTAGGAATATATTTACATCTTTGTCTGTTTTAGTGACTTATTCAACTGTCAACATAACCTGGCTCTCCACCAAATATATTGACTGTGTCAGAACTTGTAATGTTTTGAATTCATTGCTATTGAGTATGCTTCACATGTTATCAATGATTATGACTAATTTGATCAACATTTTGCAATTTACAGTTTGCTTTTCACCTGTTCTCTCCTGTGAACTTCATGATAAACCCCATTAAAAATAAGACTGCGTGGGTCTCCCTGGTGGTGCAGTGGGTTGAGCGCCTCACTGTGAAGTGCCGCACTGTGAAGCATCGAACAGCAGCACGAGTTCGATCCCTGGCACAGCAGCACATGGTGCAGCAGACCTCTCCTGCCTCGCCCGCTGCTCCCCTCAGCAGTGTATTTCAGTCAATCCACTTGTTCTGCTCCCCACTCTGTCTCTGGTGAATCCTCTCACCTCCTGCGCCTCTGGCCTGTACCCCTGCTCTTGTATGCATAAATAAATTTAAAAAAATCTTTAAAAAAAAATAAGAGTGAGCCAGCTCAGAGTTGCCCAAGAATACTCAGGAAGAATGGTCAAGCCAGGAAAAGAGCAGGTCCTTCTGAAGCTAAGGAAAGTTCTGTCTGCTAGAATGCACAGCTTGAAGTTCACAGAGGAATCATGGGGGTGAGATATAGAAGTTCAGGAAAGATGGGTGAGCAAGCCACAGACTAATGAGGCAGTCTTTTAGGTTATAAGTGCTGTGGGGGGAGACTTGTTGAGTTGGTGAAATCCTGAACAATCTGGGCTTTGGTGATTGCTGGTCACGTTCCATGCCTCAGTTTCCTTGTCTGTCAAAGAGCGTTCTCAACAGCACCTGCCTGCTCTTTTATGTAAATATTAATAAGAAAGGTGCTTACTGCCTAATGAGAGCTTCATAAAGCCATACTGATTTGTTTTCTACCCTGTATGAGCACTTAGTATGGTTGAGGGGAGAGGTAGAGCAAGTCATCTGCTTTTTTCTCCTTACAGACCCCCCCTTAACTATCTTTGGAAAAGTTCAGGATAATGTATAGATTGCAGTGTCTGTGTAGAAATGTCCTCAAGACTCCTCTGACCTTGATTGCAAGCACCCTAGTAGAAAAGAGAATCTTGAACTTAAATGAAAACTCTAATACTCATTTTTGTTCATTGTTTAATGAGTTCCTTTAAAGAGCTTAATAAAGAGGATCAGTGGGATTCTTGGGTATTAAACACATCTCTCAATGCAATATTTTAACGCGGTTAAGTGTAATACAGCAAGCCTTTGGATTAATCTTCCCTTAAACTACCCATGAGCTCAAGATGAAGAGAAAAAAATGTCCTCAGAATATTGTGGAGACTTTTATTAATCCCACCTGTCAAAGGCAAGAAAATTACAGGCACTTGACTCGTAAACCCCACCAGGGCAGCCTTCAACTCTCCTTGAAATGCAGAGGCAAAAATGACAATTATAGGGGTAACATGACAGTGCCGCTTGTTAGTGCACCCCTTGGGCCTGCTCAGGTCCTGAAACAGTCATTTCTGAGTGAGTTTATCTGGGGTTGCTTGGAGGCTGGGGCAGTTGTGGCCACTGAGGTCATTCTCGGTGCTAGAGACTGGAAGAGAGCTTCTCTGCTGAAAGCCCAAAGCGTAGCCTCAGTGCAAAGACTGTGTCTCCTCTGAGAGCTCACAGTTTATTTTTAACAACAGGAACCAAGACCTCGCACTGTTTGCCTGCATCAGAGCGGCAGCCAGGAAGCACGCCTTCTCCTCATTGTATGGGAGCCACTCGGTGTTAGTCACTGGAAAGGGCTGTCATCTCTGTCAGAACTAGGCCATTTTAGGTTGCCTGTCCTCATGTATGAAAGTTGATTTTGAGCTCTTTAGTTTAATCTGAAGTCCTTTATGAATTATAACATGTTAGGATTATTCTTTTTTCTTTTTTAAAAAAGAAAGAACTAGTCTATCAATCTCTGAAATGAGAGAGAGAGAGAAAAGGAGGAGGAGAAGAGGAGGAAGAGAAAGAAGATGAGGATAGTTACGAAAAGGGCAGGGAAGAAAGCAACTGTTCTTTTATTTTGTACCTTGATCTTAGATATCGTCTTAGCAGACTTCAAAGAACAGATGGAGTAGGTGATTTCTGTGGAGTTTGAGTTGATAAGTTCATAGATTGTCTGATGGACCCTGAATGTCGTCTTCACTTTTTGCTGATTTACTTCTTGGAGCTAAGTATTGCTTTTCTCTGGAAGCTTTTTGAAAATGTAAGTACCTTTGAGTAGACTAAGCACAAACTTCTAAATGCTTGATAAGAAATGAAATTCTCAGATTGCAGGTTTCCAAATCTAGCTGATCGCCCCAAGCCTTTGCAATACTTGTTAAGCATATAGATTCAGGAGCATCAACCCAGGAACAGGGAGGAGTCAAAATATGGAAGGAGGTGAATTATGTCTGTACTGAGGTATTAAATGATTGGGAGTTTCTTTCAGACTCCTAGACAGGGAAGATTTGTCTTCTTAAGAAGAAATGATGGGCAGGATAGCAAAACTGTCTGAGTTCCTTGGGAGAATGAAGGACCCAGTAGGAGAGAGGATGGGGGTGATTTTTTTGAAAGGGCAGTTTAGGGCTCCAAGAAAAGCTCATTTTCCCCACTGTCTGCTCTAAGGCAGTGATGTCAGTGGAGATGTGCCTTCATCAGAAACTTTTTATTAATGCAGTTTCATAAGATCATTATAAATGCCCTTGTTTTCCTGCTGCTGACAATTCAAATATTGATCCTCAGGTTGATACTGATTTTCTGTCCTTGATGTTTTGCTGGTTTGAATAAAGAGCCAATTTGTATAAAAGGAATAATGTAATTAATGAATTAAAAAGAACAAGGATACACTCCTTTAAGTCATTGGCTTATTACATGAGCCAGCTTGCCTGTAATGTCACAACGTGCCTGTAGCTGTGATAATCAGGAATAGGAGTCAGTTGATGAAATAGCCTCATTTTGGCTTCTGTTCCTTTTTTCCTTTAATTTCCTCATTTCTGAAATAAATGGAAGAGATTGGAGTAGATTTGATTCTTGGGGCATGGGAAGGTAAAAATGGGAGTTTTTATGCTATTTTTCAATATCTGAAGAAGCCAGGATTAAGCATTACATATTTATTTGACATAGCAGTGCTTAAGCTAACAAAAAATAATATTTTTCTGGATTTTAGTAATGAATATAAAAGCTCATTTAAAAATACGATTCCAGTCGCGTTGTATCGGAGTTATGACTGAGAGTTATATTGCTCATAAATAAACAAAATGTTTGAAAACGAGGTGTCCATTGCCCATTTATTCAGTTGTTTTAGCTAATAGTAGGTTAAGATGTTGCTCCCAAAAGTATTTAGATAGCAGAATTGAATAAATCCTATAGCTTTGAAAATATTAAAGACAAGGGGAGAAATATTTTAAATAGGGCACTTTCCATAGGACCACAGATATAAAATTCAGTCACATTGGAAGACATCTGTTTCATGGTGGTGCAGTTCAGGAAATAGATTCTGAAATGGAGACTTTCAAGAAGGAAGTATATTTGAGAATTCTTGTGGGTACAACCCTGTGATGAAGTTAAGGAAATGTTTTTGGACAACGCAGAAGTCCTCAGTCTATCCCAGAGAGAGCTCAGGAACTGAGATGAGCCTTAGGAATGATGGCAATTTCCAGAGAGGGACTCAGCTGAGCCATTAAACCCCCATTCTCCAGCATGTGTCTCACTTTTGGCGTGACCAAATGTGTCTATTTGGTGAAAATAGTCACCAGACACTGGTTCTGCTCATGAGCAATCACTGATGCTCTACCTCCTAACATCTAGCCTCCATGCCTCAGGGATCTGGCTTCTCACAGAAATCTTAATTCATTTCCCTTCAACTTTTTGGTTATCAAGAGCATTAACAAAACACTGAACAACTTTAAGATGCCAATTCTTCGAATGTTTTCACAGGAGGTAAGTCTCAGAGTTAAACTCATTATTACCCTAGTGGTAATAAGACCTGGGCCGTAAAGGGAAGGGCAGGGGTGAGAAGAGGAGGTAATAGTTACACATATCTACTATATGACAGGTCCTACCTAAACTCTAGAGATAAAACAATGTGTGAGGAATGCTCACAATTGCAAGCTAGTAATTGCACCACAATGTTATGGGTGCTCTGAATGAGGCATGATTAGCATTCAATGGAGACATAACAAAGAATATGCTCAGTGGACTGTGAAGAATTTTACAGGAAAAGCTTTCTATGAAATATGAAATTTGAAATGAATTCTGAAAGATGACAAAATATTGGCAAAGAAGAGAAGCAAGGAAAGATGTTACAATAGAAGAAGCAGGGTAGGCAAAGACCTGGAGATTTGGACTTGCTTGGATACTTCAGTCATTTTGATGTCATTGAACTTTTTTATATTTGGAGGAATGTCACGCTGTGTGGAAAAGCTGGAGAAGCAGGTAGATCATAAAGGTTTGCTATCTTGTCAAGTGATTTCACTATATCTTAAAAGGAAACATCAGCAAGGTGTGTGTGTGTGTGCACTTGCAGGCATGTGCATGTGTGAGTGATGGCTTTTCCTTAAATCGAAGGGAGACATGATCGATTATTCATTTTTGAGGACACACTTTGGCAGCCACAACAGTTCTAGAGTAAGGGAAATTGCAAATTTTTGAGGGGCAGGTCCTTTCAGTCTAATTTTATATAAATGTCATGAATACTCAGGAAACAAATTTTAAGAATGATGGTACATAAAATATGCTGACTTTGCTTGATATTTGCTTTTTTCTATTAAATAAAAGTAAATGTGAGGACTCATATTTATCAGTTCTTTCCAACATTATAGTCTTCATTAAATCATACAAATCAATGTATCTTTGCCAGGTCACTTTGGAAATCCATGTTGGTGCTTTCTGTTGATCCAGAAGCAATCTAATAAAATGTAGACTGACAATTTCTTTGGGACACATGGGCAAAGAAAGAAGTATTTTTAGATATACTGAAAATGAATAGCAAAGTCACATTCATGTACACATCAATTTATCCATCCATCCATCCACCCATATCATTCCTGACCCACTCAAAGCACTATATGAGATACCAGGGCAGCAAAGATGAATCAACTCAGCCTCTATTGAAAGAGATTACTATTTAAGTTCAGAGACACTGGTCTAAACAGGTGACGGCAATATTGTATGGTAATATAAATATTTAACAAGGTTAAATATTGTCAAATAGAATAAACATATAATTTGACTTGAAAAGATTAAGCATTTGAAATGGAAACACCAGGGTTTATATTCCAGATATAGAATTTTCTATCCAGGAAACCTTGATAATGTTATTTGACCACACTGACATGTAAGTTAAAAAATATGTATAGAAGGAAATGATTGTATCTTATACAAAATAATCCATTGAAAAGCCATTCAAATTATGAGCTTAATAAAGTTACTGCATGTAAGTACATAAAAGCCAACAGCACTCATATATAATTTTTGTGAGAGACAATCTGTTGTTATGCCACGTACTTTTTTGTTGGTTATGCCAAGAAAGCAAGACCCTGACCTGATCATTCTTTATCCTGGTCACCTCCCAGGCTTATGTTTACAGAGTGCTACTTCAAAGGATGAGGTAACATCTCCATCAGGCAAAGAACAGGCTTACTCCTGCTCACTATTCAAATAGAAAACATCCCAATCTCAGGGTTCTTCTTATGTAAATGTTTCCTATCCTGCCTACAGACCTTTTGCTTCATCCTACCCGCAAGAGGGGAATCCACGTTTTGGTACTCTGGCTACTGCTATTGCTGTGAGTAATAATGTTCTTTTCTAATCGAGGCATCTGTCTTTTGCCAGCATTCATGACACTGAAAAAAGTAGGCACATCACCTTATAATTAGTGTAAAATCTCAGACCCCGCATGGTTCTTGATGATAACTACGCTAGATAACTAATATCTTAATAAATGAAATCTTACTGGAGCACCAATAAAAGTATATATGTACATATTTATGGTAAAAGCACTTTTGACCTATGTGAAGTAACATGCAACATCTTATTGAGATAAGAAAGGAGATGAGCAACAAGGAAATAATGCATATTTCTTTATGGGAAGACTAAATATTTATGAAAAGATACATCAATCGATGCCTCAAGTATTTTTACAGGTTAAATGCAAGTTTAATCAAATTCCAAATATAATGCTTAGAAATATCACTACTTAATTTTTCTAAAGTGAGTATGGGAGAATATTTCAAGACTCAATAAAAATCTAGGAAAGAGATAGGTGACTCAGAGGGTAAGAACCTGGAGGTGGCAGTAAAAAGGAGTGGATAATAATGTGGCTTTGTCATTGGGATCACATTTGAACCTGCTTGTGAACCTGGATTGTGTTGGTTAGAGCTGTGGGACTTGGCCAAGGTCCTTGACTTCCTGAAGCCTGAAGCCTTTCTCATGTGTGTGAAGGAGCTTGTTAGAACAACTACTTTGTGAGCTTGCTGTGCAGATTAAAGAACTTAGCAATGCGCATGGAATTTAGTTGTCACTCAATAAATGTTAGATATTATTAGTTGTAACTGATATTTAAATGTATCACAAGGTTATTGTGATACATTTGGCACCAGAATTCCAAAAAATGAATCAGAATCTATCATCTTTGATCCATTCGTCTCCCCATACAAAGGAAATATATCTCAGATAACTAAAGATCACATACACACAAATGCACTGAGTGCAGCATTAACTTCCAACTTTTAAAGTTCACATTCCATCATGTGGATGTTTGTATGTGTATAAAACACTTCACAAAAATACAGCTATATATAGGTATTTCCAATTCTCTTCTCTATTTACCTGAGATATTCACTTTATCTAAATGTTTGTATGCTCATATAGGTAGTATACAGATGCAACACTTATACAGGTATACATTATATAAATATATAAAGACATAATTTTTATATATACACAATATACTCATACAGCATATATACACCAAACATTTATAATAAAAAGAACATCACAAGTGAATAGAGAAACACCTATGTGTATATACATACATGCAAATAAAACATCAACTTCAAAAGGTTAGAATCAGTATTGCATTTAATGAGAAGATTACTCCCCCCTTAATACAGTAATAAATCCAAATAAAATCCCTTGTAGCACACTGAACCTTATTTGATTTATAATCCACCCACTAGGAAATATTTGATGCAAAACTCCCATCAAATAAGCTCTTCTTTCCTGGTTCTTTGGGCTGCCAAAATCAAATACAGGTTCTGGTACAAAGGTTAATCACATCCCCTTAAGAAGAAAACCCTCCAAATGCTGATTACCAAGTAATAGGGAAAAGTTGTAAATATATGGTAAATTCTGAATTAAATTTAAGACTATTTTAATTATAAAAGCATTAATGATAGCAAGAAATTTAATGAACTGGTAGGCCATGAAATCAGTGTTATCATTTTAATGCATAACAGAATATGACAAACTCTGTAAGAGTCCTGTTCTCTTTCATGTCTATTACAATTTCTTCTATTAGTTTCTACAAATAGAAAATTACATATAAAATTGAGTTTAACCAAATCTCTGTTAAAATCGGACAATCTGATTCAGTATTATATAACCACACTGAAATTTCATTTAATTTAGAAAGGGCTTCTCCTGGTGCCTTGAATACTAAATACTTTCCTAATAACACGTACGTAGCTCTGGGTTTGACAGGAGAATAATCCTTGTGCTGCACAATAGATCAAGATTGTAACAGGGAGAATAAAGGCAGATAGAAACGGGGAGTTTGACCCAACCTCCTATAGGAGACATTTCAAAAGCATTTTTTGAAATGGCCTGAAAATATTTATTCTGGCTTGTCATCTCACAAAAGAATTCTTTCTGGGAACAAGTTGAAGATTCAGATGTCAGGCCTGACTGTCTCCAGACTTGTGTCTGAATCTCCCCTGTGGTCTCTATGGAGAACAAAAGGCCTTGGAAAATAGGTCTGTGCTTGGACTACACAGACTGGGTTGCTGTTGTAGCATCTACTGTATCTTGGTAATTATTACAGGTTTTCCTAATCTTTCACATGCATGAGTGTATGTGAAAGTGCTTCAAAAGGAGGTATTTGAACAGGAAGTTAGTTTGTCTATTTTAGAGAGAAGGACAAATCCAGAAGTTAGGAGAAAAGTAACCTTTGGGAGAAGAGTACTTACAGGAAAGATGATGGGAGTCTGGGGTGCTGATAATATTTTGGACCTTGAGTCATATAATTATAATGTGTGTGCACTTTAGATACTTTACAACACTTTTTATGGGAAAGTAATTGCCTTAACAGTCTCTGTTAAGAATACAGTTGCTGGAAGTAATGTAAAAACCTCAAGCATCTAAAATTTCTAGGTTAGCATTTAGTGGAAATTTCTAGGTTGACTTTATCTTGCACATCATGAAGATAAGATCAGAAGCAAATAATAGGATCCCTATCTCCTTTGAATCTGGCAAGTCCACTGTGACTTGTCCTATCTCCTAAATCCACCCAATGGAAATGCAATCCTACAGAATCCTAAAATATATGCCTTAAAATGAATGTGTGAGTCGTTGATTTTATCCTCGCTGGTCTTCAAGTTTGCAGCTCTCTGCTGGCATCTAATCTGCATCGAATCCCAACACCAAACAAATGGTGAAACACTCAGTCATTTAGGCAAAGTGTCCTTCTGAGCCTCTAGAAATATAACTGCCCTTAAGGATTTTCACCAACCCCGCTGGTTAACTCTATCCTCAGTAGTCTGACAGATAGTTCTATGCCCTTATCCAAGGTTTTAAAAGAGATTACTGCAAATTCAGGCTGTGACGCAGAGGAGAGTAATACAAGTAGTACAAACCCAAGAATCAGAAGGAGAATCCGTAGGTTTTAAACCTCGCTTTACTTTTCAATAATTGTCTGAATTTGTACAACCACTTTGTAAAGCAGGGGTCATCTGTCTGCACTCTGGATTTATTACAAGCTAACATAAGTGGACACACTTTAGGTGCCATCGACAGAGCAGGTGTTGTCACCGTAACGTGGCTTATTTACGTGTCTGTGTTCAGGGCAAGGAGTTACTATCACTTTGAAAATATTTTTAGCTCTTTTCCTATGAGAGGTATTCACAACCACATCCAAGGAATAGGAGAGCTTCACTGTTTTGTTTCACTTCTGGCAACTTCATTAGGCATCTCTCAAGGCAACGTGACTTAGCTAAGCTCGAAGTGCAGATGCCAAATGACGCCATCAACCCTGAGGGACAGGACGGTCCTTCCCTCTCCTTGCAGATGTCTGAAAGAATTTTATGTTTGTCCTCAATTTGCTATGTTGGGAGCTTCCCAGACAATCAACCCAAAGTGGGTTGTGAGAGCAGCATGTAGGTCAAGTGAGGCGTTGGCGAGCAAGTCTGTGCAGAAAATATTGAATGAGCTTAAAATCTTAAGCACCAATGAGAATGGGCATTGGGTCAAGTTGGCTATATTAAGAACCTGAGGAGTAGGTTGAAGGAAGTGGCTTTTTTTTTCTTTTCTTTTTTTTTTTTTAGGTGCTCAATTTTATTTAGGTGATTCCACTAAAATTTGGAGATTTTTTTTATTAATATAAATTTTTTAAATTTACATATACTTTCCATCAGTTGTAATCCCCATGTATTCCCCATCACCATCTCACCAGTGCACCATCACCTCAGTCCCCTGTGCTCCCATCTTCCTTCAACCCTCCCCCTCCCCTCCCCACCAAGTGTCCCCAGTCTGTCCTTGTCTCCTCATTTTTGTTTTTTGTGTCTTTATTGCTGTTATTGTTATTATTATTGTTCTTATTCCTTTTCTTGATCTTTATTTGGTTCCCTTACGTTCCTCCTAAGGGAGGAACCACCTGGTATTTTTCTTTTGCCTTCTGACTTACTTCACTGAGCATAATCCCTTCCAGATCCATCCATGTTCCTATGAATGCATCTAGTTTTTCATTTTTGATTGCTGAGTAGTATTCCATCGTGTATATGTACCACAGGGGAAGTGGCTTTTGAGATTCACTGACAGACTTAGACTATTATGTAGAAGTGATTTGCTACTTGGACCAAAAAACATACTTAAGGAAACTACTGGATAAGCTTGGACTGTCTCCTGTGGAATCCTGGGGACCCCACCCCTATTTAATCCAAACAACGTTTTAAAAGTATTTCAGAGCAGCCCTACTTTCAGAATTCTGAAAGTTGCCTGAAAGGGTGTGTAGGGTTGCATAGCCCAGAGGGAGTTGGAAACTAAATTGAATTCTTTAACTTTACAATTTCTTTCCCCGTTGGAGCTTACATATTTCATTATTTACTGCACTTCAGAGTAGTAGCCTCTTTCTTGTTCTTAAGTCCCAGATAAACCATAACTAATACTCAAAGAATTACAAATGCAGAGGATAGACAGCTTAAAATAAACATAAAGATGTTTGCAATGCTCGTAGAAAAAAAACAACAAAAAACAAACAACTCTATTCTAAGGAATACAGGCCATAAATCTGCCCATAGAGCAGAGTTCTAAATCTTTTTCAGGTGAAACCAGGTAGCTAAGCAAGTTAATTATATTGTTGTCCTAGGGGCTGAATGGAAGGTCAAAAAGGCTTCAAGTGTCTTCTGCAGCTCTGGTGGTAGAAGGATGGCTCTCTCAAAGTGGCAATCATGATACCCCTTTTGTGGCAGCCACTTCATTGCTTGCTTTCAGAAACTGCAGCCTTCTAACCATCATCTGCTACAATTCACAGACAGAAAATAGGGGGACAGATGGGAGACTGTAGAAGAGGGACTTGTACTCAACTCTCCCTATCAAAATGTTTATGGCACTTTTTTAGGAAGAAGTCCTGGGTATGTGAGACTTAAAGTTACAGAGTGTTGTCAGTGATAGAACTGATGCAGGATGTAGGTTTCACCAGGGCCTAGCGAGAGAAGGCAGAATTCTGTGGGCTGTGATTTTCAGTAATCCATCACTATCCTCATTGGTCTAACCTTTCATGTTGCATTTTTTAAAAGATTTATTTATTTATGCATACATGAACTGGGGTACAGGCCAGAGGTGTGGGGGGGTGAGAGGATTCACCAGAGACAGAGTGGGAAGCAGAACAGGCAGATCAACTGAAGGTCAACACTGCTGAGGGGAGCAGCGGGTGAGACAGGAGAGGTCTGCTGTGCCATGTGGGTCACCTCCCCGGATCGAACCCGTGCTGCAGTGGCTATGGATGCTTCATAGTCTTGCTCCTTAACCCCTTATGCCACCAGGGAGGCCTCTCATGTTGCATTTTTTTATGATTAATGTTGGGTTAGCTGAGCTGCCTCTTTTTCTTTCTTTTTTTTTTTTTTTTTGGTCAACATTGCATTATAACATTATGTAAGTTTCAGGTATGCATCATTGAAAATCAACACTTATGTAAGTTTCAGGTATGCATCATTGAAAATCAACATTGAAAATCAACACTACATTAAGTTAATTGAAAGACCGATTCTATCCTTTGCCATATCATTGTCTCCTTTTCTCTGACATGTTCACCCCTCTTCCCTTTCCTTTTGCTAGTCACCAATCATTAGTCTTATAGTCCAAATATTTATGTTTGGGTTTTTAAAACCTGTTTATACATCACATATGAGTGAAATCATATGGCATTTGTCTTAATGTCTTTGGCTTATTTCACTAAGCATAATTCCCTTTAGGTTCATCCATGTTGTGGCAAATGACAGAATTTTATCTTTTGCTTTTTCATAGCTGAATAGTATTCCACTGAGCTGTTTTTTTTAAACAGTCAAGACAACTGGTTAAGCTACTTAACACTTTAGTATGGATGAATATGGAGGATGGGTAGGAAAGGGTAAGACTGTTTGTTAGGGAGGGAGTATAAAAGGAAGGGAAGGAATACCAAAATCAAACTATAAATGTCTGCCGGGCCTTCTTTAGGGAAGGGAAGCTGTCTGGGTATGTGGTAGAGGGAGAGTTCTTTGTTCCTTATTACTCGCACAACCACAGGGCAGAGTCCCTGTCAGGGGAAGCAGTTATAGGAGGGGATAGCGAGTATGTGAATCCTTGTCAGTAGGGGGCCATCCCACTTTGCCTCCCATATGCTAAGCCTCTCAAGTTTCTTTCTTTCTCGCCTCATCTTCCTACATGTCTTCTGCACTTGGTTCTTGGACTCTTCCAAAGTTGACCCTGTGGCCATTTTGGTTTGAAGACAGCCCTGCTAACCCTCACCTCCCTCTCTATTTTGCTCACTCTGAGTTGGAGGGTGGGCTGGTGTAAGGGCTTGAATATCCACCATGAGGAGAGACCAAGCTGTAGAAAATGAGACCTAAGGGATATTAAGCTGTAAGACAACTGGATGAACATTCTGGAGCACAAGCCCAACAAGCCCTTCCCACACAGTGGGGCAGTTTGTCCTCTACCTTCTCTGAGGATCACCTGAAGGAAGGGGACAGGGTGGCTGTTGCGGGACCATGGCTGGAACAAGGAAGGCTTGCCATCCTTAAAAATACAAACAATCAAAAAGCCAGAATAAGAATGAGGGTGAGACCTGACTTAACCAGGTGTGTAGTATTGGGAAAAGACGTATTTTGTAATGTACAGCAATTTTCCAAAGTTACTGGATCCTTTCCCTTGGAATTAAACTATATACAAAACTCTAATAAAAGCTAACCTCTGGCAGGTAGACAGCCTGGAATCCAGTCCAGTAACTTCTCCCCAGCCTGCAGAGTTTCTCCTGAGGAATTCCAGGTTTTTCTGAGAGAACCAAATTAAAAATCCCTTCTCTAGTGTTTTCAGTTTACTCAGCATTTTCACATTCTTCATGCCATATGAACCTAGCAAAAGCCTCCACATCATCTTATTAGAGATGAGGAATCAGGCCAAGAAAGTCGAAAGCAGCAGCCTGCTCATACCAGGGCAATGAGGACTTGACCAGGCATTCTGGGACAGCCATGACCCACAGCCCACTCTCTGGTGCCGGATTGCACTGCCTCCTAGGAAGCAGCTCCAGAGGGTGAAGAACCCCTGAGTCCCTGCCTTCTGGAACCACACAGGCATAACAGTGTTTGAGAGTCTCAGTTTCTAAGGCACATAGATGAACTCTGGAGCCATTTGTACTATAGAAGGACAGGTTGCAGAGAGATGATCCCAACCTGCTCAGCTATTCTTCCCAGTTCTGAATGTTCCAGAAAGGGACTGCAGTCAGTTTGGGACACAGGGGTCAGCTAGAAATCTGAGAGAAGGACTCAGTACAACAGTTTGAAGGAGAAGGTGACGTGACAAAAACGGGTTGATGCTTTGAATTAAATGAGTAGTGAAGCAGATAGGCCATTGAAATACAGCTTGGGATTGTTAAAATCCAAAAATAAATAAGGCAACACCTGTCTTGTCTAATTCCAGGCACCATTCTGAAGGAGGTGCAGGTCCTGCTTCAGTCACCTGCTCTGGGCAGATGTTAGAGGTTGGCCTCACTCTGTGAGACAGGAATATATAACTGAAGTTTGTTTTTGAGACTGGTCCATATCCCGTGTTTCCTGCTTATGTTAAGAGAATTCATCCTTCTTTCCTTCCCACCCTCCGTTTCTCCCTTCTAGCCCATCTCCTTCCCTCCTCTCTTCTTCCTTTCCATCCCCCTTCTTCTCTTCTGTCTACCCTCCCTTCCTTCCTCCTTTACCTTCGTGTAGGGTTTGCTCTTTGGTGTTTTAATTGGCCCCCACTCTATCTCTTTCCTCCTCTTCTTGACTGTTTCCTCAGATTTCCCTTCCTATCTCCCTTTATATACACCGGTATCTTTCTCTCTTTGAAATGTTGTTGCTTCTCTCTGCCTCCTCCACTTCTCCAAAGATGAAAGAGTGAAAAAGGCAGTAGGGGAATTGCACAGCCGGAATAGCATATTTTGTGTATTTTCTAGTACCCAGTATCAGGGGAAGTTGCTGTTCTTTACTTTCAAACCAGGTTTATATTTTCTGCATGTGCTGATATGTTTTAAACTGCTCAAAAATAAAAATAATGGTTTCACTGCAGCATATGATCTGTGTGGAAGAGCAGGTGTGGCAGAAAGCAGCTTTAACAGCAGCTGGGACAGCTTGTAGGCAAGAGGGGAGCCCTCCCCAGCCTCCTGGCTGCCTTTCAGATGCCACCTACACCCGCTGCCCAACACCACATCCTCAGTGAGCAGCATGCAATGAGGCGGGTAACACAGGTCCCCTGTCCTGGGATCCTGGAGCAACAAATCTCCGTGCTCGGTCTGCCCATGGCTCCTGGACTTCAGCTTCGTTCCTCAAGGACACTGCTAAAGGCACTTGAGATCTTCACTAGTTTCTGGGGATGGAGGCCCTTTCCCATCTGTACCTTTTCAGTTTGATCTTTACTTTCTGCTTACCAGCTCATCTGACTTTGTATGTTTGAGCCCTGGTAGCCTGCTGAGTTTGAAGTGAAAAAGCAAGGCCATAGCGTTTGTGAAGTGATGAAAATAATCAATATGCAGAAACCATGGCCATCGACCTTGGCTCCCTTCCCTTGTCTGATGTTCCCTGTGTCCACCTGTGCTTATGGACTTGCTCATGACGTCACTGCCCTGCCATTTCTTTGCATTTTTTCTCTGTCCTTTGCCTGACAGTCCTCTGCCAGCCCTTTCGTAGTCTACCTGCAATGCCCCTTAGCTTTGCTTGATTCCTCCTTTCAGTTTCTTGGGTCCCTGTTTCTTGGGCCCTGACTCAGGTGTCTGTTATCTTTCATTTTGAAAGCTGCTACTCTATATTTTCCTCTACCTCCCATTCATCTTCCACATTCCAGATCATTTCCAAAAGCCTGAAATAGGATTTTCATCACTCTCTGGCCTACGTATTGCTGCTGACTCCTCAGAATTTGCATGATGTCAGCTCCCCTAATGACCTGTATCCTCTCCCCATCATATGCCCTCTGCACCCCTGAGTACACACCAGCCAGCCCCACTGGCTCGCTCCCCATTCCATGAAATGTAGAACACTCAGTCTTTATGCTTCAGTGCTAACGATTTCCTTTTCTTGGAATGTATTTTCCTGTCTCTACTTATCCATCCTAGCTGAACTTACAAAACTTCAGGAGGCCATTAAAAAGGCAAAGTGTATAAAAACAGGTGAACTCTTACCATTTCTGATAAACTTCAGGAGGAACTGGAGTGGACAATGTTAAGTGAAATAAGCCAGAGGGAGAAAGACAAATACTGGATGATTTCACACACATTTGAACTATAGAGAAACAAAACAAAGGTACTGACAAAACCAAACCAAAGTTAGAAATCTGACTGCAGAATTGAGGCTTTGGGGGGTAGGAGGGTGGAAACAAAGAAAGGAGGGGACCTAATAGTCTATGGTAAAGGGACTGGTGTGCTCTGGTGGCAGTGCCGTGCAGTGAGGCATAGCTAAGGAGTTGTCAACCTATTCCCCTGAATCATATACAGTGGTGTTACCTCAAAAATAAACAAATAAATAACTAAAATGATTATTGAACAATTTAAAAAATAATAGAGAATGTATAGTTAAGATCGAAGAATTACAATTCAGGATACACAGATTGAGGTGAAAACCTAAACCAAGCCCAGGAAGGACGATATTTGGGGGGTATTTGTGTAAGAAAAAGAGGACCATGAGGTCAGAGATTAAAGAAAGCGTTAATAAATGTTAACTAGCTCAAACTCTTCTTGGCTCCACATAATTTGTTACTCAGTCCATCCTTTGGCAAAAAGTACATAATCGTCAGTTTCTCAGATCTGGATGACTGCTTAAGCAATTGCTGGCTTCATGGTTTCTTAAACAATTGCTTTTGACCCAGTTCAAAGGTCTTTGGTCCAGTTTAAATGAGACAGCAGGACAGTTTTCTGTGGTTGTATCTCTTGCCCCATTTTAAGATGTCTCCACATATGTCAACTTCACAGCTCAAGTGCCGCCTCTCATGAGGAGTCCAATTGCTTATATCCAGCAGAAGAGGTGCCCCTTCTTGGTTCCCACAGCACTTGGCTCATGCATCTCTTGACACACTCACCATATTCCTCAGTTGTTATTTACAGGACTTTTTTTTTTTCCCACCAGCCCTTGAGCACTTCAATATGGGATATTTTGTGTGTGTGTGTATAGTTAAAGCATCCTTATCTAATAGGTAATAAATGAGATGCAGCTGGGGTTGTTGATTAGCGTCTTGAACAGGGTGAAATTGCTGACTCTGAAATCACCTATTTAGGTTACCCCCGGGATAGCCAGGCCCAAGAGAAAACCCTTTCCATTAACATAAGGTGAGTGTAACAGCATGTTATCATGGTGCTCTTCCTGTCTTGGGGTTTTGTCTGATGCCTCAAAGCTGAGAATCATGTATTCTAAATATCTCCACACTCTAGGGTAGAAGGCAGATCAACGAAGAATTTGTGAAGGGAGTAATAAAAACTAGTTTTATCAGTAATATTGAGATTGCAAAAGAAAAGATTAAGAATTCATTAACTGAAAGTAGTTTCCTAACCAGTCTCCCCAATTTTATCCTTTCTCCCTAGTATTCTCAAGATACCCACTCCAGTGAGCCTAGTCAGTCGTCTTTCTTGTCTCTTCAGAAGCCATGATGGTTTTTCACTTAGAGCGGAAGCCCCAAATCTTGCAATGGCTTTTGAGGACCACCAAAAACACAAGTACCCCTGGAACTTCATCTCCTGCTCTGTGTCTGCCTTTGCTCCTTTGCAGATTTCAGTAGGTGCTCAAACCTCAGAACTATAGGCAAAAAGCACAACTACACTGGCTTCCTTGCTATTCTCAAACAATCAAACAGATCCTTGCTTCTGGGCCTTCGTACTGCCTTGTCCTGGGTAACCACTTCACCCCTCACAAGTCTTTGCTTAAGCATCACTTAGTTATTGAGACCTGTCCCATCACTCTAGAAAACTGTAAGCTGTAAAAGCTGATATTCCTAATTTCTCCTATCCTGCTTAACTTGTTCTTTTTCTACAGCAGTAACACACTATAAAATTGAATTATTCATCCCTCGATGGTTTATTGTTTGTCTCAGAGGGTGGGGATGTTTATCTGTTCTGTTCATGAAGCACCCATTCTACCAATGAAGCATAGAATACACTTATTTTCTGCACTAGTCATTAGCTAAGTCAGGATTTCAAGGAAAGAAAGATGCCTTATCAAACTCACTTCCCATAACAACCATATTTTTCCTTGCGTTCTACTCCTACTCACATGTCAGCCCTTGAATTCTTCACAAGGGCTCTTTCACTAAAATAATTGTTCACTATTGTTTATTAGGATTTTCAAGAAGCTGTTCAGAGTAGCAGTCTCTGAGATGTAAGTAATAAAAAAAGATTTTCTGTCTTGTTTTCTTCTTGCTTTACCTTGTTTTTTTCTATGTCTCACTTCACTCCTTTCCAAGAAGGGGGGAATGCTCTCTCTCTCTCTCTCTCGTTTTAATTGAAATGTCATTGACACATAATAATATATTAGTTTCGGTTGCATAATATAATGTGTGTTTTCTCTTAACAGAAGGGAGAGGGACCAAGTGAACCAACACAGGCAAAAACTAGGAAGGAGAAATGTGAAGGCCCATAAAATTAGAGTGGACTTGTTGCCAAAGCCAATCTCTAGTGCCAGGCTCAGAAAACAGGATGAAGTAACTGTGGCAGGTTTCAGTATGTGCTCAAACCTCAAAATGATAGGTAGAAGCTCAAATGTCAAGTCCTTCTGCTACTCCACAAATCAGGGAGATGGAAGGGGGACCATAGGACTGGAAGCCAGAAGACTGGAGCACACCCTGAGGTACCATTAACTCTTGTGCAGGAAGCAGTCTGTCAATTACCTTTAAAGTGAGGATACAACATACAGGTTATCCTATTTCAGAGAGTTGTGGAAAGATACATGAGAAAATATTCGGGAGGACACTTGACTAAGTACTCTATAAATATTGGAATCATTTATTCCAGGATTAAGGAGATTTATTTATTAGCTAGCAAAACAAAGGCACCAAGATTCATTTGAATCTCCACAAAACCCTTTAACATTGTTCCATCTCCTCACACTAGGGAAGCAAATCCTTTTACTCTGATGTGTCTACAATCACCGATTGGAGATGAATCAGTTCAGCCTTCAGCTGTCTTCCTTTCCACGAAAATTAAAGAACACAACAGTGGCAGCTGGAAAAACACAGAAGTATGAGCAGACAGTAAAAGTTCCAGACTTCTTAAATGTCTTTGTCTCCAACACCATCCATCAGCAGAGCTTTTCTTGTCATTGACTTTGCCTGTGCAGTATCATCGGTGTGAACTCTGAGGGCACCTCTACTCTTTAAAAGTTCTATCATTGTTGCCTAAAATTCCACCATTAAAGATTCTATTTATTTGGATTAAGGCATCAATTTCTGCTCAAGTCCCTTGAATTGGGATTTGGGGAAAACAAGAATCAGAGTACCAGGTATCTTGGGAGAAGATGAGGCTCTAGTTAAACCAAAGAATCACCTGAAGTGTGAAGTTACAGGAGATCAACTTTATCGCCTCTGGTTTTCCCATGGACCGTTCCACAGAGCAATAATTCCTTCCATCTTAACCCTCACTCTTTCTGAGCTTGACGAAAGATGCTGAGAAGCAGGAACTGAAAGCACAACTGTGAGTTCTTACATTTCTCTAGGGACCCTACTTGCAAACTGAAGGCTAAACACTATTTTATGATTTTTTTTTATTTTTACAATTCATATTTATTTTGGAAAATAAAAAGGATCTGCTAAAAATACTCCTAAGCAGGCATTGGGGCAACAGGACCAGGGATGCTTATGGACACAGCTGGTGAGTTTCCTTGGTCATAGTCGTGGTCTAACCCACAGCCATCAGAACCCCAGCAATATCACTCTCCAACCCCCAACATTGTTAGGAAAGCCCATATTTATGACCAGAGGAAATGGGGTTCTGTGGAACCTCCCCAGTTGAGAGCTCGTGCCTGCCTGGCTCCAGCAGGAGTGAACACCTTTGGAGGGAGTCCAGTGCAGGAGTTGGGGTGCTCTCTCCTGCCCTCCAGGGCTCGGAATGCTGGTCTGAGAGATCAAGGGCACAGGGTGTCTTAGTGCCCCAGCAAAGCTCCCCCTGCCCCCAGGGTCTGGAATTCCACTGACAGGCCTCTGGCAGTGGAGAAGGACTGAGGGAGGACCACAGGGAACAGCATAGTGGTACCATGAGGACAGATGCTGAGGTCAGATTGACAGTGTGACCTGGAAAGCCACCCCATTATGCCTCTGAATTTCCTAGTCTGTGCAGGGGGAATTATAACCATGCATGTCTCACAGAGTGGTGTGAGGGTTAAACTAGACTCTGTGGATAGAAAGATAAGTACATTCTCTAGCATATTACTGGCACACAAGGGATAGCAAGTTATGATTAGGTGTTTGGGCTAGTTATGCCCGACCAGTAATTGTCCTTTTCTGGAGTCCATAGAAGCTGCTGAACGCTATTTTTTTTTTTATATTTCATAATTTTATTTATTGAGAATATAAATGCTTAAAGAATTAAAAACAGATTCTACTGCTTTAATTTACAACAAGATGATAAAATCACAATAATAAATCCATTGTCATTGATATGGCATATGAACAGATACAATGATTAATGAAAAAGATACGTAGGTAAGAGACACATTTTAAATGGTGAGTCTATGAACTGTATAAAATTTTTATATAAATGAACATGCAATGCCCCAGTACTATTAACAAGATTATATATTTTATAATGTACTACGTTAAGTTGATTCCAATACACATTTTTCCATTTCATTGATGTAAAAGTTAAATACTAAACTTAATCATCCAAATTTTCCATATTTCCATAACTGGGTCCCATTGCTCCCCTTGATCATTACTGTCATAACTACCTTCACATGAAAGTTGGGGTGGTGATATCTTCAAGCACCTTCATGGCCAAATTCATTGAGTCCAGATGGCTTACTCAATTCAGTAACAAGTTTCCAGCAGCCCCATCTTGTCTTGCAGCCAACATCAGTGGGAAATTAAAAAACTCTATGGCCAATGTCACTAGGAGTGGGTTTCTTCTGATGGGATTTTCTGCCACACCTGAGCTAGAACTCATCCATGCTTCTCTGTTCTTAGTCCTATCTCTCTGAACGCTATTTTCAAGATGGAGATCAATTTTGTCCTTAGGTTGTCTTGGTTTCTATGTCTAGGTTTCAACGCCACTCCCAACCAATTGTCAAGGGTCATTTCTGCCAACATTATAGCACCATTTCCTCCCCTCCTTCGTACACCATTAAGGAACCACTGGGGTCTTAAATTGCCTATCAGTTGGCATGGTTTGGAAGCATAAAGTTAGTTATGAGGTCCTAGATTTCTACCAGGTACAACTCAAAGAGTTACTTTGGGACTCAGTACAGTCCCCTGAGCCCTGATAACTTTGTATTTGGCGTTGTTTATTGTAAGAGAAGACTGGGGTATGCTGGAATTGCTTTGGGACTCTAGTGTCAGTCTCTTTGATCACTGTTTGTATTGTGAGCCATAGATTTAAATGTTGCCTCATTTTATCTGAGACTTGTCACTTTAAGGTTCTGCTTTCTTTTTTGGGATGAAGTTATGGATGTTTGGGAGGGATGGGAAAGAATGAAGATGAGTCAGTGATGGTTGAGGCCAGAAAACTAGGTGAGAATTTTAATGAGACTCAGAAGTTTTGCAAAGACTAACTTTTGTGCTTCTTTTGAGGGCAAGTCAATCAAATAGACACAAAGGTGATTCTTAGCCTTATGCTGTCTGGGCCTATGAAACTCTATTTAAAGCTGTTGAAAATATGTAGGAAGAAAGTGGTTTTGAATGTCAAAGAAGGGAATTAATGAAAAATGAAACTACAAAGAACCAAAGTAAACCATTGCCACCATAAGAAAATCAGTGATGTGTATTACAAAATCCTCCGTGACCTCAAGACAAAGCCTTAACTGCTTCTTCCTCATGGCAGCTGTTGAAGGGCAACACCCAAGAGGTTCAAGCCAAAGGTGTGATAAATGTTCACAATTAAAGGTGCATGGTGAAGCATTAAAAATTACTTCTGTTGACTCCCTTGGCTCCCATGATGAGGCTTAGTATGCAGAAATGTAAGAAAAACAGGATTGAAAACAAAACAAAATTGTGACTTCAGAAAAATAATCAACATTTAAAAAAATGAATATAATCATCCTGTTGCTTATTTGGCCAGGTTCAAGTACACACAAGTGGCTTTTCCCCACCACATAAATCATGCACTTGATGACCCGGAGTTTACTTGGGAATAGTGTTTCCTAGGATTGAAGAATAAGGACCGAAGAACAAGGACCTAGAATCAGATTGCCTGGGCTCAGCTCTGCCACTGACCAGCTAGCTGTGTGACCCTGGATAAATGGGTTACATGGCCTCTCCAAGCTCTACTTTTTCACTTACTAGAGGGATAAATGCCTGCCACATAGAAAATGCTTGACGAATTCCAAGCATCATATTTATAGCAAACACTGCTCGTGCCTAGTCCATAGTCCCTTTACCAGTGCACGCATCCTTCAGCTGTTCTCAGCACTGATGCTAAAAGATCGCTGCTAATCCTCTCTAGGAAGACTTGTTCTTGTCAAGGGGAGGCACCTAGTAGGGAGCTTTCCACCATCCTACCCTCTACTGTCGGCTGCCAACAATTGACTGCTAGGGACTATAAAGGATACAGGGAGGGATACCCTGCCCTCCCTCCCTCCACAGCATGTAGGACACAAGAGACAGACCACTCTTGAGGATTCAGCTCCTTCCCCTTCCCTATCCTGCTTCTCTCTCTCCCTTACAGCATAATATTTTCTCCAAAAAAATACTTCCTCAATAAACCAGCAAGTAAACAGACTTGCATGTCTGTCTCAGGCTTCTAGTAACCTGATGCAAGGCAAGCATGTCTTTCATTGTAAGCCACACATTTCATAGGTTAACATTGCTGAAATCAGGATGTATCTTAAAATCACTGGTGACTTGGGGCCTCCCTGGTGGCACAAGGAGTTAAGCGCCCCACTATGAAGCATCCGCAGCCACTACTGTGCAAGTTTGAGTCCCTGGCCAGGGAGGGGACCCACATGGCACAGCAGACCTTTCCCGCCTCACCCCACTGCTCACCTCAGCAGTGTATTTCCATCAATCTGCCTGTTCTGTTCCCCAGTCTGTCTCTGGTGAATCCTCTCACCCTCACACCTCTGGCCTGAACCCCAGTTCTTGTATGCATAAATGAAAAATCTTTGAAAAAAAATCACTGGCGACTTGGCAAAAGTTGTCATTTTCCTTACATTGAAATTAAAGCATGTAGAAAACCCTGGGCCAATAATGTGGCATTCTTTTGTTGCATAGTCAACATTCTTGATGGTATAGAGGCCCAAACATTCTGGGAAAACATTATCACCCATGACTGAATTGAAACGTTAAAGAGTCAGTCGTTGAAAGAGTAAAAGATTTAAACATACTTATTTTGTTTCTTTTTCCTTTTGAAAATATTAAATGTAAAAGTTCTGTGAAGGAAGTTTTATCAAACCAATGCTAAAAGAACTCTTTTAGTAATAATAAAAATTCTAAATGATTACAATAATGGTGACATTGTAGTGTAGCCGGGAAAGAATGACTTTTCAATAAATGGTCTAAGTCCATTGGATGTGAACCCTCATCCATTGAGATGTCACTTTCTTCTATCAATTATCATATCCCAAATCAGCCTCAGATAAATTGCAGATCTACTTACGTGATAAGTGAAGTTGTGAGAGATAATGAAGTTACTGAAAGATAACACAGGAGACTATCTTTATGCACCTGGGCTGAGCAAAATTTTATGTAGACCCTCAAAAGCTCTAATTATGAAAAAAACAAACTACTTAAAACTAAGACTTTTAAAATCAAAATGAAAAAAGAGACAAAACAAGTCACAAAGTGAGAGAAAATATTTACAGTATGTATATCTAACAAAGGGTTATACTGCATGTAATAAAAGATCCCTTATAAATCAATAATAAGAAAAACAAAATTCTAATAGAAAAATGGGCAAAAGTAAGATTAGTCATTTTGTAAATGAGGATATGAAATGATCAACAAACAGGAAAAAATTTTGATGACATTTGTCATAAGGAAAATGCAAATTAAAACACAATTAATAATACTACATACCCACCAGAATAGCCAAATATCTATCTCTCATCTATTTATCTAGCTGTGAGGTTTTAAGCAAGTGGAATTATTACACTACTGGTAAGAAAATAAATTGGGAAACTGCTTTGGAAATGTTTTGGATATATTATATAGCTACTCTAACCCAGCAGTTTTCCTTCAAGGTATGCACCTAACAGAAATGCAGTACATGTTCACCAAATAAAAACACAAGAATGTCTCTAACAGAACTATTTGTAATACACCCAAAGAGTAAACAGCCCAAGTGCCCATTAATAATGCAATGGATAATTATACCGGGGCACAGGCAGGCAAGGAAGAGTGCACAGCAATGAGAATGAATATATTACACCTACATATACATAATACGGGTGAACATATCAGCATAATGTTGAACAAACAAAGTCAGCTCAAAAGGGCACCTAATGCATTATTCCATTTATATAAAATTCAAAAGTAGGTGAAAATTTCCTGGGCTGTCTGAAGCCCAGATAATGGTTACCTCTGGAGGGAAGCGATAACGGAGAACAGACATGACGTTCTTCTGGCAAGATTCTAGTTCTTGATTGAAGTCTTCTTTATATGGGTATGTTCAGGTGATGAAAATTCCTTGAGTTATGTTCATGAGTTTCGTACTTTTTAATAGGTCTGTAAAATTAAAACATTGCATCATTATTTAATTGGCAACATTTTCCTCCTTAGCCATGTTAAAATAATGATGAGTTTTATAACTGATGGCATCTTGGTTGAAATAAAATATACTATTACTATTATTATTAATTTTTTAATCTTCACTGTTGCTGTTATGATAGTCTTTCCCTGACTTTGCTCTCTCTCTTACTTTCACTTTTCCAGCTCTTCTTAAGTAGTCAGTGTGGCACTCCAAAAGCTCTTCCCACCTTTTTGTTTGAAAGTAGAGTTCCTGATTCTTAGCCTGGCATATATTCAGGTAGAGTAAAAAATATGTTTCCTAGAGTTCCCTGCACCTAGTGTGGTCAGTGTGAATATGTTTTGGTCTATATCAGAAGAAAGACAGGTCTTGGGGCCTCCTTGGTGGCGCAGTGGGTTAAGCAACACACTATGGGGCAAACCGCAGCCACTGCAGCACAGGTTCAATTCATGCTGCCAGCCAGGGAGGGGACCCACATGGCGTGACAGACCTCTCCTGCCTTGCCCGCTGCTCCCCTCAGCAGTGTGTTTCAGTCAGTCTGCCTGTTCTGCTTCCCGCTCTGTCTCTGGTGAATCCTCTCACCGCCCTGGACTCTGGCCTGTACCCCAGCTCTTCTATGTATAAATAAATAAATTCTTAAAAAAAAAAAAAGGAAGAAAGAAAGGTCTTAATGCAGGAAAGAGTTAACTGAGAGGAGCCAAATTGCTCAACATTGCATATTCCCAAGAAAGATCTATTTCAGCCCTTGCCTGGCTTCTGGGAATTGAGCTCTTGGAACGGATGACTGTTTTGTATGCTCAGGGCTTTGAACTCCACGACCTCAGTTAGTCTAGATATTGTGTGTGACTCTCTCCTTGGGGTCTGGAGCATTAGTGACAGCAGCCAGTCACACGGGCACTACATGCTGACATGATGACCCTGAACTTCTAGATGCAGTCAATTTTCTTTGACTGACAACAATTTGCGTGACTTGCCATGACTTGTTGCTGGAGGAATTTACTGTGTACTGAGTGACCCCAATGGGAGAGACTCTTAGAAGTTTGCATTTGATTTGTTTTGGATTTCACCCTTTGTTGAATCCACCCGATGATGAATTCCTTTCAGCATAATCAATTTATCTATACTTAGCTATGAGTATCATGAGCTGCGAGTCCTTCTACTGAATCACTAAACATGTCTGTGGTCATGGGGATTTCTAACATCAATAGTGTCTTATATTATTATTTAGTAAATATTCACTCCTCTTTCAACTTTCACGGGAACAGTATATGATCCCATTGAACTGGTATTGAATTTGTCTAGATGTGCTTTGGCCAATAACGTGGGTAGATTTGATTTTGTACTAGTTCAAACATTATTTCCTAGGAGGCATTGCACATTTCTGTTTGCCTTTCTGGAAGCCTCTCACATCCTCCTTGGGGAAAAAATGGTTTAGGAAGCTGCTAACTCTATCAGCCTGGATCATGAAGTGTAGACACACAAAGCAGAACTGAGTCCAGACCACAGCGTGGTGCCAAGCCGGGTCCGACCTGCAACTCGAAGCAAAACTCTCTTGCTGAGCCCACCTTGGGTCAGACAGCCATGAGTACTAGAAGGGTTTAACACAGCTTTTTTCTGGAGTATTTAACTGATACAGGCAGACCTGAAAACCTCCTTAACGAATAGCCAGTGTATGTCCTCTCTTCACTTGTTGTTTTGCTGTCTGGGAAACTAGATTTGGTCCTGAAGTGATCCTAGCTACTTTTGTGGGGAGTGAGGATGCAGTTGAGACCCTAGGCATGTGCAGTAGTGGGGTGGAAGACACACGGCTCTCTAATGACTTCATGGAGGTGTCACAGTTCCATGACTATTAGACCGCGTTTCGGGTAGATTAGCTGTCACGAGCAGCCGCATTTAATCCTAACTAAAACAATCAGCAAATCCTTTTCCATCCATGGACTCTCAGACTGGAAGACCTGAGGGATGCAAGCAAATGCAGACAGGGTAGGTGAACTGCTTTTACTGCTTCCAGGAAGGTCCTGAGTTATTATCTGAATATGCGTCTGTGATATTAAAGTAATTTCCGTTCTTGGAGAAAGAACAAAAGGGCTAAGGCTGATCTTTGGTATATTCCACCAGACAATTTCTTTGAAAACATTTTTTTTTTGCCTCCAAAATCTTTCAAGTGAAAGCCAGTAAGTAAAATAAATATGAGCCAAAATGCACTGATATTTTGGCATCAGATGGTGACAAAGTCCAGCATTGCAAACCTCACCTGTCTTGGCTGTGGGGGTGAGACGGTGGGGTGTGCCCCTGGATCACCCTGGCCTTGAAAGCACCTGATGTCTCCTGTCAATAGCTGTAGGTACTCGAGCCTCTTCTCCCGACAACCTCTCTGGATCCCTCCCAATCCCAGCTTAGCGCTTTACCAAGAACACTTCATTGAATGTCACATTATTATTCTCTTCATTGCTCTGTCTTTTCCATCTGGGGTGGAAGGGAGACAGTGAGGCAGACAATTACATTGCTGATGTGGGATTTTTAGAGGAAAATTGAGGGAAATTATAGGGACTATCCAGCTGTGGTGAAAACTCCTCACTCTTTTCCCACAGGGCCCATTATTTTACAAACTGCAACTATTAAAAATGATTTACAGTCACTTGCCAACTTACCATGCTATTAGATTCACTCGACTCTAACCCAGCACTTAAAAGGGTACAGAGCGAAGCCACTTTCACCACGGCATGGAACTTGATGACTACTATTGAGAAAGCTGAAATCTACTACACCAGCAAGGTCAACCATGTCTCCCTGATGTCCCCTACTTTCTTTTTACTTTGTTGATCCTATTTTCCATCTCCTATATCCTGTCTCCTATATTAGCTTATTTTTACCTTGGAATTTTCTCCCACTGAAAATGTCTCTAGAGTTTTGCCTGTGTAGTTCTTTCCTTCCAAATAGAGAGGAAACCCCTTGAAATTTTTATCCTTCCCCTGTAGCTAAAGGCATTTACTATGTAATTGTATTCACCCTCTTCCTTTTCATTTTTTCAAAGGAAGGCCTGAGACAGGTGTTACTCCTGCAACTGACCCAAATCTTGCTGGCTTGGTAAACTGGCAGGTCCTCGCTTATTTTAATCTTCTGTTCTCCTTATCATCCTAGAATTTTGAAGAGTCATGGAACAGATGAAGGGAAACAGCAAGGTGGCCATGTACAGCTGCAGCCATGAGCATATCTATAGCTGCAAGGCAAGGCAACCTCTCAGAGCTTGGTGCAAACTTAGGGGACCTGACTTTAGAAGGAGCTACTGTTGGGTTCACTTTGTATTTTCACTTCAGAGGCTGCTGCTGTGTACAATTAACACTTAGGAAATGGAGAGGAAAGTTTTGTTTTTTTTTTTTTTTTTTTGGGAGAAAATGCTCTGGGGACTTCCCAGTCGTTTAGATAGCAGCAAAAGAAATGTCTTTAGTGTGAAAAAGCACAAATAGAGCAGGATAAAATGAGTCACTTCAAAGATGTGCATTAAAGATCTGGAAACTAATGGGCTACTTTGGTTAGAAGCAAACTAGATAATTTTACCATTTGGTTATCACATCAGTTTTGTTTTGTTTTGCGTTGCTTTTTATGAAAAAGGGAAAAAGAACTTCTGACATTCCACCTAGGTAGCCTAAAAAAATTGTTTAGAAGGATACAATCTTTGTATTTTATAATATATATAACATATAATTTATAATATATAAGTAACTTATGCTTGTTGTAAACATTGGCAAGTGACAGAGAAGACTCGTGCACTGCTTCGGCCGGGCCAGGCTGCACGTGGTGGTCAGCCTCTGCAGGATCCTGGGGTGCCACCTCCTGTAGAGTCTCAGTCCCTTGAGCGTGACCCAGATTTAGTGACTCACTTCAAATAGACAGATAAGGCGGAAGTGATGGGATGCCACATCTGAGATGAAGGTAGAAAAAGACTGACTTTGTCTTGAACTCTCTTGATCTCTGTCTCTGTCTTTCTGTCTCTTGCTGCCTCCTGTCACTCCAGGGAAACAAAGTGTCCTGCCTTGAGCACCCCTATGGAACTGTGTCACCAAAGAGCTAAGAATTGCCTGACCACATGAGTGAGCTTGGCAGCAAATTGTCCAGATCTTGTAGAACCTTGAGATGTCTACACCTTATCCAACACCCTGATCGCTGCCTCATGAGGGGTTCTTTTTCTGGACCACTGCTGAATTCTTGACCATTGAGGTAATAAACGCTCCTTGCTTCTAGCTGCCTGTCTTGGTGGTGGTAGTGGTGGGGTAATTGATTATGTTCAACAGATGAATAACATGCTTCATTAATGCCCACACCTCAGTAGCTTTACACAAGTCTCCCCCGCCCCCATATGCAGCCACACTCACACTGCAGTTAAGCTCGTCAGGCACCTGGCTTGGCACAGGAGAAAACTGTGCTCTAACATTAGCTTGGTGGGCCAGGGTGCTTCCACTTAATGGACTTCCACTTAAAGGACACATGGTTTGAAGTGGCCCAAACAATGAATGATGTATGTCACCTCTGATCACATTTCCATGCACAAACTGCATGGCAAAGTGGAAAATTGGAGGAGCAGATGGCTAGGCAGTGAGCAATAAATGTTTCCCCCACATGTATAACACAAAAGTAAAAACCTCCTTTTTGGGCCTCCCTGGTGGCTTAGGAGTTAATTCTGAGCACTGTCACTGCTACTGCTTGGGTTCGATCCCCGGCCAGGGAGGTGACCCACATGGCACAGCAGACCTCTCCTGTGTTGCCCACTGCTCCCCTCAGCAGTGTAGTTCAGTCAATCTGGCTGTTCTGCTCCCCAGTCTGTCTCTGATGAATCCTCTTATCTCCTGCACCTCAGTTCTTTTACGCAAGAATGAATAAATCTTTAAAATCTTTATTTAAAAAAAACCTTTTCTTCTCCCATCAGATATTTCATCTTTAACAATTTCAATTGTGCCTTATCTGCTGCACATGCTTTTTACACTGGTACACAGAAATACATACACACAGACATATGTAGTGTATAAAGCACAATCATATCCCCACTTGAGAGGGGTGCTAACCATATGCTTGGGGATGTATCATAATCCATTCATTGTTCTTCTATTAATGAAGAACAATCTAATCACTTATATGCCAACAGAATATTGGACTAGCTTGTTTTTCTTCTCTGACATGTCCACATGACATCATCTATGTCTTTGGAGTCATTTTCACTGAGGAAAAAAGCTCCGTGTCCCCAAGTCTTGATTCATCCTGCTCTGGCTGCTTGAGTAATGGATATCAATTGAGTTTGACTCCATTTTTAGGGGCAGTGAGAATGTTAAGAGAGCTGTTGAAAAAATCAGCTTCACTAGCCATCATCCTGCTCTGAATATAAGAGGAAACGATGGATGAAATCTAGCATCTATGATGCATAGAGGGCTCAGGCACTGTGCTATGCATTTACATATTGATTTCACTGAAACCTCAGAGCTCCCCTATGAGATATGTAATTATTACTTAACTCTAGCAGTGAAATCCTTTTCATGGACTTTATGCACCTCCCTGCCTACACCCACCACATACAGTCACCATGTAATTTCTTTTTCTTTTTTTTTTTTTTTTCTAGAAAGCAGATGAAGTTAACAGGCTGTGACAATTGCTGCTTTATGTAGTGAAGAGACTGTAAAGATCTGTGTGCTCTTTTCCACAAGGTAGACTGTACATAGTAATAAAAAAAAAAGGAAAAAGAAAAGAAAGAAAAAGAACATGCAATGTTTGCAAAGTCTCTTTGTCTAAAAGTATGCTAGCTTATTTTGCACATCTTCTTTAAAAAGTAGAATAATGAAAAATAAATATATCCCAAATGATGGGAGAGAGGTGGTCTCCACAGGTCGTCATTTCTACCTTTGCCTTTGAGGCAGTTGCCAGGTCATGTCAAAGGTGCCTGAGGGTTGCAGGCAAACTCCTTTGGGTCCTTCACTCTGAAAAAGTGAATCATTCCAGTTTAGAGACTTGGCGTTGCTGGACACCAAAGTATTCCAAGTTTGGCAGAAAGATGAGAGCAGAGAGGGTAATGTCTGAATTTTTATAGCATTTTCTTGGATAGAGAATAAAGAGACACAAAAGTTCCTTGACTGGATTTTGTCTTCAGCAGTCATAGAACTTTCTTCTCTACAACCTCAGAAACATATTTGTGGACTCATCTCCAGCAGCAAGGAAAATAAAGGAGAAAAATAAACAACTGGTACTGTATCAAACTGAAAAGCTTTTGTCCAATGAAAGGGACCATGATGAAAACAAAGAGACACTACTGAGTGGTAGAAAATTTTTGCACACCATACAACTGATAAGGAACTGATAGCGAAGCCTTACAGAGCACGTATACAACTCAACAAAAAGAAAAACAAACAAGCCAACCAAAAAGAAAGATGTACAGAGGTTTAAATACACACTTCTCCAGTGAAGACATGCAGATGGTCAACAGACATGAAAAAAAAGTTCATCATCACTTATCATCAGGAAAATGCAAGTTAAAACCACAATTAGATACTACCTTGCTCCTGTGAGAATTACCCAGCTCAAAAAAAACCACAAACAGCAAGCGCTGGTAAGGGTGTAATGAAAAAGTAACCCTTTTATACTGCTGTTGGGATATAAACTGGTCCAGTCCCTGTAGAAAGAAGTGTGGAGATTCCTCAAAAAACTTAAAATGGATTGACAATAAGACCCAGCAATTCTACTCCTAGGGCTCTATCCAAAGAACACGAAACACTAATTCAAAAGGAATCCTTCATGCCTATGTTTATAGCAACACTATTTATAATAGCTAGGATATGAAAACAATTTAAGTGGCCAAAAACAGATGAGTGGATCAAAAAGATGTGGTATATATATACAGTGGAATACTACTCAGCAATCAAAAAAGATTAACTCGTGTCATATGTGGTAGCATGGATGGAACTTTAAGGGATTATTCTTTTTCCTTTTTTTTGATTTTTTATAAAGATTTATTTATGATGCAAAAAAATGAAACTGGATCACTATCTCACACCATGTATGAAAATCAACTCAAAATGGATGAAAGACCTAAATGTAAAACCCAAAACTATAAAATATATAGAGGAAAACATAGGTAAAATGCTACAAGACATACATCTCAATGACACCATTGAAGATGCATCCCCCAAAGCAATAAAAATGAGAAAGAAGATAAATAGATGGGACTACATCAAGATAAAAACTTCTGTACAGCAAAGGAAACATTAAATAAAACAAAGAGAAACCCCACTGAATGGGAAAAAATCTTTGCTCTCCACACAACAGACAAGGCTCTGATCACATGGATATACAAAGAACTCACAAGACTCAAGAAAAACAAAGTAAAAAACCCAATCAAAAAATGGGCAGAAGAACTTTAAAGACACTTCTCCAAAGAGGACATACACATGGCCAACAGTCACATGAGAAAATGCTCAGTATCCCTCATAATCAGGGAAAAGCAAATTAAAATCACAATGAGGTACCGCCTTACACTGGTAAGAATGGCACACATCAGAAAAACCAACAACAACAAATGCTGGTGAGGATGTGGAGAAAAAGGAACCCTGGTACACTCTGGTGGGAATGCAAGCTAACCCAACCATTATGGAAGGCCGTATGGAGGTTCCTCAGTGTACTAGAAATGGAACTACCATATGATCCGGCAATCCCACTCCTAGGGATCTACCCAAAGGACACAAAAACACCAATCCAAAAGAGTACCTGTACCCCCATGTTTATTGCAGCACTCTTTGTAATTGGTGAGGCCTGGAAACAACCCAAATGCCCAAAAGCAGAGGACTGGATCAAGAAGATGTGGTACATATACACAGTGGAATACTATTCAGCAATCAAAAATTACAAACTAGGGCCATTTATAGAAGCATGGATGGAGCTAGAAGGAATTATACTCAGTGAAACAAGTCAGAAGGCAAGAGAAAAATATCGGATGGCTTCACTACTAGGAGGAATGTGAAAGAGCAACAACTACAACAACAAAAAAAAAAAAGAAGAAAAAGAATGAGAGAGTGTTACTAATTCAGTTTTGAAGATAAGTAATCAGAGGATCCCAGAGGTGAGGAAACTTGATCCCAAACTCTGGCCCCTACACTAAATCACACAGGCCTTAGGACATGTGATTTACCAGCTTGGATGGAAACAGTTTGTTGACTTTAAAATGCTTCTCTAAATAGTGCTGTGGCCAAATTATAGACATCTAGAAAACTCCTCCTCCATCTCAACACCCCGAACGCTTTCTCTGAAAAATCTAATAAATTCTCACTCAGGAACCTATCAGCTGAGCAGAATTTTGGGAAGCACTGGAGAGAACAGTCTGCTAAAGAATTGGATAGTTCACAGGAAAGGAAGATTTTAGCTATAGATTTTCATCAGTTTCTGTAAATGAAGCTGGTGGGGATAGTTTCCGTTGGGTCCTATGTTTCCTAGGTTCCTGGAACCAGAAAATGGGGTCTCAAGCTGCTTTGCACACGATGTTGAGTGGCACATCCTTGCTTAGATTAGGTTCCACTAGTGAGCAGTTTTTGTTTTTATAATAAAATTAGACTGTCCTAAGAATTACTGTTCATCATTGGGAAATGTGTGTGTGTGTTCTGATCCACCAATTCGTTCGTTCATTCACTATTTATTGAGTGCCTACTATGCATCAAACACTGATGTAGTCGCTAAGAATAAAGTAGTGAACAAAAAAGAAAAGAAATCTCATCATCACAGAGCTTTTGCATTCTACTGGGGGAAGAAAATCAAAGCAATAATTAAGTAACATAAGTAGCATGTCAATGCAAAGAAAAATAAAACAGAGATGGGCAAAATGAGTTTGAGTTGGGAGAGTTTGCAATTTTAAATAGAATGGTAAGAAGCTGATATTTGAAACTCAAATGCGAGGGTGGAGGGTGGAGGGTTCCATCGAGTGCAAAGGCCACTATAAAAGCAGGTGGCTTGAGAGGCTGGAGAAGAGTGAGGTTGGAAGAAAAGCGAGAGATAATGTTAGATAGGTAAAGGGTGGGGGACAGGTGGGACCTTAGGATCTATAAGACTGGAGCTTTTATTCTGAGCAGAATGTGGAGCAGTACAGGGATTCCAGTAGAGAATTAGTAAAATCTGATTTGTTTTGTCAGTCTAATCTGTTGAGAAACAGTTAGAGGGAAATCACTTGAAAACTAGTATAGTAATCCAGGGGGAAAAAGATCAAAATCTTGATCAAGATTAATTCGATGGGTGGGGTAAGAAATAGTTCATTTCTGGATGTGTTTGCTGAATGTAGGAGGTGAGGCGGGGGAGTCATGCATATTTCCTATATTTTTGGCCCGAGCAATTAGAAGGATGGAGTTACTATTTAGGGGGCTGTCAGCTTTAAACATGCTAAGTTTGAGATGCCAAGTGGATATATAAATGACAGTCTGAGTCTGTGTTTCAGGGAAGTGGTGTAGATTGTAGAAAATGGTGGTAGGCTGGTGTTTAAGATGGAGGAGTTTGCTCAAGAAATGCATGTAGACAGAGCAAAGAGGAGGTTTGAAGACTGAATCCAATTTTTTAAAATTACAACTGAGAAAACCTTTGTTCTCTTCATTGGGCCTTGGAGTCAGTAATGTATATTTTTATAACTTAATTATCCATCTTTAATGAATAAAAACTGTCAATAAGAAAATGAGCACACTGCTTTTTCTCCCTCTCTAAAATACTAACATTTAGTAATATATACAGCAGAGACAGTTTTCTAATGCTTTATGTCTTATATGTGTGTGTGGTGTTTTAAGGTTCTATTATAAATTTGCACGCATTCTTTTCATCTTGTCTTTGAAAATAACCGTGGAAATAAATAGTATTAGCAGGTCATAATGAAGTTCAGAAAATAATACATTCATTTAATCCCCATAGCAATTCCACTAGGTGAATATTGCTATCATACCCAATTGACAGGTAAGAAGTGGAGGCAGAGAGGAAGGGATGTTGCGCAGTTTAAGTTTTTCAAGTACATTAGCTTAGAATTCGGTCTAGTGTGAGCTTGTTACTTTCAACAGAACTTGCTGAGTAGCGTGCAGCTCTCCCCCTTGCTGGGTTTGTCTTCTCTCATGGCTGCGGGCAGGACTGCCCAGCCTGGGCACTACTGGCTTTCCGGGTGTAGAGTAAATGAAGATAACCAGACTTTTACGCCATTGGCCTCTGTGGCTGTCACCTGTGGCCTTGATCTTGCTGAGGTAGAGGGCACATGGGTGTGGGGCACATGTGCTTGACTATGGACACCTGAGCATGAGTGTATGCGCATGTGCAAGTGTGCACACCTGCGCCTAGAGGACAGGGCTATAGGGCAGCTATGGGAGGAAAATGGTGGCTACCAGAGGAAGAGACCACAAGACCACGCCAGAGAAAGCCCAGGGAAAAGAGGCTATAGAGTTGGGGCAGCGGGGGGAGGAGAGAGAGCCAAGTTGCTGTCTCCTGCTGGCTTGTTTCCCTTGCAAACTATTAGAAAACCTGTGTGTGGGGGGGGGGGGCTCCCCGGTGGCAGTAAGGGGTTGAGTGCCACACTGTGGAGTTTCAGCTGACCACCACAGGCAGCGGGGGTTTGAGAGATTGATCCCCGGGCTGGTAGGGGACCCGCATGGCACAGCAGACCTCTCCTGCCTCACCGCTGCTCCCCTCAGCAGTGTATTTCAGTGGATCTGCCTGTTCTGTTCCCCTCTGTCTCTGGTGGACCCTCTCAACCCCTCTCCCCCTACCTCTGGCCTGTACCCCAGCTCTTGCATGCAAAAATAAATAAAATCTTTTAAAAATAATAAATTTTAAAAAAAAAAGAGAGAAAACCCGTGGGGATGATGAGGCCGAGGACTCCAAGCATCACTTTCATGCTGCTCAAGCCAGTGGATGGTGAACCCACCGGCCTGGGATGGTTACAAAACAAGAGGATACCCAGCTCTTTGTTGGGGGGCACATTGGAGAGTGCTTAGCGGCATCCCTACATCCTCCCATTAGTTGCCAGCAGTGCTTCTGACAACCAAAAATGCCTCTAAATGGTGCCAAATGCTCCCTATGGGGGGAAAATAGCCGTGGTGGAGGATCTCTAGTTTAGAGGGTCCACTCTGCTTGAAGCAGCCTCCCCCTCCCCATTACCAGTTTTCCAGTGAGAACCTGGGGACCCCAAGGCTCTCGGCTGCTTGTAGGCGCCTGGGTCCCGAGGCTGGCCTATTGTGGCATCGCCTGCCTGGTGGTGGCTGCGCTGCCTCTCCCACAGGGGCCTCTCCTTCGCTCACCCTGCCTTCCAAGGTGGTTGCTGCCTATATGATTTTTGCCTCCATTTCCTCCAGTGTCCAGGAATAGAAACTAAGACTAGGCTTCTAGTGGTTCTCAGATCTGAGTCTATTTGCTAAAATGACTAGCAAATGTGCACGCTTGTTAAACTACAGGAGAAACTCATACACCTACACTGGAGTGGATTAGCCCAGATCGGGATGAGCAGTCCAGAAAGTCATGAATACTCCTCGGTAGAAAAATTCCTATCACCGGTCAATCAAAAAGCTTTAATGAATACCTAAGCTAAATTTACTTAGCACACATGTGACAATTTCCCGTATCCCCAGAGGCCACATTTCTCTACACCAAAGAAGAGGCATTAATTTGGAATTTGAAGTATCTTTTTCAAAATCCTCTCTGGAAAAAAAAAAAAAAATCCTCTCTGATCTCCCCACCCCTGGATAGTTCTGGATCGCTTCTGAGAGCTGGCTCCTCTCTCGGATTTTGTGTGTTTCAGTACATTCTGTTGTATATTTTCTTGCAGATATTTATGTCTGCCAAGCTGGTGACATTTCTCTCATGAGGCATGTCTCTCCGAGTCACCAAATGCTTATTGTTAAGCTGGAACTTAATGTCTGCGCTGACTAATTCAGCTGTATGCACAAAGGCCCCAAGAGCTGTGTTCAGAGTGCGGACTGGAAAGACTCCTAGGAGGTCAGTGAGACCATTGAGACCCAGACCTTGGGTTTGACTCGGACCAATTTGCTTTCTGATTTAAATTCATCAGCACAATGTATTCCTAACTCAGAGCACTTTGTGAGAGAATTGCTGCTCACTCTTCCACTTTTGATTTAGTAAGTGATCTCTCCACAATGAAAAGCCTAGGGTATTTATTATTTGGTCGTCAACGTTAAGCATTTTGGAATCTTCTCCTTTATTCCATTTTCTGGTTTCTTTTTGAAGTATTTTCTTATAGGAAAGTTTTTTGTATAGTCACCATGTGAACTATGCAGGATACTGCTTGATTTGACTTATACTTCTATATTATTACAGTCGAGGTTTTGCTAAAGGTTTAAATATAGCACTCTAGAGAATTTCCCCAAGTGATCTCATTTGGTAATGCGAAGTTTTCAGAAGAGTCACTGTCCCAGCTATGTCTAAACGCCTTCTCCCTACCTCTGTAAAGCCAGAAAAAATTATTTATTTCCCCAGTCTCCCTTGAAACTAGGCCTGGTTTAGGTCAATGAGATGGTAAAGTCGGAGTACTTGGAGTAGGGGGATTTCTGGAAAGAATTTTTCCTCAATAAAAAGATAGTAGTGTATAAGACCAGTGTTCTGTAACTGGTGCTACCATATAAGATGGCTACGACTGTGGCAGCCATGAGGGACCATGAGGGAAAAAGTCTCTCCTCAGGAGAATTTCAAAGATGCCAGATCCAGCACCATAATGTAGGTGAGGAAACTTAACTAAGAGATTTAAACCAGGACATTTATTTTTTCCTTACTGGTAGGTGTTTCCAGTGGTTCTATAATTTATGGTTAAAAGTAACTCCACGGCAACTAAAGCTCAATTAGCAAAGCTCACACACTCATTAACAGAGGTGATGCTCTTAGTAGAACTCTCTTCCTTTATACCTGTCTGACTCTAAATATAAATATATAGTTTAACAAAACACAAAATCTAATACTGAGAAATAAGATGTGTGGATCTCATACAGGGAGAAGAAATTCAGCTTTGTTTAATTGATAAGAATCTTTAAAACTGACCAAATCCAGCAAATAGGAGAGCAAAATAAGGCTCAGATGAAAATATCCACATAATATTAAAGTATAGATAAAGGTCAAACAATGCAGAAGCTCTGAAACCCCAGGCTCTGTGACTTAAATTATGTCACAATATGATTTGTCAATAGCCCTTTAACTTGGAGTATTCTTTCTCTCTTCCAACTTGAAGCTGGGCTGTTAGTAAATCATTTTCGTCTCATCTACCAAAGAAACAGCATAAAGTGGGAGCAGTTCCTCAGAACTCTGAGCCAGGTTCATCCACTTCCGTTTGGCTCTCTGTATCAAATCTAGCAGTATTGAAAACAAGATTTCTCTCTAATTCTGAGAATTCTTGAAAGGACTTTGACTTTTGTTGACAATTGCACCTACATGAGGGGTGAATATAAAGTTGGTAAAAACCTAGGTGTACAGATGGTCTTTAGACTCTAACTTTCTAAGATACAGAACCTTATAGGATTTAGAAATCAAAATTACATTTGTACTGGCAGCTTGTAGGCAGTAAGATTCAACTCAATCTAATTTTAAGGAGCTGAGATCCTAAGCTACCTGAATCAGCCTTTGAAAGAAAAAAATGAACTCAGAATATCCAAATATCCTGGCTTTGCTCCAGTGACTACAACAAGCTCAAATATGCTAACTTACCAAGCTCTGAGCTAGGTAACACACTATGACACGTTCCGAGAAAGAACTGGATTCCAGGAGACAAGAAAGCCATTGATACAGGCTTATGCAAGTTGATTAATAAAAGTTCTCAGAGGATTACAGCAAAATCAACTGCTTTCTCCAGACAAACGTACAATAACAGGAGGTGAAAAACTGGACTGACAGCTGGCAGGAGAATACATTGCAAGGAGGGAGGAGATGGCTCTGGTAGGCAGGTTTCTCAAGGACACCTTTTAGGGATGAGGGGGCAATCTGGAGGACTTGGGTGATGACTGGTCTGCATCATTTCCTTCCCAGAAGGAAATGGCAAACAGTTCAGAATAAGAGGTCTTTGTGTATGTCTGTGTGTGCAGTTGACGGAGGGCATGGGAAGGGAATAGAGGATGGGATGAGGTGTGAGGTTGAGAACCTAAAGAGCATTAGGAAGTCCCTGAGGTGCTCAGGGTGGCCAGAGGGAAGGGCTTCCAAGCATAAGGAAGTCCCTTCATCTCAAAGTTCTTTGTGATGTAAATACTTCTTCCATCACCCTCCTAATTTCCAATGCAATCTGATCAACACAGAAACTTCCTTCTGTGAGTAGATTTGGTGTGTGTAGGATTTGAGGAAATGGTTTCATCTTCTATCAGGATCTATGCAGTGTACACCAAAGACTACATCCCTGGGATGGCAAGATGGTGAGACCGAAGAGGGGAGTGGAAGCCAGCCAAAGGGGAGAATAAGGCATCCTTCTTCTCCCTCTCCCCACTTTGGTGGAAGGTTTTAGACCTCATAGTGAGGAACTGAATGCTTGAACAAGATCATCTTGCTACTTGTATTAAGACTTCTGAGATCTCTGCTGGATGGGTAGTTAAGCTGCTTCACAGGACTCTGGGCCCTTCCTTTGTGCCTGCGAACTGAGGAGAATGCTCTGGTGCAGCTCCCAGTTCACCAGCCTCCTCTTCCAGCCTGCTTTCTGTCCCCGGAGGCTGGCCAGTGTGGACCTGGCTCCTGACCAGTTTGGGCTCATGGACAGCCCAACATGAAGCCTATGCAAGAGGTTAGAAAAAGGAGAAAGGTCATGATTTCTATTCTCCTGATCTCTTCCCTGTGATCTTGTCTGAAGAGCACTATTTTCTCTTTTCAGGTTTTATTTTATTTTTAAAAACTTAAAAAGATTTTATTTACTTTTGTGTAGAAAAACTGGGGTGCAGGTCAGAGGTGGGGGGCTAAGATTTCATCAGAGACTGTGTGAGGTGCAGAACAGGCAGACTGACTGAAATACACTGTTGAGGAGAGCAGCAGGCAAAACAGGAGAGGTCTGCTGTGCCATGTGGGTCACCTCCCCGGCTGGGGATTGAACTTAGGTCATTGCCGTGGACTGTCATGATAGTGGCGTTGAGACTTAACCCCTAGGCCACCAGGGAGATCCCTTTTTTCAGGTTTTAACAATCATTCCCTTTCTTCCTACATTAGCATTAGGTAGGGTGATCTACCATCCTGGTTTTCTGGAACTGAGGTGATTCCCAAGGGATTTTGAGTTTTAAGAGGGGGACAGCCCAAGCATGTGTTGGTCAGGCTGGTTCACAGGTTCTCCTAGAGTCCAGCTTCCGGTTACTGAGCCAGATGCACTGGCTCCCACACATCGCCCCGGACCTCTGTAGATAGACCTTTTAGAAAAGAGACAGTCCTGGAATTTTCAAGTCTCTCTTCAGTTGGGACCTTAAGTGACATACTGGGTGTCCATGAACCTTTATAGTAAATACCAGGCCTGGTAGACACACCTTGAGTGTCTTCATTCATTGGCTTCAATGTCTGTATTAATTCACCCAAATTTTGAGTTTGTGAAGACAAAAACGTCTGTCTAGTCTATATTTGTGTCCCAGTAGCTAGACACCGTTTGGCACAGAGATGATCTGTTCTATGAAAATAAATGCTTCATTGAGGGCCCACAGAGCAATAAACACCCACTGCACAAAGCCCAAGTTTCTGTCCCCAGCACATTAAGTGCTGAGAGGGAGCCTCGAATTGTAGTGACTGTAAAGGAACATTTCGTTCTTTTAGAGAAGTTTGAAGGTAAAGTGGGTACTAGATAGAAAGTGAAATTGCTGTTTTTCCATTGTAATAACCATTTTAAACAAATAACTTTTTAAAAATAATGGTAAAGTTGGAAGCATTTGGGGGTGAAAAAGTCAGGGATTTACATTAAAATATTGTCACTTATGAAATAAGTCAGAAGGAGGATAAATACTAAATGGTGTCACTTATATGTGAAATATAGAGACACCAACTAAGAGTTAGATAAAAACAAGTTGGATAAAATTTAACCCTTGAAAGCTGATGTAGCGCTGGAAGAACTGGGGGGGGGGAGCATGGGGAGGGCTGAGAACACAGAGGGAGCACATGGACGATGGTGGTGGACTGTGGGTCACTTTGTTATGGGGTGCACTACCCTGGCAATCCCTGATGGGGATATCTGAATATTATCTCGGTTAAAAAAAATATGTTGTCACTTAAGTTTTAAAAATTTTCTTTAAAAACAAAAAAATTATCGCTGAGACATGAAAAAAGATAAAAGGAGGAAGGAAGAAAGGGAGGATGAGAGAGGCAGAGAAGGAGGAAGTTAGTCCCAATCTAGAGAAACTAGACTTGAAAACACATTTACAACGTTACCCACTTGAAAGTAAATTTGCTCTGTGATGAGGCAGAAAGCAAAAACATAATCACAGTGTTTTACACAGTGTGTAAAAGTCAAGAAGAAGGAGTCCTAGAACCGGAGAGGGAAATTTTGACCCGGGTTTCTTAGGCTCATAATAAGAACCCATTTCAAGTTGAAGTCACTTTTAGTTTCCTATTTGCTACATTTGCATAAATGCATCTTATTTGCTTTTTAGTCTACTGTCATTTTTAAAAAAGATTTATTTACTTTGTGCATGCAAGAATTGGGGTAATGGCCAGAGGTGTGAGGGGTGAGAGAAGCCACCAGAGACAGAGTGGGGGTCAGAACATATGGATTTACTGAAACTGCTGAGGGGAGCAGTGGGCGAGACAAGGGAGGTCTGCCCTGCCATGTGGGTCACCTCCCTGGCCGGAGTTTGAACTTGTGCCGCAGTGGCTGCTCCCTGGCTGGGGATTGAACTCGTGCCTCAGTGGCTGCAGGTAGCCAGCCTCGCAGTGATGGGCCTCAACCTCCTGCGCCACCAGGGCAGGGAGGTCATTGTCATTTAGAAGAAATATAATGGAATAAGACACTGCCTTGTGACCACTTGGCTACAATACATAAAATCGTATAGTTACATATATATAGTTGTAGTTATCTATAGAAGATGCTCCTTGAAGGCTAAGTGCATGACCCCAATTATAGAAAATGATAACACCCTTCTTTGTTTCACAAATTCATTAAAACCTTATCAAGTGTCCACCATGTCTTGAGTGATGCCTTAGATGTGGGAGCAGACAAAATGGCACGTTCCTGTCCTCATGACGGTGACATATGCCGGTGGGCATTTGGGGAATAGGGTTTGCAGTTTACGGAGAACACTCAAGAATGTGACTGCTTTCTTGCCTTCGATCTTGGCAAAAATCTAGTGCGGATAACCACCACTGAAAATGACTTTCCTTAGAAGACCAAACTTGCAAGTTGATCATAGATCTGAGGCATACATCAGGGGAGGGATGGGAAAGGGCTCCAGACAGGGAAGGGAAGAGCAAGGGACTACCTGCAGGATCACTGTGCTATGGTGGGAGAAGACAGGAGCGTGCACTTAGGGAAGAAATCAAATATTGTACCCATACAAACAGTGATGTAAGGAGATAAAAATAAATTTAAAAGAAGATCACAGGGACTGTGGTGATGGTGCATGGGTGAACTGGTGGTGGAAATTCTATGGGAACTACACCTGAGAAAAGAAAGCAAACACTGTAAAAAAAAAAACTGATGTAGAATATATATAAATAAATTACTAAAAAATAAAATAGGGCCTCCCTGGTGGCACAGTGGGTTAAGCAACACACTATGAAGCAAACCTCCACTATAGCATGAGTTCGATCCCTTCTGCCGGCCAGGGAGGGGACCCACATGGTGCAGCAGACCTCTCCTGCTGTGCCTGTTGCTCCCCTCAGCAGTGTACTTCAGTGGATCTGTCTGTTCTGCTCCCCACTCTGTCTTTGGTGAATCCTCTCTCCACTACCTACCCCTCACACCTCTGGCCTGTACCCCAGTGCTTGTATGCATAAATAAATAAATCTTTAAAAAAATAAAATAAAATGACCTTTTCAACCCAAGTTCGGATTGCTCAGTGATTTGCTTATGGTCATGGAGATGAATGGCAGCACTGATGTGAGGCTGGGTCTTCGTGCCTGGCGTCCATCACACGGTCATGGGCACTTCACAGTTGGCTCTTTCTTCAGTTGCTTTTGTTAACCAAATGGAAACGCTGTTAGACAAATGGGCTGTGTATGTGATGGATGCCTGGAAGAGGGGAGCTGGGCCAGCTCTTTGGGTCACAAGCAGGCGTTCTGATTGGAGTTGATCTGTGGTGTGGATCCACGGTGGTTCTGTTAAGTGCAAGTACACTGTGACCCTTCAGGGGAGATTTTCTGTTACCAGTTAATTATCACTTAAATTTGTCAAGAAGGGAAAAAGCATCCCTCACGTCTCATCTTAAAATATGAAAACCTTGGAACAGTTTGAGGATGATTTGCTGCTCTTCTACCTGCATGGGCAGCTGCAGTCAGACCTGAGAGGAGGTGGCAAAAGGGCTGGCAGGAGGGACCCCTGAGGAGCCCCAGGGAGCTGCATCCTGGAGCAGCAATTTCACACTGAATCAGATGCAAACAGCAGGGGCCAGCACCTGGGGTGGGAAGAGGAGATGGAAGTGGAAGACGGATCTCAGAGCAATTGCCTAGAGGTGATTTGTACTCAGAAGGGCTGCTGAGACTGAGAGCAGACACAAATCATGTGCAGGATGATCCCATTTGTGTGGAACATGAAATATCCAGACTAGACAAATTCATGCAGATAAGTAGAAAACATATCAGTGATAGCCAGGGCTGGGAGATCAGGGAGGAGGTTAGACTGTGACTGCTTAAGGGATACAGGTTTCCTTAAGGTAGATGAGATGTTCTGAACTAGGTAGTGGTGACGGTGACACCACATCGTGAATCTGGTCATGATCGTTTTAAAATCCGTGTATTTACCACAATACACATCTGGGTCTTCATCATCAACATCATTATCTCACCTGTTGATTATTATAAACTTCAATCTCTGAGGCACTTCTCAACATATCTGATAAGTGGTCATGCAGATTGTGTCAGAATATCTTCACTGAGAAGAAAATGACCATCTCAACAGTAGTCTTACTTCATCTGAGGAAGTTCTAATTCCTAGAAAACTCATTAAAGTGAACTAAGATTGATACTCAGTGGAGACAGAGAGAGAGAGGGAGAGAAAGGAGGAGGGGAGGGAGAGAGAGCATGGGCGTGCCAAGTGTGCCAAGTTATCAGGGTGAAATGGTATCAGCTATCTCATCTGTTCCCTACATTTATATCAGTTCCTTAAGAAGGAGCACAGGGGCCTCCCTGGTGGGACAAGGGGTTAAGCACTGCACTATAAAGCTATCCACAGCCACTGCAGCATGAGTTCAATCCCCAGCCAGAGATGGGACCCACATGGCACAGGAGACCTCTCCTGCCTCGCCCACTGCTCCCCTCAGCAGTGTATTTCAGTTGATCTGCCTGATCTGCTCCCCACTCTGTCTCTGGTGAATCCTCTCACCTCCCACACTTCTGGCTTATACCCCAGTTCTTGTATGCATAAATAAATCTTTAAAAAAAGAGAGCGAGAAAGAGCACAGTGTGGGTAGTGTGCTGTCTGCAAGGACAGTTGTGTAAAGGTGAGCTATGCCCTATAGCAAGTTTACTCAAGTTTTCTTCGCCTGTAACTATAGGTCCTCTGTGGGATAACGAAGGTGTGCCTGGGATTATTCCAGAACTGGATGTCGACTATTCAAACTCTGACCTTAAATAAGCACTGCAATAGATGGACAAGAATCCAGGAGAATTTTCTATTTGAAGAAATAAACCACTATACTCATGTAAAAATGAGAAAATTATGTTCCTAAGAGAAGATGAGAAAAACCATATCTGTTGGAAATATGTGTTTTTTAAGCAGTTATCTCATAAAATGTCTTTATGGGATCTCATAAAAATCACACAAGGGCTTTGATTTGCTTTATAAAGACTAATTCGTCCATTTTTCCAAAAAACATGTCTACTGTGTAAATCCAAGTATAAATGTACATTTCCTTTTCCTGATATATGCATACAGCATATATCACACCGATTAATATTAGGAGAGATTAATAGCTAAGAAATTATTTTACATTATGTTTTAATGAATAGTGGAAAGATCAGTTGAATGAAAGTAACAGATTCCCTCTGAGCAGGACGCTGGGAGTTCAGGGGAAGAGGCAGTAGCTGTTTGTTTTGACTCCTTCTTCAGCCAGGCCAGACTCCCCAGAACCTCATCATTATGCACCAGTTCCCTTTTGTGCTTCTCACAGCTCCTCTGGAGTGCCATGAGTAATTAGGGCTCCCTTCTACAGGGTGTTGAAGAGCCTCATGGTGGCACAAAGAAAGATGTGAATTTTATCCCTGGGAACCAGGAATGTTTTGTATTTTCAAAGCTTTGCTTTTAGATGGTTCCCAGCAAAGGAACATTTGAACAATGTCTTATCTTTTATCATCATTGTAGCGGAAAAATACTAGCCTGAGGATGTGGGCTGAGAAAAGCTGTCAGAGCCTGCCTACCTTTAGTATTTAGTGATGACGTTAGAAGCTTTCTCAGATCTGACTCAATGTGGGGAGAAGCCAGAAATACCAGAACAATACAGAGAAAAAATATGAGAGCAGGAAGGGAGATGCCTAGAGGCAAGGAAGCTTTGTTTTAGACCTGAGACGGAGACATAACCAGGTTAGGACTCAAAGGACATGAAAAGCATAGCTCTTTCCCTGAAATTGGTGAAAGCTGTGTAAAGAAGGCTCCATGCAAAGCTCCTATTCACTGAAGCTTTGAGGCCTATGATTTCCTCTAACTGTGGGAGGGGCAGGTAGTTAGAGATGAAGGGGAGGCCAAGAACACACTGTGATGGTGAAAACTTGGCCTCTTCCTCCCTCCTTCCCTCCCTTCCTATGGATTTATTAGGCAGGCAAGCAAATCGGTATGTAAAGAATAGGCTTGCTGGAATAACAGCTGGGTAAATGGCAAATTATGCAATTTTGCAGGCACACGCCGATCCGCCGTCGCACAGAAATGAAATTGTAGGAGGCAGAGGTCTCTGTGGTGCCAGCTCTGGGGCTGAGCCCTCCCCTGGCCACTGCTGGAGATGGTTTTGTTTGGCCTGTGCCTTGGAGGCTGCAGTTCTGTGCTGTGCCATCCCCAGCTCCGGAGGTGCTGTTTACTCACCCATGTGAACAGGACGTTTTAACTCTTCATCTTCCCCTCCAGCATGGTATTGATTTCCTGCTGCAAGGAGAAAGCACCGTGAGCGGCTCCGGTGGGCCGTGAGCAAGGACCTCCACTCAGGGAATGCACAATCTCTTTCTCAGTCGCAAGTTGTTTATGTGCACTTTACCAGTCATAACAAGTTCATGTTTGACTGTTAGTTGTTCAAGAAAAATCCAACAGATTGAAGCTGTTTCATCGCTTGATTAGTCTAAACAAGTCTGAATAATTAGCCTGGCTAATTAATACCTATGCCTATTGTGCAGTTTAAGCTGACATATTTTGAAGGTGATGCCAGTTCAAAAATGTAGGAATAATTGCTCTCTAAAACTGGGCATGAGGCATCTCTCCATGGGCTTTTACCTTGAATATGCAAATGTTCTCTTTTTTGAAATGTGATTTGCAGAAATAAGTATTTGAAGTTTCCCCAATCTAGAACTATTTTCTACAGTTTATGGAAACTCTGATCCTTCCTTGCAGGCATGAAAGCTTACCAGTGGCATCTCATAGGGGGAAAAAAATGAACAGAGTTATATCTTGCTTCAAAAGACCTTGTTATACAATGTGCTGAATCTGTCGTTTTGATAAAGCAGAGAATTAGTCCTTTTTTACTTTGAAATTAAGTGCTTAGGTTCAATGGCTCCCCAGTGCTTGCCAAATTAAGTGCAGATATTCTTGCAGTAGTTTCAAAAGAGCATGAACCCCATATACGCAACATCTACAGGCTAAATGTGAGGTTGCCATGTACTTGTGTTAAATATAAATACCACTAAATATAGTACTTGGCTGTAGGAGAAATTCCTGAGGCCTAGAGTGAGAGGAAAAGATGGGATGTTTGGGTCATAGGAAAATTGATTCATTAATTCATTGGAAATTTATTTCGAAAGACTTACCCAAGGAGAGATGCATGGTCAGTGGGACAAGACAAATTGAAAAGTAGAAAAATCTGCGCTCCGTGAGTTATTGGTAGAAGAAGGTGGAAATGTTATCTCAAGGTGGGAATGGTCATTTATTTTAGAACGCTCCTTTATTGGAGAAAGGACTGGCATTAGTGGTGACTTAGTTACAGAGGGCAAACTGGACAGGCGGCAAGGAGGGTGCTTGCAGGATGGGGATGGAACCCTTCACATTTGTGGATCAATATTCCATAACCTGTCCAATGTACTGATGTGATCATGATTGAGTATAGGGGTTTAGAAACTAAGGCCTTGGTGGAAACACACATTAGGGAGGAGGGCAGTCTCCAATAGTAGCCTAAGCTGGTGCCATTATTAGAAATAGACACAGGACTTCAGGGCATGACTAATGCTGGAATGTGTGTGCGTGTGTGTATGTGTGTGTGTCTGTCAACAACAGAGTATGCTTTTGGAAGCCCAGACCTATGAGGGTGTGGTGGGTTTGGAGGTTGTGCTGTCAGACTAAGTCTAAGACTGGAGGAGATAGTCTACTCCAGCCCATCTACGCCAATAAGGAAATACTATTATAGCGGTAAATTCCTGGTAACCAGAACAAGACCAGAAGGGGACAGGGTTAAGGGGACGTGTTTTTGGTAGGGACTCATGATGCAGGGAAAGGGATTTTTCAAAAGATTGGCACAGTTTCTAGCTCATTGGAATTCTTGACTTACCTCATGGTTGAGCATGGGGGAGGCGCCTTCTGTTGTGAAAAGAAGCTCATCACTGAGATAACTGGAAATAGGAAATAGGGACTGATGGGTTGTTTTTAAAGCAAAATTTAATGTGGATCTAATCATGTGACACAGGTGGAAGTTCACCAGGGAAAAAGAATATATATACATTCTGGAAAATATATATGGAAATAAACCAATGGGGGTGGGAGGGGGGAGAGAGAGAGGGAGAGAAAATGGGTCATGATTATAGTTACCAGCAATTTCAAAATCTGTAGGACAGACAAGCAGATTGGAAATTTAGGTAAGAGTTGAGGTTTCAGTTCTGAGTGCAGTATCTGACCAACAGACCTGAAAGCTGGAAACTGACAGGATTTCTCTGTTACAATCTTTATGTAGGACTTCTTCTTCCCTGGGAAACCTATGTTCCAGGAACACTAAGAAAGACCTTCACATGACTGGACAAGGCCTTCTCACAGTATGAAGGGCAATCTATTACTTAGCAGCTGCTGATCGTAAATGTTAGTCACATCCACAGAATATCTTCATAGTAGCGTATAGACTAGTAAACTAGATCCAGCAACTTGGCACCCATTACCCAGCCAGGCTGACTACGTTAGTCATGACGCTGAGGAAAGAGGACGCCTATGGTTGTATAACACAGGAGCTTACAAATTGGTAGTGGAATAATAACTTTATCACAAAACTAAGGTACAAAACAGCATATGGTTCATGTCTTATTTGTGGTGCAAACAAAGTGACAGGGGTTCTGAGTAGGAGGAGTTCACATATTCTTGGGGTGACCACAACAAGGATGATTTAAATAGAAAAGCCAGCACAGTTTCAGAGGAAGTCTCAGAGGAAAGCATGGAATTGGGAAGAGCATAGCATGCGGTGTTCAAGAAAGTGCTAGAAGACAGGACCAGACTGGCAATGTGAATTGAATGGAAGGTGAGGGAGAGTACTGAAGTCTCTGGACATAGATATAATGACATAATATATGATATAAATATAATGTTTGCGTACAGGGTCGATTGGTAAAAACTTTTGAAGCTGAGGAACAAAGTGATTTACTTGATTGTCAGTAGGATAAGAACCTTTGTGGGTCTGTCTGGAGTAATCCACTCTCCCTGCTACTCCTCCCCTTCAGTGATCCTGTACTCCTAAAAGTGAAATCAAAGGAAGACATGTAACTAGAGATGCGTGTGTGTGTGTATGCACGTGTGTGTGCGTGTATGTGCAGAATTTGGACAGGGTTGGTTTATATTTTTTTAAAGATTTATTTATCTATGCATATAGGAAGAGCTGGGACACAGGCCAGAGGGGGGTGGTGATGAGAGGATTCACCAGAGACAGAACGGGGAGCAAAATACACTGTTGAGGGGAGCAGCGGGCGAGGCAGAAGAGGTCCTTCTTTTACTGTCCAGAAAATAATCTCACATTATAACTCCTTTCCTTTGCTAGCATGAATTAAATCCTGAAGTGGCAAAAAAGTGCAACCCTAACTGATCTCTCTGTCTATGGTTCTTCTTTCTTCTTTTCTGTATCTTTTGAGAATAGTTAGTGATCTTAAGCTGGATTATACCCTTGGTCTGAAAATGGTGTCTCTGATTTCAATCTATTTACAATGGCTACTGTAGTTATAAGCATGGATGGCACTTTCCCTGAAGTGGGTGTAGAAAGACAAGGTAACTTAACACACAACCTTGGAGGACGTTATCATTTATGAGTGAAGGAAAAGAAAAACTTTCAATTGTTATCACTAGTTGGACAGCACCATAATTAATAACAAGAATCTAATTTTTTTTCCTGTTCACATCTAGCTATATCCCCAGCATTTATTCATTTGTTTATTCAACAATTATTTATTGACATATACTAAATATAAACCACTATAATAGGCATTGGAAATATAATAGTGAATATATTAAGCAAACAATTTTGATTTTCATGAAACTTATAGTAGGTGTTTGGAAAAACACTTCCTAAATGAATGAAAGAATGAATATTTGAGCAAGAAGCATGTCTGAATTAATGGAATCTCTATTAAGTATAAGCATTATTTTTGATAGGTACTAGAAACCTTATAAAGGAATGAAGATAAGAGGTGGTCAATGAAGGATGAGCATGATTTACAGTAATAGAAAAAGGACAACTATTCCAGACAGGAAAATGGATGTAAGGAAAGAGCAGAGAGTTAGAGTGGCCTACTGTATAAGGAATAAAAAGACAGTGCTTACTGTGAAAGAAACAACCAGTAAAACAAAAAGACACCCTTCTGAATAGGAGAAAATGTTTTCACATCATACATCTGACAAAGGGCTGATATCCACGATATATAAAGAACTCATGCAACTTAGCAAAAGAAAAAAATAACCCGATCAGAAAATGAGATGATCTAAACCCCTCTAAAGAAGACATACAGATAGCCAAGAGGCATATGAAATAAAGCTCATCATCACTTATCATCTTGGAAATGTAAATCAAAACCACAATGAGATTCCATGTCATACTTCTGAGAATGTCCCATATCAAAAGAACAGAAATAACAAGTGTTGACAAGGATGGAGAGAAAAGAATTCTTCTAAACTGTTGGTGGTAATACAGACTGGTCCATCCCTTGGGAAACAGTCTGGAAGATTCCCAAAATCTTAAAAACAGATCTACCACATGACCAACAAGTCTTCTCCTAGTTACTTACCTGAAGAATGCAAAAACACCAATTGGAAAGGAAGAATTATTTACCTTAGCCAGATTATATGGAAACAATCTAAGTGTCCAAAGACAGAAGAGTGGATTAGAAAAATGTAATATATGTGTATATATGTGGAATGGAATATGACTCAGCTATGAAAAGAAAAAGATGAACCCCTGCCGTTTTTGACAACACAGGTGGAACTGAAAGGGAGTATGCGAAGTGAAATAAGTCAAGAGAAAGACAAATAACAGATGGTTTCACTTATATGTGGAATAAAGAGAAATAAAACAAAGGGTCAGACAAAATAAAACCAATAATAAAGCCTAGAAATCTGACTGTAGAACTGAGGCTACCGGGGCTGGAGGTGGAGGGGGGAAAACAAAGAAGGGAAGGGAAGGAGCACAATGAACTGTGGGTACCTTGGTGGTCTGGGAGGTGTGATGACAAATCTGAGGAGGTGTGATCCTGTGTCTTTGAACCACATACAATGTTGTAAACCGGTGTCACCTCAAAAACAAACAAAATTCTTGAGAGAGAAAAAAGACAGTGCCTGGGGCAGTTTGCAGGGAGCATCCAGCTGGCTCTGGGCTAAGGGAGCAGAGAGGCAGGGAGCAGAGATAAGGCTGAAGAACTTGGCTCATGCTGCAAAACAAAGAATTTTTTTTTTAATTTTGCAACATGAAGCTCCTGTTTTGACTAGACGCCTTCTTCTATCATCTCCAAGATCAACAAACTTGGCCGTTACAGAATTTTCTGGTCAGTAAGAAGAGGAAAATACTATCTTTGAAACTTCTGCTAAGTGCAGGGCATTAGATATCAGAAAGTGAGCATGCATAGGACCTATATGAAGGTCTTCAAGGCTTGTGAGCAATAAAAATCAATTCTTTTTATTAAATCAGATCATTCCTGGATTGGCCTAGATCAGCCAAGGTTGGTGAGAAATTCAATTTCAATCCTTGCTGGGGAGGAATAAGCATGTGCACAATTCAGGTGGCTATAAAGGAGCTCTGGCCATGGCCCATTGTTACTCAGATGTTTACTCTGTTTGTCTTGTCTCCTAGTCAGTTCAGTCCCTGGGCCACTGCCCAGACCTCCCAGCCTTGGGATTCTTGGGGTGCTTAGGCACTGCCATCCATTAGACACCTGCACTACTCTCATCTTTGGGAACAGGATTCCCCTCTCCAGGATGCCTGAGGCAGGCACGCCCTTCTTCCTCACAGGACCTGTCCCCATCACCTTCTCTTCTCCATAACTCTCCTCTAAAGATCTACCTCTCCCAGGTGGGCCTGGGTGTGGGTTGCCTTCAAAGCAGCTCATGCAACTGAAGAAGTTCCTTCCTCTGTGACCAGGAAGCCCAAGGCCTATTAGGCGAGAGCGTGAGAGCTGGAGGAGTAAAAATCAGCTTTCATTTTTTGGACTTTTCCAGAGAAGCAAGAATAAGACCTAAATCAAAATGCCAATGAGTTATCTTGCCATATTCAGTGTATTATTTCCTCTAATCCTCCAAATCCAGTGTGAGATAATTATGTTATTGTTACTTTATAGAAGAATTCATTGATTCAATAAATATTTATTGAGCATCTTCTTTTCGCCATTCAGTGTTCTAGAATAAGGAGGGGAGGGAAACCGTGAATGAAACAGACAAAAATCCAAATGAGGACCCTAAGTCTCAGAAAGTAAATAGCCCACTTGAGATCATATAATCTAGTAAAAAAGCTAGAATTGGGTCCAGATCTGTCTTTCTGCAAAGTTCACACTGTCTTACGATGCTATGCTGGTGTTAGGATGTGGGCTCTTCTGCAGACTACTGCTTTGGGCCATTGAGGGCTTGTCAGAACACTCCTGGGGAAGCCCCTCACTCTGGACTAGGTTCCCAAAGACCCCTTAGGCTAGCTCCAGATTCTTCTCATGCCACCTATCAGGTCTAAGTGAGGTTCTGGTCCCTGTATTCTTTTAAAAGATTTGGGTCTCGCTCCCTAAATGGTTCTTTTCAAGTCCCCTCCTTTGGCTTAAAGTGGTAAGGGGCAGAACTCCCTGTTGCCCTCTGCATGAATGGGTACCCAAAGGGAAGCAAATGACCCATTTCAAAGTGACCCTCACCACCTGCTTCCACAACCCTTAGGGGATGTCTTAGTGTATTTATATAGCCCGGAGCTGGAGGTGGCATATGTGGCAAAACAGTGCCCAGTGGGTTCTTCGGTGAACATGAAGGTATTTGGAACTGCTGCTGAAAAGAAAGTGTTTATTTAATACATTGTTGCAGGGGCATCAGAAACTTCTTAAGGAAGCACAAAATTCAGGGACCTGGAATCAAGTTGCCTAGATTTGAATCTGTCCCTTTACTTACTAGCTAACTGACACAAGGCGCGTTTTCTTTTTTTTAAAGATTTATTTATTTATGCCTACAAGAACTGGGGTACAGGCCAGATGTGTGGGGGTGTGAGAGGATTCACTAGAGACAGAGTGGGGAACAGAACAGGTGGATTGACTGAAATACACTGCTGAGGGGAGCAGCGGGCGAGGCAGGAGAGGCCTGCTGCACCATGTGGGGCACCTTCCTGGCCGGTGGCAGGGATCGAACTCATGCTGCAGTGACTGTGGTTTGCTTCATAGTGTGGTGCTTAACCCACTGCGCCACCAGCGAGGCCCCTCAAGGCAAGTTATTAACCTTCTATGAATTCATGTTCTCTGCATATCCATCTGTCAAAAGGGATTCTAAAACATGAGCCTCATAAGGTTGCTGGAAGGATAAAGGAGACAATGGGAGTGACTTAGAGCATCACAGCTGTCACGTGGTTGATGTGAGCTGTTGTTCTCATAGCTTTTTTACTTCCGGCACAGATCAAAGATAAACACTTGTGATTGCTTCTGAGATTGTATGACAGTGTGGTCTCAGGAAATGGAAAGGTTCTGGGTTCCCTGCCCCACCCAAGGGAGGGTGAGGCTGAGCAGGAGAGAGGCAAAGGAGCTAGACAGGAGATAGGGGAAGGAAGGAAGGAAGGATGGAGAACAAAGAGACCAGGAGGAGGCACAAGGAGCAGAGATTGTGAAGAAACTGCACTTGCTTTTTGGTCCTGTACTTGTTGAAACAGATGTGGGTGAGAGACCCGTGGGGAGGTTAACAATGGCAGCGCTGATCTTGATTTGATCTTGCTCTTTTCCTTCCTGACTTGTCTGACTGTTTCTGCCCCCTTCTTAGGGGTCCCCACCTGAAGGTACCTTAGACTTGTGGCAGGCTTTGGGGCCTCACAGGTCCTGCTTTGGGCCAATCCTGTTTGGATGGACATTTACCCAAGATAGAATGGGTAACTTTAGGTGCTGGATTTGGAAACTATATTCTTTCCCTTTTCTGTATTACACACCAATTGTATTAAAGTTCTTTTTCATTGAAGGTCTTACACACTACAGTATGTTTTGTCTTGATGAGATGGGTGGCAGAACCTATCTAGAGTGGGTAGGTTTGGGGTTTGGGGTGCCCCCTCCCTGTATTGTAACAAGTAGAGGACAGGCTTTTGTAAAACCCAAACTCAAGTATCAGATATGAGAGAGGCAAAATCTATGCAACTTCTTTTAAAACTCTGGCTTCCTCTGGTTGAGGGTTGCTATGATTTCTTTTTACCTTTCAAGGAGGGTACTATCGTTTGGACTGCTGTGCCTTTTTGAATGTGGTTTTTCATTTCTTAAGAAGGAGGGACTGGGATAAAGGCAGGAATGGGAAGAGCACAAGGGACTATGGTGATGGTGCACGGGTAAATTGGTGATAGAAATTCTATAGGGACTACACCTAGAAAAGAAGCAAATACTGTAATAAAGAAGCAAATACTGTAATAAAAAAATAAATAAAACTAAATTAAAAAAAAGATTGAGCAGAGGCATTATGGCACGGTGATTAAATGGGACAACACGAGATCTGTGAGGCCTGGCCTCTAATCCCCCTCTGAGCTTTAATATCTACTATGATTTACTATAAGTAACTTGCTTTTTCTGTGATTTTGTTTCCTCTTTAAAAAAAAGACAATAATAGAATCTGTATCTTAGAAATGTTGTGAGGATAAAGTAAGATACTGCAGGCAAAGAGCCTGGAGTTAAGAAGGGCCCAAAAAATGGTAGCAACAATATGGTAGATGGTGCTAAGTCTCAGTTATTGATCATGGACTAGAAGCAAAGTCTGTTTTGACTTCTGTTCTCCATGAAACTAGAGAATTAGAACAGATCTCCCAAAAGCATATTTGATACTGAAACTGTAAGGGAAACAAAAGCAAAAATAAACAAATGGGACTACATCAAATTGAAAAATTTCCCACACAGGAAAAGAAACTACCATTCAAACAAAAAGACACTCCACAGAGTGGGAGAAAATATTTACCAGCTAACAAGGGGCTGGTATCCAAAATCTACAAAAAGACTCACACAACTCAACAAAAAAACAATTAACTTTCATAAAATGGGCAGAAGAGCTAAACTGACACTTCTCCGAAGAGCACATGCAGATGGCCAACAGGCACATGAGAAAAACTCCTTGGCATCACTTATCAACAAAGTACAAATCAAAACCACAAGGAGATACCATCTCACAACGGTGAGACCAGAAACAATAAGTGTAGACCAGGGTGTGGAGACGAAAAGAACGTTTGTTCACTGTTGGTGGGAATAGAAACTAGTCCAGCCCCTGTGAAAAACAGTATGAAAGATTCTCAAAATAAAAATGCTTACCTTGTGATTAAGCAATCCCTTTTCACAGCAGCTGGCCAAAGAGTACAAAGACATCAATTCAAAGGAATGTGTGCCCTCCTGTGTTCACTGAAGCACCATTGGCCATAGCCAGGTATGGGGACAACCTAAGTACTAAAGGGTAGGTGAGTGGATTAACAAGGTGTGGCCTCTACGCACAATGAGATCCTGCCATTGGTGACAACATACATGAAACTTGAAGAAATTATGTCAAGTGAAATAGTCCGGATGTAAAAGACAAATACTCAATGACTTCACTCATCTGTGGAATATATAAATACAGCCAATGAAATGGCAAGCACAACAAACAGCGAGACCCTGGAAATCTGACTGCAGAACTGAGGTTATCAGAAGGGGCAGCAGAGAAGGTGGGGCAAGAGGGGAAGAAGAGCCCAAGGACTGTGAGACTTTGGTGGTGGGTGTGGTGTGGTGTGGTGTGGTGGGTGTGGTGTGGTGTGGTGGGTGTGGTGTGGTGTGTGGTAACATACACTTGAAGAGGTGTGAGCCTATACACCTGAACATATACAGTGTTGTAAACCGATACTACCTCAATAAAAATTATGTTTTCTAAAAAGTTGCATTGAAGCTAAAAATAAAAATAGACTCAAGCTGGTCTTGCAGGTAAACTGGAAGGAGAATACAGTGTGATCAGTGTGTGAGGCCTTTCTGAATCAGGATTTTAAAGAATAAACTGCAGAGATGAAACCACAGTAGTCATACTGCTTTTCTGTTTTGTCTTGTTTCTGCTTATCTTGCAAAGCCAGCAGAACTTGACCATGAGTTGTGTAAAGAGAGCGAAACAATGGGAAAAAACACCCAAACCCAGCTTAAATGAACATAACACAGATTTTTCATTAAGTTGACAAGTTGCGTCTTAGAGTGCAGGCCTAGAAGAGCACATGCTGTCCTTGAGGTGACCTCTCAACTTCCCAGAATGAAAACTGTCACAGGAAAAAAGAGCCTTGGAGGCTCGGCTCCTGGTTAAATGAACCATATTTAGAAGAAAGATGTGCTTAGTTCTGAGATCAATTGGAGTTACACCATGATCGAATGGAAAGAAACCAATCAGATACTACCACTTGCATTTTTCTGTGCTTTTTAGGCTTTCTTTCCCCACACTCCATAAGTATTGCTCCAGGTCCCACCTGAGGGATGCAGATTTGAGTTTTCTTCCTGCTTCTTTGCCAGTTGACTTGTATTAAAACGTTTATTTTCTCAAAACCTGGGGCACCAATAATTTGCTTCTGCACCTTGAGAGCCCATTGCTACTTAACAAAAACAGGACACTGGTTCCTGTATGCATAATTAATATAAATGAGCTGCAGGTGATCTGAAAGTTGAATGGTTGTCATCCAACTGGTGCTTTAATTTAACCCTTGCTTTTCCTCCTGGTTGCATTATAGTTGTCAATTGACCTCTGATTTCCCCAGTATATAGCTACGCATATATCCCTTGAACTCCTGATAGGACTTCCTCTCCCTGGCCTTGAACCTTGATGACTTCTATTCTTCTGTTGGCATTTTCTATGGCTGGTTGCTCCAGGGAAACTTCCCAATGACTCCTGGGCCCTTGTACCCTTTCTCAGAGCTGATTCTCTTGGCTAGAACCTTACCCGAGGCTGCCTTGGCCTCTGCATAGAGGAGCTGGGTACTAGGTTTCTGCCTCCTAGTCCAGCGCTTTTCACATAAATTGCTCTGGGGGGGGGGGGGGGCGGGGGACGACTTCCTGTTTATGACCAAGGATCCAGATTTACCTTCCAGTCATGAGCTCTAACTTTATTTTGGAGTTCCATAGACTATCCCGGACTTTTACACAGACTGGGTAAAAGTGATATGACGGCATCTTGTGTGTGTGTGTGTGTGTGTGTGTGAGACCTATCTGTTGTTCTTTTTCAGCATTTCTCTAGCTAAGTAGCCTGTTTGAATGCAGCCCTTGATATATTTCTGAGGACTTTCTCTTATCTACCCTGTTTGGGGTCAACTGATACAATTGACTTTCCTAACTGGGACTGTTACAGGGCAACCCTAATATAAAATGGGTTTGCCTGACTGGGACCTCACTTGCGCGCTTGAATGGCACTTATAATGCCCCAACTGCAGGCACACACAACAAAGGTTAATAAAGGGTTTTATTTACAAGGGAAGGAGAAATAGCATAGTGAATAACACAAGGGGAAGANNNGGATACAGATTTGTAAATATTTTACCAGTTCCTTGGAGCTGGAACCCAACAGTGCGCTGAGAGCTGACTCCCAAGGAAAAAGGACCCCCCCCAAGGCCCATGTGTTTGTTTTTATATTCAGCCTGGCTGCTCAACTTCACCTTTAGGTCCCAGTGATCCGCTCTTCGATAATGACCTTATGGGATTTGTAGTCCTTGGTTCCTGTAGGTCTGGAATGGAGGTTGAAGTTTATAACCTATTTGTATAATCTATTCAGGAGGGTCTTTCCCCCTAACAGGAAGGTGGCCAGTAAATGAGTTGGAAGCCACAGGACGGGTGCTCAAGGAAGAGGGTGTAGATACAGCTCTACCTGATGCCAGACGGCGTGACCCTTCCTACCATCCTCGTCCTTGCTGATGCAGGTCAGGCTCTGCACTTACCCAATTTATAGGAAAAGCGAGTTCCACCAGCAGCCAGGAGCTCTGAGGTGCCTTGCAGGCGAGGGGCCAGGAACCAAGCCCAGAACCATGCTTTGGAAAAAACCCTGAACTGGAATTTAGATACATTTTGTGTAATCTAAATGTCTGAGGGCAAGCTGACCTTAGTTTTAGAAGTATCTGTACCAATAACAGATACAGATGGAAAATAATTTTCCTCTGCTCTAGTACTTACGTTGAGAAAGCCTGTTATAGAAAATAAAGCTGAAATGAAGCCACTAGGAAGAAATAGTAAGGAGACAAAGAAAGGGATATTTTTTCCCCTGTGGATGTGTGGCTCAGGTTCATACAGTAGGGTTTTTAGAAGACTGTCAGTGGAATACAAACAGACTGGGTCAGGCAGCCGAGCAGATGGCCTCTGGACTACAACTGCCTCCCTCCTCTCTCCTGCATCTGAAGCTGGGGCTTGTGTCTGGAAGCTCACTGCCGTCCAGCCTCCTTGTCAGGGAAGCTCCTCCCGGGCCGTGTTGTCAGTTACGTAATCAAGATACTGGCCACTTTTTCTCATCTGAAAAAAACACCTGCATTACCCGATGAGTCAAGCATGAGTGTGTTTATGGGGACAAAGCGACAGGGATTTTGAAACTGAAATAAATACCTTGGAGTTGCCAGTTTATATCACTGGAGAGAAGAGAGAAAGAGCCCTGGATCTGGGACTGTGAGACCCACGTACAGAGCTAGCTATCCTGATTTCGTATTGTCTGATCCTAAGACATTCCTAAGCTTCTCTGAGCCTCAGTTTTTTCATTTGTGAGATTAGGTTACTGAGACCTCACTGGCTGATGTGTGGATAAAAGTCATGATTCATTTAAAAATGCCTTGGAAATTGACAAGTCCAATCAACTAACATTATTACTTAGGTTGTTTTAATAAACGATAATGGTCCAAACTAGGGATGAATATAAAGTAGTGACTATTTTGTATATGAAAAATATACATACATTAAAATAGAATTTGAATACTCAACTGGATATAGGCTTCTCAGGATGCAGAGTTTTTGACTGCTTCATTTACTTCCTGATACATAAATCAAAGAAAGACCACATAGGCAAAGTTGGAGTTCTGAGTGAAGATTTCCGTTCTTCTTCCTTTGCAAAAGTAAAACATGCAATGAGCCCAAGTTTTAGAATAACTGACTTAAGAATAAAGGGAAAAAGTGATGTCTGCAGATGAAATTATTATGAGGCAATTCTGATTAGATACATCTTGGATCAGCATTGTGTAACAGACATGTCTTCTTCGACCAGAATAAAATCTGAAAAACAGTTCTTCCTCCCCAAGAGAATGTTCTCTACTTTTGGCAAGAGGAGAGGGGAATCCTTCCTAGGACAGCAAAATTTTGGGACAGTTCCCTGTAATTCATTCAGAACTCATTTCTGGGAATTCAAGTCTGTTCAGAAAAGTAAATCTGGGCTGTGAATGACTGCGCTCCTTGATAGGCTGCTTTGTTATTTTTACACAGCAAACATTCAATAAATAATTGTTGAAGGAATAGAAGAGAAAGATAGGAAAGACAGGATGAGAAGTGGTTATCAGGGAACTTGGTTTATAGTTGTCGCTCAATAGGAGAGAGCTGCTGGGGCTTGTAAGGAGGCACCATGAGCGAGAATGTGAAAAAGAATGTGCGGAGGAGGCTAATGCAGACCCTAGAGAGAAGAGTTCCGGGGGCTCCATAAACATCTTCGCCCGCTTGGTAGAAAGGACAGACATTCGCGGAGCTGCCCACGTTCTTGTTTTGCGGATCACAGACGTGAATTTTAAAGTGTATAATTCGATGGCATTAAATAAAGTCATATGATGGGCAACCATCACCACTTTCTAGTTCTACAACTTTATCATCACCTCAAAAGGAAAACCCTGAACCTTTTAAATACTCTCTCTCCCCCTCCTTCTCCAGTTCCTGTACACAGGACTCTGCTTTCCGTCTCTAGCATTTGCCTACACTGAACCGTTCATTAACACGAACTCTTACAGTAAATAGCCTCTGTGTCCGTCTTATTTCACTTAAGTATTCTAGAGGTTTGGAAAACCTATTTTAAAGTTTGTTTATGGGTTTGTTTGTTTTTTTTGCTGTATCTACTAGCAATTTCGTCGGGTTGCAAGCTGAAGGTAGTTCCTCCACTGCAGATGTCACTGCTTGCAGAACAGCGCCCCCTGGTGGACACCAGGCAAAGCTTGCTGGCACTGCGGCAGGCCAGCATTTGGCGTTCACCCTCTATTTCAATGAGGAAATGAAGGTAAGAAAGTTCTTTTTGCAAATCAGAGGGATTTAAAATAATACAATGTAGCTTCTCGCTATAACTGAAACTTTACTAATGAGGAAAATACCTGTCAAACTAGTATTATCAATTGTTGGTATTGGGGCGCAAAAGAAATCATGCCATACCCCTCTGGGTTCTTCTTAGGCTGGACAAACAATGAAAACAACATCAGACAAGTTAGCAAAAGAAAAAAAAATGAACTTAATAACATATGTTTGGAGAATTCATGTGGTTGTAAATTCTAAAGAATAATAGAACAGACTAGGAATAGTTATCCTGTATTTTAGGACTTGGAGCATGGAAGACAGAGAAGGGAAAATTCACATGTCAGGCAAGAACAGGCTGATTTCATTCCATGCTGTAAGAGTATTTAAGATGGGATTCTTACTGATTATTGATAAGCCTAGAATTGGATGAAACCCCCAAGTACATTCTTCTAGGTCATAAGAAGAAATGAAGTTATTATTTCCTTGATTAAGAGCCTTGACTGGCCTCTAGGTCTCATATAAAGGTGGTTAAAGGCCTACCCTGGGTCTACGGAGAAAGTCTATCTGACACTTTTGGGGTGACTGACCCCCACATTGGCATCACACTTAGTGTTACAGGGAAGCTGTAAGGTAGAGCTGAGTGCATGTGGTCACTTGCATTAGTAGAGATGACTCCAAGGTTTGATGTCCATATAGGTCAGTTTCAATGAAATATGTGTTACGGAAATACTCTGGCCTATAACCCAGGCAATGGGAGGACAAACCAGGTGGTACTCAAGGATTTCTGAAGACCAGGCACTTTATTCCAGATTCATATGCATATGAACCCAGACATGGACCTTTCTCTAAAAATCTGGGTCCCTGAAAAAAGGCTAGGAGCTCCTTTTATACTTTATTATCTCTACATTGCTACATGGGTAAAAAAATATACAGACCCTATGTTTGAAGGCTAGTTCCCAGAGGAAAGGGGGAGTTTTGCAGGGAGGTAATTGTCCAAGGACACAGCAGAGTCAGATATGTTATCTGCAGCTCTATTAGGAGTGCTGAGACTGGGCCATGAATCTGACTTGCTAACTGTGTCTGCCTTGGTGTGTTAATTGCACTTAGGCTAAACTCTGTGACTGGGGAGGCATCTCCAGTCCATTGTCCAGCAATATTGCTTCCACATATCAAGTGCACTTGGAGAAATCCATACTTGAAGTTATGTTAAATACTCATAAGTTAAACCTAAATGCAGTTGTGCCACTGTTTTGGGTATTAGTAGCAATCAAATGTTTAAAACCTATTACCACATCAAAATCCAAGGTTTTGGAAGCGACATAATAAAGAAGCAGTTTTACATTGAATAAGCCATCTTGGACCTCATGCTCCCTCAATGTGATAAGCTGAGTTGCTAAATAGAGCTTTGGACAAATATTTGTTCTCTCTTTTTTTTTTTTTTTTGAGTCCTCCACTGCTTCAGCTCTAGCACCTACCTCGGCACATTTTCTTCTCTTAACATAAAATGGACCTAGAGCAACAGAAGAAAGACATCTAAAAGGAGATTTCAGGTAGGAAGCTAATATTCACTGATCCAAATAAGACCCTTCTTATATATATTACTGTAGGGGCGAAGAAGAAATCTCCCTCTATCCCGCTGATTTTTCTTGGAAGTGGGGTAGGGTGGTCATAGGCTGGTTGAGAATGAAATTAATATCAGATTAGTAGGAGAAAAAAGAATAATTACACATGTATGGCAAATACGTCACTGAGATCTAAAGTAAATGGGTCTATATGAGGGTATGTATCTTAAGGAGTGGGATAGAGGCGTGGGTTTCAAGGAGAGGAGGAGGAAGACTCACCACAGTGAAGATGATTCACATGAAGATCAGATGCTCTGAAATTAGTTTTGCCCAGCCAGATTTTGCCCTGCCATAGATAGAAAGCCTATTTCTGGCGTGCGCACGCGCGCGCGCACACGCACACTCCAACTCTGGATTATACACCCAATATTCATTCTTCTAGATAGTTAAGGGAGAGATAAACGTTTCTGATTCTGCAGGACTTCAATTGACCTTAGCTCAAAATAATCCACATGCCAAAGTAACATGGAGGTAACAGGAATCTAGCACCACAGAGGCAGTCCCTCCTTACCCCATGCAGTACTTCTGAAAGACAGCTGAGCACATCTCACAACAAAGTGACTCAAGCCCTACTGGTTTATCTCACACCAGGTGCCACTAGCTGTAAAACATCTATCTTATCTAACTAAAGGGGGTTTAGGGTCAGGTGCTGTCCTTAAAATTGGCCAAATCTCATTAGCATCCCAATTTGTGAATTTCTGCCCCCTTTGTTAAGCAAAAGTTGTGAAAACACATTCAGGAGCCCATCTGGAGACCCTGCCCCCTCAAACTAAGCAAGCATTTGCTTATTTCCCATCTCCAGGCCGCACATTGTCCCCAGATACCATGAACCCGACTTCCAAAGGGGGCGCAGGAGTCGGGCTGCTGGGAGCCAGGGCGGAGAGGAGGCACTTGTGACCTTTAAAAGACTGAGGACTGCGGCCTCACTCTGCTTTGGGACTTTGAAGCACATGCTGATTTTAGCTACCGAAGTGTTACTGGTAGGATGATATCTCTGTTGCCAATTAATCTCTCACCCCCCACCTCACTCCCCTTGTAAAACTTTTATTTTTCTCTCTCTGCATGTCTCCTTTTGAGTTTGGACATGGAACGAGTCAGTCACAAAGCGGGGCATCCCATTTTATTTCTAGGGTTTAGCCTAGTAGTTTTTGGCAGAGTTATTTTTCATAATATGACTTATTAAAAAACAACGGTAGTAATTACCAGGAAAGGGTTAAAGGAATAGCAAACAAGAGTGGGGTTGTTATGCAGATTTAAGTTGCTGCCTTCTACCTTCTCCTTTGATAAGATGTAAAGAGATTTGGTCATCATGCTCATCCAGGTACACCTAAGGGCAAATATCTTCCAAATGGAGATCTTCACACATCCATAGAAAAGACTCTTCCAGAAAGGCAGTCTCTACTCAATTTTCAGAGCTTTTCCTATGTCTGCCATTTCTTAGAAATAAACATTTAGGTCAAAATAATCCTTATGCTAAAGAGATATATTTTGGGTGACAGATTTGTTGCTCTGCATTATCGGGGAGATGATTTTATTTGGGCTATTATGTTAGGAAATATTCATTAATGAGGTTTTATCAGAGTAAAGGGGGAATCCTGGAGTTGGACAGAAGCAAGTAAACAAAGTCCTGAGGAAAGGTGGGCTCGATTATTAAGGGGGGTGGGAGGTCCTTTGTGATTTGCCCTTTCTTGGAACATAATATGCTTGGAGCAGCATTTTCAAGCTGTAGCAGCTTGCTGGGAACGCAGTACTGGGATAGAGGTCAGCCCTGCCAAGGGAAAACTGTAAGTGTGTGTCTGCTGCTATTTCTCATCTCTGCACTTCAAGACATTCACATGGCTGGCATCCTATCTTGTTCCGGCCAGTTGTCAACTAATTCTTAATAAGGTGTGGAACACCTAAGGTCCTGATCTGCATAAAAATGGTATTTGTGAGGTTATGTTTGGACCATGTTATGACTTTTAAAAGGAAAAAGAGCCCCGTTGTTAGAAATTCCTGACAGATGATAGTTCACCTGACCTGTTACATGGAAATCTCTGCCACAAAAGGAAGAAAAGTACATTTTCTTCACAGTCAGGTCTGCTCTGATAGGGTTTCTGTGGTCACAGGCGCCCTCTGGAGCCACTTCTAAGTCAGTCTCCAGACCTTTGTATATGGGGACTGGCTAATTCTCTGTAGTGGGGGCTGGCCTGTGCTTGGAGAGTGTCTAGTAGCTTCCGAGGCTTGCTGGCATGAAGCCGGCAATCCCCCCACCTGATCCAGGTTCTTCTGAGATTGGTTGAATGAACACATTACATCATACAGATTAGTAGGACAAATGTGAACATTTAATCACTTACACATGGAGAATTTACAGGGCTGTAAATCCTAAATAATATTGGATCGGTCCCTTAGGAACCTGAGTTGTCAAGCAAAGAGGGGGAGACTTCACCTGACAGACAAGGAGAGGGTTATCTCATTCTTACTCAAATAGAGATTCTCAGGCACATGGGACATGTTCACTGCTAAACCTGCACCTGATGAGACAACCCCCACCCCCAGCTACGTTATTCTAGGTCATGAAAGGGGAGCAGAGTGGACTCTTAGGGAGTAACTGTCTTACCAGTTTGGGAAGGCAAAGGACTCAGGCAAGAGAAAACTCCTCCTTAGCCTCCAGGGTCCCCACTGCTCTCACATCAAAACAATCTGCATTAAAAAAGGTAAAATTGTTACAGGGCAGGGAGAGGAGCACCCCAGAACCCCCAAGCCTGCCCTCTCTGAATGGGTTCTGCCATCCTCCGCATTAAGACAAACATATAAAACCTTTAATGGAAAGGAACTTTAATACAACTAGGGTAC
>JAGFMF010011395.1:6262279-6319908 GCA_019455555.1 Galemys pyrenaicus | reverse complement strand
TCCAAGACCAAAAAGCAAGCACAGTTTCTTCACATGTCCCTCTGCTCCACGTGCCTCATCCAGGTCTCCTTGCTGTTCTCCATCTTCCTTTCTTCCTCTTCTCTTCTCTCCAGAAATCTCCTTCTCCTCAGCTCCACACACTTAGGGCGGAACCAGGAATTTTGGAACTTCCCCTTTTCCTGGGACCACCCTGTTACAAAATTAACTGAGGTAATAGTGGGGTATCCCCCTATGAGGTATTACCACCATAGGCCCACTCACCCATATTCTACCACAGAGACCATTGTGTTCCTTTGCCTCTTTGTTCTTTCCGCTCCCCACCCCCGCTTCAGTCCTCTAGTCAGCTATGAAGGGTCAGTTTTCCAGCTTGTCTTTATCTGACTATTAATTTAGTTACTTTATATTCCATGTATTAGTGGCACCATCCAATATTTATCTTTCTCCTGACTTATTTCACTTAGCATTATCCCTTCAAGCTCCATCCATGCAATCTGCATTTTTTTAAGATTTATTTATTTATGCATACAAGAACTGGGGTACAGGCCAGAGGTGCGGTGCGGGGGAGGGGAGTAAGAGGAGTCACCAGAGACAGAGGAGAACAGAACAGGCAAATTGACTAAAACACACTGCTGAGAGGAGCAGCAGGCAAGGCAGGATTGGTCTGCCACCGGGCCATGTGGGTCACCTCCCTGGCCTGCGGCAGGGATTGAACTCTTCAAGCTGCAATGACTGTGGTTTGCTTCATCGTGCTGTGCTTAACTCATTGCACCACTAGGGAGGCCCCGAAATCTGCATTTTTTAAGGTAGTGAATGGTGTAGGGTAAATGGAAAAGTGATCAGGCTTTTTCACCTCCTGCCATTGGTATAATGATGGACACCTGAGGTCCTGCAGGCATGCCTAGGTGGGCATGCGCAAGTGGGTGCACCTAGGTGAGACACAGGTTTATAAGGGCAGCATCACGAGGATGCCAGGAGAAGTGAGGCAGAGAAAGAAGAGCAAGAGAGGCCTTGAGAGAGAAAGGCAGAAGAAGCATAAGCAGGAAGCAGTCTCAGGCCAGTGAAGATGTGCGAGGGCTAAATGCACAAGGGTTAGGAGGCCTGCCAGCCTCCTGGCCCCCCAGGACCCCCGCCTGCCGTGTACCTGGTTGCCTCTGATATAATGAAGCAATAAAACCCTAAAAAAGCCACCGAGGGCTCCAGGACTCCTCCTTGACCCATCTGCCAGAATCATCGAGGACTTGCTCTGTGCCTTCCTGACACCACAAATGGTAATGGACTTCCTCAGGCCCAGTATTTCACTGTGATGACAACACTTGTCATTGGCCTCGCAAAGACAAGAAGGCAGACTGTGCGTGTTCTCCTATGCACTGTCACCTCTGAGCTCCGGACAGCTTCCTCCCAGGCCAGCTGCCTCAGGAGGACTGCATCTTACTCTGCAGCCCAAACTGTGGAGACTTACCAGCTGCGTTTGGGCGTGACTCTGGTCAAACTTACTGGTAAGAATGGGAGAGTTTGTTTTTTTAAATTCTGTTGGCTCCTGAACTTGCTTGTTGAAATGAAGATGTAGAAATATCCATTATAGACATTCTCCTGTGTTTCGCAGTGTGTTTGAGTGCCGTGAGATTTATAACGTGAGAATGCAACGTACAGATTTATAAGATCTTACAGAGTTTTGCCGGAATGGAAGGAAAAGAGTCAGCGACATTTCTCTGGTTTTAAGTATTTACTTTGTAGATTGGTGAAATGATCATTTGTCACTTGTTCCTTCTACAGATATGTAGAACTATTAGTTAGAACTATTAGAACTAATTGGCTAGAACTATTAGAACCTATTAGAACTAGTTGGCTTCCCATTCTGAGTATTGTGTTAGACTTTGTAGGAGTAAGAGTGAGGAAGGTTGAGTCTCTTTCCTCAGAGAGTTTAATCTGCTTGGGGTAACTTAGAAGACACAAGGCACGCTCCATTTCTATTTCTTTCTTTTAGGTAAAGAAGTAAATATAAGAGTTACATAAAAATGGAATCAGTGCTACTTCATAAAGTCCATGACAACTTGCTGTGATGATGGTTTTTGTTGAATATGTTTATTTGGCATAATGAAGTGGGACAGTGGAGTACATCTTCATTATTCAGCCTGTTGTTCATCATTTTGCTAATTCATTGTTGCGAACAAATAAATCCTAATGGATGTGCCTTTATGTACTTGCTGTTTATGCGGTCCTATTAACTCAGTTTATTAGGGGAGGAAGGTTGGAAGAACAAAGTTTTTGTACTTCTGTTGAGGGTATTTCTGCTCTGAATCCAGTTAGAAAACAGAGCACTGCTGGATATGTTTAAATGATTGGTAAGGGAGTGGAGAGAGGGGGAGAGAGAGAGAGAGAGACAGACAGACAGACACACACACACACACACACACAGAAACATAGGCCCCTACTCCCACCTCCCACTGGGAAGAAAACCTTCTCTCACTTCTCTATAAATTTCTCTATAAATTCTCACAGTTCTTGGTGGGGTGAGCCCAGCTAACACATATAACTTAACAGTCTTTTAAAGCAGAGACAGGTGTTCTTTTTACCCACTCACAAAGGAGGAGGCTGAAGTTTACAGGTAATAATTGACTTGTACAAAGTATAGAAGTGGCAAGTATAGAAGCCAGAATTTGGAAATTAAATCTTTTCTAGATTTAGTGTTTCCCCCCTTCTACTAGGCCTACCCTGGAGTTGGGAGTAAATGGTAATGGGCGTTGGGGGCTGCTCTTTGTTCTTGGTTGACCATCCCTCACAGGTGCGCTCACTCTCAGGTTTCACACACACAGGCCGCGCAGCAAACACAGACCCCACTCTGAGGACAGAAGTGAGGGAAAAGGGTGTAAAAATTGTCCGTGCTGTAAAGAGACCCTGGAAGTTTCTCTTGGATCCCCCAGCTTGTCCTCTGAAGTTATTTTAGCTGCATCATTCTCCATTACATGTGCCAAATTTTCAAAACTCTTCATCTAAACCTAAACATTTCTTTCCTTTGCCTTTTACACCTGCACCAACATGGTTATTAGACATTTCTCTAGGCTTCTCTAAGTTTCTGATGCAGCAGTGCAGGGTTGCACAGCTACTTGTGTTAATTTCTTACTAGTCCAGTGTACTTGGCATAGAGCTCCTGGAATCACCTTTTATGGCTAGATTTAACAATCCCACCACCCTAAAAATATGTAACATCTTTTTTTCCCCATATTCTATTTACATTAGTTAGAGTTCTCCAAAGAAACAAAACCAATAGCCTAGATAGATAATTTATTATAGGAATTGACTCACTTGGATTTTTAGTTTATTTAGCTTGTCACTTATTTTTACTACCATAATGTTAACTTACATTATTGTTTGTGTTTTAGAAGTATAGGATCCTTGCCATCCCCTCTCAGGTATGATTTTGAGAGCCCATCAAGTCATAGAGTGTGCTGTCTGGTAATCAGATATGCAGGAAACTCAATCGTATAATTCAAATCTGAGGCTGAAAGTCTGAGAAGCAGGAGCTCCAATGCCCAAAGATAGAAGAGGATGGATTTTTCCACTCGAGAAGAGAGAGTCTTTCTCTCAGCTTGGCCCTCAGCGGGTTGGGTGAGTCCCCTACATAGGCGAGGGAGGGCCTTCTTTACTCAGGACCTACTGAATAAGGAGAATGTCTTTCAGAAACACCCTTACAGACACCCAGCTTTCTGTTGACACATAAAATTGACTATCTTATTCTAAGTCTAGCCAAGCTTGATGGAATACATTGTTCAATTGTCTCTAAAGGCCTCCATTTCTCCTAGGCTAGACTCCTTTGTAGGTGCGCGTGCGCGCACACACACACACATACACACACACTTTATACACAGAGTATACACACACAGTTACTATTCCTCATTCTTGGAATTCCTATTCAAAAATAAAAAAATGGTATTAATAATACCAGTCATAAAGGACTTTATTATTAGCATTAAGTAATATAACACATAAAATGTTCTGCCTAACAGAATAAATTATAAGTAGAGGGGCCTCCCCTGGTGGCGCAGTGGGTTAAGCAACGCACTACGAAGCAAATCGTAGCCACTGAAGCACGAGTTCGATCCCTGCTGCCGGCCAGGGGGGGGACCCACATGGTGAGGCAGACCTCTCCTGCTGTGCCCGCTGCTCCCCTCAGCAGTGTACTTCTGTTGATCTGCCTGTTCTGCTCCCCGCTCTCTGTGGTGAATCCTCTCACCCCCCCCACACCTCTGGCCTGTGCCCCAGTGCTTGTATGCATAAATAAATAAATATTTAAAAAAAAATTATAAGTAGAACTATGAATTCATGCTCATACGTACAAGCTCTTTTGCTTTGAAGAACTTCCTTAGAACTTATAATCATTTGCATAATATTATCTTCTAATGTTACATTTCTTTGATTAGCTTGTTCATTTGCTACAGCTATTACCTTTTTCCCTCAAGGGGATTCCAAACTGTTTTAGATCAAGGACCTGAAGCGGTGAGTATGTGTTTGTGTTAATGTGAATGCTTTATGCCATCTATTATAGTGTTGTGGATACTGTAGAATTAAATGAATATTGGTTACAACTTGGCATATATCACAAAGAATAATTTTGAAAGAATGAATAAAGGAGATCATGGAGATCAGTCACCTATAGAGCATTTTTTAGTGCAAAGCCACTTCTGAGGGCCTCTGTAAGTATTTACTCCATTTCCAACTACTGTTTTGAGTCTTTCTTATTCAGTCCCATATCCAGTCAGTCATTACGTTTTGTCAGTTCTATTTTCCCTTTTGCTCATGAATCTATATTTCCATTCGTCTAGGCCATCATCATTTCTCGCTCAGATTCCTGCTCCACGGGGCAGCCTAGATGGCTCTTATTAAAGTACAGTGATGTTATGTCACTCTCTTTCTTCAAGTCCTTTATTGGTTCCATGCTCATTGTGCATCTGAGCCCTCTGCCTACAATGCTTTTCTCATTCAAGACTCCTACTTTCCTTGAAGTTTTGTGTCCCATGTTGTCTCCAAGAATTTCTTCTGACTGATACCCTCACCCCCTGCCACAGCCCCTAAGAAAGAGCAGTTTCCCCTCTGGTGTGTTCCCATACACACCCTTTCCCATTTGCCATCTGCATGATCTCCTTGCAGACTGAATGTTACTTGAGGGGAGGGACTGTGTCTTTTTTTTTTTAAGATTTTTTTATGCATACAAGAACTGGGGTACAGGCCAGAGGTGGTAAAGGTGAGCAGAGGTGTTAGTGGGGAGCAGAGCAGGTGGATCTCCTGAAATACACTGCTGAGGGGAGCAGCAGGCGAGACAGGAGAGGTCTGTGCCATGTGGGTCACCTGCCTGGCCAGAGATGAAACTTGTGCTGCAGTGGCTGTGATAGCTTCATAGTGCTGAGGCTCAAACCCTTGCACTACCAGAAAGGCCCAGGGACTGTGTCTTTTCTACCATGATATCCACATATCCTAGCAAACAAAGTAGCAGGTATGCAGTAAGTGCCCTGTACATATTTATGAAATGAAGAATAAGTGAACCACAATGTAGACCTGATGATCTATGGAGTATATTAGTGCTCTTCATATAAGCAGCTCAAAACTCAAACCTTTCAGGTAAATTCAGGAGAGGGGCTCAAATATGGTCCTTGGGATTTGGATCTTCTTAGGAGGTAGAGGGGACATGGGTGAGATGAAGACTGGATTCCAGAGAGGCAGAACCTGAGAGAGAGATTGTTGTGCAAGTGGATTTTTGCACTCTCAGGAGAAGGGGTGTGAGGAGGGCAGATAACCCAGCAGGAAAAATGAAGTAAGGATGTGGCTCGCTAGGAGACCAGCTGGAGTCCCCTCCCACAGAGAGCTCTGGAGCATGGAACACACCAGAAGCTGGGTCCATCTTGAGGCAAGGGGATATCCTTTGTATCCTAGTTCTAGGGTCAATTAGTCATTGGCTTTGGGCTGCTTCTGGAGGTGGGGGTCGTGGGGTGGGAAGCTTTTGTCTGGCTGTCTCTTACTTGGTGCAGGACACTTCTCCTGGAAAAGGGAGCTGAGAACTGTTAGAAGCCACGGGAGAGGGCTCAAGCTCAGTGTGCCCAGTAAAGGAGAGATGAAGGTTCAGTTTCTCTGGAGTCATGTGGATGGAATCTGCAGAGGAAAACCTGGGCAGAAACTGGATGGCAAAGGCACAGCCTGTGGACCATGTCCTGGGACCACCACCATCTGCCTGTCAGAGATGGCTCTGTGGTCCGCTCCTATCAGCACGGCCCTGACAGGACTTGTGGATAGTTTTAGAAAAATGTTTGGGATTTATCTTGACTGGATAGTGTGGTTTTGCTGGTCCCTGTATCATCATTTGATCCAGTTAACCACTCGAATGGCTGAATAAATATTTGACGGCCGCGACAGGGCAGTGAAACAGGAGGGCGCCGTAGAAGGACGATGAAAGGGGAGCACAAGAGCCGTGTCCTCACAGAGATTCTGCCTTTAGCTTTTTGGCTTTTGGGGTCAGTTGGGGCGGGGGGAGAGAAAGAAAAACTGATTCCTAAATTCTACAGTTAAATAATGGTAGGCCTTGTGGTGTATTATCGGTGGGAGGATTGGTGCAGAAATCTCAACAAGCCACCCAGAATGCTTTCAGTTGAGAAGAGATGTGAAGTTTCTGTTTTCCCACGCCAGTCTTCAGACACGTGCAATAGTTGACCTACCTAAAACATGAGGAAGGCATGCCGCCTGATCTGTTTCTTTCCTGTCCTCTAGTTTTCTTTAATTAGCACTAGGTAGTAGACCTTAACATAGCTGCCAGATGGGACATTCACACATTCAATCATTTTCTTTCACAGTCTCTTACCTCCTTCAAGCTTCACAGTAGTTTTAAACAATCTTGCATTTTAGTGGTTGCTCTGTTTAGATTTCAAGCTGAACATATGTCCGTCATAATTTCTGAGTTTGCATTAATGTCTTGAAGGGACAACTAGGAGAACATCCCTTAATTGGGGTTCTGTTTGAGTTTGATTATTAAGGATAATGAGCATAACTATTTATTAGTGTAAGTCCCCATGCCATGGAAACATCTGTCATGTGAAAGTACCTTGACTCTTGCAATGATGGTGTGTAATTCCCCTTCAGTGATGAAATTTAGTCTTATTGACCACCAATAAAAGAGCTTGCAATTACACAAAAAACATCCGACTAAAAAAGGGTGTAAACTTGACTTTAAGTAAATGCCGCTAGCAGTTTTTCCTGTTCACAAACATTAGTCTCCATTTCGTCTGTAACCTGATGTGGTTTATGAAGTTGATCTGATTTTTGGGAGTGTGTCCTGCTACTTGGCCCCCAAATTTTTTTTAAAGATTTATTTATGCATACAAGAACTGGGGTACAGGTCAGCAGCATGGGGGGTGAAGGGGTAAGAGGATTCATCAGAGAGAGTGGGGAGCAAAACAGGCAGATCTGAAATACACTGCTGAGGGGAGCAGCGAGTGAGACAGGAGAGGTCTGCTGTGCCATGTGGGTCCCCTCCTTGGCCGGAGATGGAACTTTTGCTGCAAGTGGCTGTGGCTGCTTCACAGTGTGGCGCTCAACCAGCTGAGCCACCAGGGAGGCCCCCAGTCCCAACTTTTAATCACTACTCACAATTTAAAGCCTTCTCTCATGCTGCAGGTGCAGGCTGAAGAGTACTGGAACTGGGTGCATTGTGAGCGGCCATGGCCAGTTCATTGCTGGTCACCTGCTGGGCTCCACACTCCCCTCTTGTACCAGGCAGGGCCAGAAGTCAACTATCGACTCTCTTCAGTATTTGCCCTATCAATAGATTGCCTGTACAATTTTTAGTTTAAAAATTTCAGTTGAATTCACCGGTATTTATAAAAGTCACATATTATTTTAGCCTCATCTTCAGTGATAATATCTCAGTGGAGCTATGATGCCCCCTTTTCCACATTGCTGACCTATGTAAAAGTCCGTGGCCTCGCTGCTCTTTCCGTTGGAGGACAGAAGTCAGGATGGAGTTGTCATTGCCTGACACCTTCTGGTGAGAAGCAGAAGCACCAGATGTAAACTTGAATGCACATCAGTGTCAAGGATGGAAATTGGAAGCCCCTCTGGAAAGAAAGGCAGCAGCATTAGATCTATTCCCAGTGCAGATCTGATGTGGACGTCCTTGACCTTGAGTTTAGAGTGATTCAGAAGCAATTACATTTTCTTGTAAAGAAATGTAAGGGACATTTTAGCTAATTAAATTTGCATCTTGTGGAGGGAATGGAAAAATTTAAAAAGAAAAATATTCTTTTTTAAATGAACTTTAAAAAATAATAAAAACTTAAAAAAAGAAAAAGAAACCTTTCATTTTGAACAGATCTTAAGAGCACCTGTCTACTTGGAAGATGGGATGCCACCTGATTAATGCATCATTTAACAAGGCCAATTACCTCTTGAAAATGAACTCAGTTGGATTTCTGTTGACATTAGTTTAGATTTGAAGAAAAGGCACAATAGTCTCTTGAAGTTTTCTTGATCAACAGCAACACACAGCATCTTGAAGCTTCCAGATTTTTGCAACCTCTTGGTTGCTAGAGTTGGGGAGCAATAGCAGATTAAACCACATGTGAAGCAGCCAGGGGCTGGGGTCTGTAGCCACCACTTCTGGGAGCTCAGACTGACTCTCCCTCCCTTTCCAGAGAACTTGCAGAGGGCAGTGTGAAATTGGGGGGCCTCAGGAAGTAGGTATGGAGAGAGAAACGAGGAGTAAAAAGAGGGAAAGAGGAGGCCAAATTAATCATCTATAAAATTACTAAAATAAAAAATTGCTTATATGTTCCTTTTTATATATGCCGAAGCATAACTTATTTTCAGTGTTATGTGCAAAGAAGCCTAAAAGTGTTCTTTCAGTCAGAATAAAATAGAAATGTTGAGTGATAAGAAAATATTGGGTCACAGACATGCTCTTTTTCTTTCTGAGCACTATAGAAAATACTGGATGTATGTGACAATGGAAAGTATCATGCATTTGGGGAATATTATTTTTGCTAGGCACAGCAAAATTAAAACAATGCATTCATGGGCAACCATAGATTTTTTTCAAATCCTCTGGTGGGGCATGTACTGTTTGGGGTGATTATAAATGGATTAAGTGTAGTCATTTGTGAATTGGAATGTGACTTGATTCACTTACTAGCAGTGTGATTTGGGCAAGATACTTACTGGCCATGTCCCAGTTGCTTTATCTTTTATTTTTTATGATTTATTTTTATTCATACAAGAACTGGCTTATAGGATAGAGGTGTAGGGATGAGAGGATTCATCGGAGATAGAGTAGGGAACAGAACAGGCAGATTGACTGAAACACACTGCTGAGAGGAGCAGTGGGGAGAGGCAGGAGAGGCAGGAGAGGTCTGCTGCACCATGTGGGTCACCTCCCTGGCTGGGTATTGAACTTGTGCTGCAGTGGTTGCAAATGCTTTGTATTGTGTTGCTTAACCCCTTGCACCACCAGGGAGGCCCCTGTTCATCTCTTTATATGAACGTGATACTGCTGCCTTGCTGTTGTATGGTATTTTAGAGGAATTTCCTTTTTTTGACATTTGTTTCACTGGGTTCTACTCTTTACAAATACTGTGTATCCAACTTATTTTAAAAGCAACTTAATTTTTTCCACTAATTACATTAAGAATGACATACTTATGTAAAGATCAAACAAAGACTTTTAATCCTACCAAGTTGCTAACTATTGCTTTGGTAATTTTCTATTTTTCGGTCCTAATATATTTTAGTGACCATTCACCTATCTCCTACCCAGTATTGGCACCTGCCCTTTCCTCACTGTCACCAGATTTTGGAGGGCATGAAAACACCCACCAGCATTATTGGGTATAATAGTCACATGATTTGCCAGAACAGCTCCAGTCCACTTCCAGGAATGGGTCTTGTTTGACCCTTGCCTTTCAGAAAATCCTATCCCTCCTTGATAGAATTTATGTTCAAGGATGGGCATTTTAACGCAAGTCTATGTCAATTAGCATATACTATTCCTCTGGTTAGAGTAGTCATAATATTGACAGCGGCTCAATCCAACAGAAGGGAAGGACCTTTATTTGATGACTAATGAAAGATACCATGTTTCTTCTGCTGGAGCAGAATGAGAAAACCTATAAAGCTGTTCATAGTTTTCTACCCTATACATTTGAGAAACCAGAGCTTAATTGTCATTATGGATGGAGGAATAGAAAGAAGTAAAGAAGGAAAGCATTGGGTTTATTTTAAAATACATCCAGCTCTAGGTGGGGTGGAGATGAATCCAGGGCTCTGCTGTGTGTTTTCTTGTATATACATGGGGGCACCAAAGATGTTTCCTTGAAGTTCCTTATGAGAGATGAAAGCTTGTAGAGATGGATAATACAGGCAATCCCTTTTTTCATAGACTGAGAGATAGTCTGGTGCATGTCAACTTTTTGGGAAGCTACAAGGAGTTAGCAAAACCCCCTGCATGATACCTTCCCTCTTGTCTCTGATGTCCTGGATATCTATCAAGATATTTACCTCTCTCAAGTGATGAAGAGACTTCCTGACATTATTTTCTTAGGCAAAACTCCCAAAATTTGCAGCAATACACCACTGTACCCCAAGTCAAACCACAAAGCTGTGGGAGTGATGGTGTTCTATGGTCTTAGATTCATTGTGGAAAAGGATAGAGATGGCTGGGGTCAAGGATTCCAAGTCCTCATGCAGGACTTGACCACACTGTAAGTTCTCAAGGAAGTTCTGAGAGCACATAGGTCAGGCATTTGACACTGGGCCCAGGTTCCCAGGAGCAGAATAGAGCTACGTGGAGCTACCAGAGGCCCGACGACCTGGGGTTGAGTCCAGGTTCCACAATACCCTACCTTGGCAATCTCAGGCAAGTCATGAAAAAACAAATTCAATTTTCTATCTGTAAGGAACACAAAAGAGAAGTACTTACCTCTTGGATCTCAGAGAGAGATTAAATTAAATAATGATTTAAAATACTCAGCACCATACCTAATTCATGGTCACTGCTTGATATATCATAACGACTGCATCATCATCATCATTATTATTTGCCTAATCAGATTTAAGTGGCTGATACTAGAAAAAGATCCTCAGATGAAGACGCTAAACTGTTTGTGCTCTTAGTCCTCAGACGAGAGTAGAGAACCTGAAGTAAAAGTGAACTTTAGGAGTCTCAACCTTTAGCACTGTGACCCTGGAGCAGAGTTGATTACCTTACCTTTGCTCTCTCCACAGCTGGGGCATCTCCTGAGAGAGAATCTTCTTCTAGTCTTTAATACCTCACAAGCCCCATGGAAGGGCCTTTCCACACAGAAGCCAAGCCTCTTTTCTGGGTTTGACTAAAGCCCTGCTCTCTTGTGCTGCTGCACCCATGGTGCTTTTGGTTGTGATCTTTCTTGGGTTTCTCCCTGTGTGGTGGGCAGGGAAGACAGGAGAAAGCCCAGTGAGAAGAGGAGACTGGAGTTGTTCCTACCGCCGATGATACTGTAGGACCTCTGTAAAGTCAACTGGAACATTCCTTCTAGTTTACAAAGTGTTTTCATCAACATTTCTTATAAATCTTACTGAATATTAAACAGCATAACATAGTTCCTTGTAGAAGATATGAAACACATGTGATCCACCACATACAAATTTATTCAAACTATTCATACATATTCATGAATACGTTTCTAGTAACCCAAGGAATATTAGCGGTAGATTAATTGGGTAGGGGTAGGGCATGTTACGAATTAGACTGAGGGTTGTGGCTAAAAATAGGAAAGGGAGAAAGGAACGAGGGGGAAGGGATCGTCTCAGTCCAGTTGCTTGGTGTATGTTCTCTCACCTATAAACTAGCATCGATTTATAGATGGTGCTATGAGTCCCATAGGGTGTGACATCAAGACAGTAAGCAGCAGAGCCCAGCTTCAAACCTAGGACTTCTATTCTTGAACCCTATTCCTTGTCCACTTAGTCTCCTTTAAACTGCATAAAATCTGCCTGTGATCAAGTTAAATGGAATGCTTAAGTCAACAAGTTGCACTGAGGTCACCTAGAATCCATGCTCTCCTCCCACTTACCTGCCAGTGTCCTGAATGTTCTGGCCCATCTCCCCCTCTAAACTTGTATTCCGTGAACCATTCTGGAAGCCTCTGTTCCAGCAAGACCAGACTCCAGGCTCCAGCACATCCCCACGTCTCGCCTGTGCTGTTTTTCGGCTACGTTGCCCTCTTCCCAGCTGTGAAACAACAGATGTTTTCTTCTCCATTTCTTGTTATTCTGTCCCACCCCTGCCCCCAATTTTGGCGGTTGGGTTTGCACTTTTCATGCCTAGGGCAGATGGCAGAAGTCAATACGTGGGCTTTGTTTCAAAAGTCTAGCTCTGGGAAGAAAAGGGCTATTTAGACAACTGCATAAGTAGGGGGCAAAACTGAAGAGAAATAAAGGCTCCCAGGGCTGGGAGAGGAGAGCAGAAGGGAATCAGAGGGCAGAGGTTTTGTGTAGGTAGGTGCCTAAGCTGTTGACCTTTAAGAGACTGACTCTTGGGGATGTGGAGTATTCGTGGGATCCTGATTCATTTGGAGAATCTGAGAAGAGGTGGCCTGTGCCTCCAGCTGGAGTTGTTTACCAGGGTATGGGACAGCACAGTGACGCCCTGTGCTGAGGGGCCTGGAAGCTGTCTCTGAGCTCAGAGTGTGTGGCGTAAGTAGAAGGTGTTCCTTTGGGGGTGGGGGGCGCAGTCTGACAGGACCCAGGGGCCTCCTAGCTGGGAACATGGAGGCCGCAGTTTGGGGTTTGCTGGATTGACTTTCTTTTTTTTTAAGATTTATTTTTATTTATGCATACAAGCACTGGGGTACAGGCCAGAGGTGTGGGGGGGGTGAGAGGATTCACCAGAGAGATGGGAGCAGAACAGGCAGATCAACAGAAGTACACTGCTGAGGGGAGCAGCGGGCACAACAGGAGAGGTCTGCCGCACTATGTGGGTGTCCCCCCCTGGCTGGCAGCAGGGATCGAACTCGTGCTGCAGTGGCTGCTGTTTGCTTCATAGTGTGTTGCTTAACCCACTGCACCACCAGGGGAGGCCCCTGGATTGACTTTCTAAGAGCCGATGGGAAGGAGGACATGCACACTGGCAGTGTCGGTGTAGGCAGAGGGGTCGAAACCCCGTCACCCTTTGTCCCCAGTCCTGAACAGTATGGAGAGCCTACTCACCCAGCTCAGTGTAGACCTGGTGAGGTTAAGACAGATTGGGATTCTGCCTCTCAAATTGAGCTAAAAATAAAAATAAAGCTGCTTAAAAAGAAGCATCAGAGCTTGTGAAACAATATTGGCAGGTGATTTATAGGCTGGTGAAGTTGAAGGATGAAAATCCAGACCCCACAGTGAGCCAGCTCCACTTTTGCCCCTTTTGAGGTGGACAGCGCTTCTCTAATGTGGAAAACCTCCTGCCCTTAAGCCTCGCAGAGCTCTAGGCTGAGCTTCATGCAGTTACTACCGGCATTGTTGAAGGAGCAGAGTGGGTGGGAACCACTTTAGAGACAGCTTCACCAGCTTTGCAGTCAAGTGGGGAATTTGCCTGGAAACGTTTCATTCAGGTTCAAGGGAGGAAGCCATGGGGAGAATAATGGGGGATGCAGTTGGCACGAGTGTGTCCAAGTGAACAGCCTTTTCTGGCAGTCAAAATAATATAAATGAAAACAACACTTACCATTTTGTGATCAAATTGGCAATGGTAAGAAAAAGAATGTTAATACTTAGTGATGGTGAGGAAAGTGAGCGATGGAATTAATTGTTGTCTTCCTTCTGGAAGAATCAAATGTTTCCCTTTGAGTCAGAAACTCTAGAAATTTATCCAAAGGTAATGATCAGACAATATGAAAATTGTTGATCCTAGTTTTGTTTATAGCATGAAACATTAGAAGCCACAAACATATTAAGAAGAGTAAAATGAATAAATTATGGGATATCCATATACCAATCATCTATGTATATGCAAACAAATCCAGAATTTGATATAGACATTGCAATGATTATGCAGATTTATGTTTATTAGCATAGTGTGGCATTTAAAAGCATCTTAGAATAAGCATATTCAATAGAAAATAAAATAGAGATAAACTGAGGATCTGATGCATAGCATGGTAACTAAAATTAAGATTATTATTATATAGTATTTTAATACTTGAAAGTTGTTGAGAGTAGATCTTAAAGATTGTGTGCATACCCAGTTACCTATGTAAACTATGTGAGGTGATGGATGTGTGACTTACATTAATCTTTATAATCATTTTATAGTGTCTACTCAAATCATACTGTATACTTTAAATATACGGTTGTTTTTGTCAATTATTATTTAGTAAGGTATAAAATATATACAAAAAGAAAAGTCTGGAGTTCATTATAGAAAATATTAAGAGTGAGAGTTTTCGGGGCAGTGCTCATATTAAAATGATGAAGGTGGTTTTTCTGTTGTTCTTTTCACATCAGTGAATTACCTGGAGAACTCTTGAATAAGTATGCATTATACTTATATTTATTGAAGTGCCAGGTTAGTTAAGCTGGGTGACCTCCAAGTTCCTTCCTGCTGAACTCCTAGGCATTTAAACCCTGCCTGCCCAAGATAGGAAGGAGTCTAATAAAGCTCTTTATGTTAAAGATACTATTGGTGGTGAATCTGTCTTGTGTTGTTTCTCCAGCAGCTTTGTGAATTCAGCTAGATTCTAAATTATTTGAGGGCAGGAAGCCAGTATGACATTTCAAAGTGTTGTTTTTTTTTTTTAATTCCATTTTTCTTTAACAAAGTAACACTACATCATAATATTATGCGAGTTTTAGGTATGCACCAATGAGAATCAACACATGTATACGCTATATTAAGTACACTGCTAAGTGGTACAATAACATTTCTTGATGGGTCACTGCTTTACATACTTCTGAGAACCCAGAAGGCAATAAATAGCCCTTCATGGATTGATTTGGTTATAGACAGATGGTGGAGGAATAAGACAGCCTGGCTTTAGATGGGATTTATCAAATGGGATTTGAAGACCTGGATGTTATAGGGACAAGGCCAAGCACTGACTGACAATCAGAATTGCAGAGCAACACTTATAAGAGCCGGTGACTGTTCTGTCCTGAGATTCTTGTCTTCCCTCTTCTCTGGTGCTGCTTTGTCCTACCCGGGGATGGAGTGGGGAGCACTGGTACCCTGGAATACGTATGGTACCTCTGATTTTTGGGTAGGAGAAATCTCAGGGTTGCATTGCCCTTGACCATGACTCGGGGATAAAATCTGAGAATTGGTCATCTGTTTTACAGTGTTTTCTAACTCTTTTCTCCCTGTTTTTATTGAGGTATAATTGACATACAGTATTGTATCCAATTCAGATATATAACATAATGATTGGAGATGTGTACACACTGTGAAATGATCGCCACATAAGCCTAATTATCATCCTTCCCCACATGTAGTCACCCACATTCTGTGTATATGATGAGACCTTTAAAGATTTACTTTTATCGAGGTTCAAATAAGCCTCACAGTGTTAGTTATGGTGACCAGGCTGTACATGACATCCCCAAGATTTATTTTATAACTGGGTGTTTGTACCTTTTGACTCCCTTTGCCCATTTTGCCCTCCCCCAAGAATTCCTAACTCTTGATAAGAAATTTGAGATAGAGACTTTGGTTGTGAGTATATTATGGAGAAAGAGAAAAAAAGAGAAAGAAAAAAATGAAAATATAAGAGGAAATTTAAAAAGGATGAAAAGAAGGGCCTTAGAAGTGAATCGCTGGACTTATGTAAAGGGCTAAACTGTTCCCAAAGATGCTTTCAAAAAGGCATAATAAGAGGAAGCCCTTCACTTCTGAACAATGAACCAAATAAATGCTTAATTTTTGGACTTCCAGGCCTACCCAGAAATGCGAATAAACAACCTGCTATTCAGTACAATGTCGCTAGATGGGGATCTTGAGTCATCATCGCCCGCCGGCGTTCTTTATCTCAGGTTTTCTTTATTAGAATCTGTCTTACCAAGGGCCTGAATGCACATATAACGCAAATTTACAATTTTGGCATTTCACGTTCTTTTTTTTTTCCTGAACTTTTTGGGGATGATAATTTAGAATAAAGTAGATTTAGTTTTAAATGTATTAGCTTAATTAATTTCTCATCTGGGGTCCCAGGGAGGTGGAAGCGCTCTGATGTGTAGGCTCTGTGCTATTAATCTGCTGTTTACTTCTGGCAGAAGCTCCCAGTGTTATTCACATTGCCCCCACAGGGTGTGGTTGGTTGTGGAGACTGTCATTATGCCTTATAACTGATTAAAAGAGGAAATCCTTACTCGAAATTGTGCCGTGTTAGCCAACAAGTGAACGCAACTGTTTTATTTCCATGGAATAAGTCATTTCCCACTAGTTATTTATTAAACTATAGCAGTGAAAGCTAATGCTTTTTGTTCTTCTTTATTACAGATAAAATTCCAAAGAGGTTTTTACAGTCACACTTTGACCTTATAGAGAAATCTAGATATTTGAAATAAAACCCTCAGCTCTCTCTCTTTTATTTGTCAACGCAGTCATGCCATTGAGGGCTAAAATCCTCATTTTGTTGTAAACAACGAGGGAAGCATCTTGTGTTGGTGTAAGTTTTCCAACAAACTTAGGAGCTGGACAGTTTTGCCTGTAAGGTGTTGACCTACTGTCTTGGGACAATGCGGCCATTTAGCGTTGGCTGCTATCGGCAATGAATTGGAGTATCTCAGCTCATTTCGTAAGAAACACAAATAAAGTCCACATAATAGAACATGCAGTTTAGGATTATTGCCAGTCTGTGCTCAGATGCTCAGAACTACTTTTCTGAAAACTAAATTCCTGTTCTACGTAGATAGGGACTCGTACTTCGAGATGGGTCCAGTTGTACAGGAAGGGGGCAAAAAGAGAAGAAAAGAAAATCGTCAGCCATGACACTTCACACTGGAGGAAATGACTCTGGTGACCTGGGCTCTGAAGGTCACGTCATCCCGGGACCCCACATTCAAAGCCTCAGCTGGTCTGAACCTGCGCAGTTGAAAGTCTCAGGCAGAGACCGCCAACCCTACTTTCCCATTTCAGGTTCAGCTGGCTTTTCAGCTTCTTCGAAGTTGCATAATGAAGAGTGATAGGGAAACTCGCTCTGGCTTCCTTTACCTATCTCTGCACGGCTCCTGCCCAACCGGCAGCCCGAGGCTGCGCCCATGGTGGCACAGGTGCCAGCCTGCAGTCGCACTGCTACTGGGGAGCTGTCTTCTCCTTCCTCTAGGAGGACGCTCCAAACCCGGCTATGGCTAAAGAAGGGACTTTGCGGGCCTCCCTGGCAGTGCAAGGGGCTAAGTACCTCACTGTGAAGCATCTGCAGCCACTGCAGCACGAGTTCAATCCCTGGCCAGGGAGGTGACCCATATGGCACAGCAGACCTCTCCTGACTCCCCTGCTGCTCCCCTCAGCAGTGTGTTTCAGTAGATCTGCCTGTTCTGTTCCCTACTCTGTCTCTGGTGAATCCTTTCTCTCTCACACACACGCCCGACCCCCCTACATACACAAACACACCTCTATCCTGTAACCCAGTTCTTGTAAGCATAAATGAATAAATCTTTAAAAAAAAAAGGGACTTTGTCATTGAAGTATAACTCTGAACCAGTTTTCCTAAGTATAGCAAATTATCCAGAACTGTCTAAGATGCAGAATGACCATTTCAGTGAAAAGACATTTTGTTCTGCTTGCGTGTTTGCCCTTACATTTTTTTCTTAAACATGTTCATTAGAGAGAATTCTGATAAACACAGATACTTCAGGTGGAAAAATAAAAAAATCATTTGTAATCCTATAACTTAAGCATAAACTCCAATACCTTTCTGTATGTACAGCCTTCAATCCAAGGTCTGGGGGCATATACATATGTAACATTTTGACAAAAGTGGAGGTCACTTTGTAAATACTACTTCATGATTTTTATTTCACAAAATACTCCATTGTATCTCTGCTTATTGCTAAGCATTTATATATGATCTCACATTCAACCGCTGCTTTGTATTCTAGTGTACCAAATTCTTTTTGTTGACCAGAAATCCTTCCCCTACCAATTTTATTGGTTAAACAAAACTAGAATGAACATTCAACTGTATTTTTCTAATTTTAATTTTCAAATACATCCAGTTTGGAAATACTTGACTATTGAGAGATTCCTTTCGATATGAGAAACTACATATACCTTTTACAGGGACATGAGGAACATAAATCAACATTTATAAAGAACACAAGTTTTCCCCCATATTTAAATACTTCCTGCATATATTTACCTGAATTATACACAGATACCAGAACACTCCTGAGTGATGCACCATTTTAATGTAATAGAATGGAAAATAGTTACTTTAATTCTTAGAGTCATGTCTTATGTGGGTAAATGGAAAAAAGTAGGCTGGGAATACAAGATGCATGAAAAATGTTTTAAAGTCTTTATTGGGTTTGAAATGATGAGAGTTTACATAATTAATCATAAGGGGATGTTTTTAGTCACAGAAATGATCATTAGTACCGCACTAGAGTTAAGTAATCTTTATAGCAATATAAAAATGCCATTTCACCCTTAGATCTTACCGAGATTTTGTCTCTCTTTTATGCTCCTTGGCATTACAACATTCAGTAATTGAATGCTACTTAATAATGAGGGTGGGTAATGAAACCATCTAAGTTAATGTGTCCATGGAAATTTCTGAAGCACAAACCCCAAATATCACCACAGTACGTTGTGTTTGCCCAAAGCTAGGAAAAAGAGAAATTAAGTGCTATCACTGTACTGCTTAAAAAATTACCCCACTTTGAAAATTAATAGCCTTTGTTCTTTTTCATTTTTTTTCCAATGGTGTTTTAAGATGCAAATTCTGTCATCCAGCCTCATCTCATATTTTCATCAACTGCTTTGGTAGGTGGTCGAGATTTTAACAATGCTTCCTAAACTATGAGAATATCTGTGGTGAGTTTTGATAAACAGATGGATTATATTTGATCTCTTTGACTAAGCGACAATAATATAGACAATTAGAGATTTCCATCTGCACACATGTGAATATAGGTCATTCATGAAAGGTGCAGCTTCTGGAATCAGAGACATTGTGTCTGAGCACTGCCATCTACTTGGCTGTATTACCTTGGGGGTGATTTGCTATCCCCCATTTTTCATCCTGAAAAATGAGGATAAAGCTATTGTAAGGATTTGTGAGGAAATGCAAGTTGTATGCTATTTTGTTTGACACAGAAATAAAATTCAATAGATTGTTAACTATTGCTTAAAATTTGGCTAACCACAGTGAAATGTTTAATGGAATTCATAAAATATACTTTTTTTGTTCCCCAAAATAAAAGCCCATGGTGTAAGGGTAGTTGCAGATCTTCTAGTCTATTGGGTCCGAATTAATTGTGTCATCATCTAACTAAACATCCTCCAAGAATTTAGGTCAGAGACATTTACAGTTATAGAAACAAAAGCACACGGCTCTGGTCTAGATGTTTTGACTTTTCTCTGATCTGTTCCGTGAAATGATCCTTCAATTGAGATACGTGTCTTCTTATCACACATGTCTTCTCATAATGACTTCTAGCAAATGTAACATTGAAAATAGGAAAAGCTGCCTAAAGTATCATTTAATGAAGCACCTTTAAATTTAAAAAAGCAAGAATATCTCTTGTGCCTTGAAATGGAACTTAATTGGTTCCAAACACGAACAGTTGGATTTTGATCTTAGTGTATAAAAAAATCTTTGATTTTGACTATAAGACCTGGTTTAAAATTTAACTGAAAGTAATTGATTTGTAAAATTTCAAAAGCAACTCTTTAATCTTTTATTAAACTGTTAATAAGTTAATAACCTTATCCCATTGAATTTGCTCTTTTATTAAATAAGTCCAGATCCTTGCGCAGGCCCTTGTTCATTTAAAAATATGCTCTTATTTTTTGAAATGTCGATCTTGCTGTGTAAGAAAAATGAATTTGACGCATCTTTTCTTAGTTGTAATTTTCCACTAAAATTTACCTGTAAGTGAACATGAGGAGGGGGAAGACAGGATAGGACAACCTTGAAAATGTTTCTCGACTTCATACTCACATGAGATCTGAATTTTAGCAAATCTGGTTTTTAAGTCAGTGGAATCAAAGTTTCTTTAATCTTCCTTGATAATAGATATAGTTGGTTAGAAGATCATCAGAATCCTTTGGTTGTACATTTTAAAAAGTGTTATTTTTATGATTATCACATAGAAAAGAATATAAGTCATGTCTGCTCCCTAATAACTAAACATGTCTATTCCATTCTGGATGAGAAACAGTTTATACAAACTTTTTCTGTGTCTATACTTATCAAATTTTCCTCAGAGTCGGTCATTTATCACTTACCAAATATTGACACCATCTATTTTTAAGCTTGGGATGATTATTGCTTTACTTTAAGAAGTGTAAATTTTGGGGAAGTTATATTTTTTCAATCGTTGGAAGACTGATATTCTTACATGCTTAAGTGAGAAAAAAAACATAGTTAATTGTCTTTCATTTGAGATTAATAAGCTAACAGATTTAAAAGGACCAGTGAAAACAGATGAAGCCTTAATACTCTGCTTTATTCTATCAAAGATGGTGACTTAATACAAGTCTGTGAGCAGGAATGGGAATAGCTGGGTCTAGTAATTCACGAGCAGGCTCTTCTGTCAACTTTTAAAAACAAACAGGCCTATGCAGTGACTGAAGGTATCTCTAGCTTGCAGCCTGTGTTGAGACTGTCAACACGGATTCCTGAGCACATACTTATAACTTGATTCTAGAACTTTAAAAAAAAAAAAAAGAGTATTTCAGGGCCTTCCCTGATGGTGCAGCAGGCTGAGGGCCACACTGGGAAGCATCCATGATGCAGCAGCGCGAATTCTGTCCCCAGCCAGGGAGGGGACCCACATGGTGCAGCAGACCTCTCCTGCCTGGCCCCCTGCTCCTCCGCAGTGTGTTTCAGTCAGTCTGCCTGTTCTGCTCCCCACTCTGTCTCTGGTGAATCCTCTCACCTTCCATGACTCTGGCCTGTACCCCAGCTCTTGTATGCATAAATAAATAAATCTTTTTTTTAAAGAAAGTATATTTCCTTAATAGAGCTGAAACCTTTGGATATCTGACTCCATAACAGTTCATGACGTTTTTAGAGTGACTAGTGATCCACTTGAGATACATGTTTTCTTGCTAACTTTGTGCATGACTGGTTCAACTCCATGAATGTTGTGTCTGTGTTTTTTATGCACTGTTATATATTTAGTGTCTGTAGAGAATCCAGCACGTAGTAGGGCCTCAATGAGTATTTGTGAAATGATAATATCAATTGAAAAAGTATTGAAAAGGAAAAAGTATTGAGAGAGGAAGGGAGTATAGCAATGCAGATACAATTTTCAACCATAGCAGGCTAGGAAATCTTAATTTTTTCCAGCCTTAAAAACTTAGAAAGGAGTAGGAATGATGACACCAAATAGGAATCATCAGGGAGTGTCATTTAGTCCTCTCTTTCCGTCTTCACTCACTATATGGCCTGGAATACCTGGCTACTTCCTAACTTCTCTGCTTCTCAGTTCCTCTCTGCCTGAGTCAACAAGAAGCCTGGCCTTTCTGCATAAGGGGCAGAAGGAAGTGGATGAGAATTAGTGCTTGGGGTAAAGACACATCTGGCCTTTAGCCCGTAGGCCCTAGTCTAGGGCTTGCCCCTCTATATCAGCTCCTGTACAAGCTACCTAGCCCAGCCCACCCTCATTTTCCTCATATGGGTCTTCCGATTGATAATAATTATGCCTATCTCAAGTTGCTAAGGATTAGTGAGAAGATGTGTGAGATGAACACCAAGTGATAAAGACAGTGTGAGAGTGCTGTATTGCCTGGAGGGGGAGAAACTTTTTGGAATTGTGCATGTTAAGCACTTAGCATAGGACTGGTTTGTGAGAAGTGTTTAAAAATACATGACCTCTGTTTCTAAGTTTGCCTTTTATTGTTCCTAGTGTTGAGAAAAGGACAAGAGCAGGGAGCAAAGGAGGTGGAAAGCAGATGCTCACCTAAGCACAGGGGGGTAGTTCTGCATTTAACAACATCCCTAGGCCTGCATTCTCCTGGAACTGAGACAAGTCAGGCATGTAACACTGTCCACATTGAAGCGTGGACATGTGGTCGATCTTTCCCCTCCCTGGACATTCAGGTTCATGTGATATTCTTTTGAAATAGTGTTTTTGCATATATTATAATAGCCATTTTAGTTTTACTATTATAGATTTTTTCTCTCAGTTTTCTCCTTTCAACTGGATCTTGAAAAGCCTGAATAGCATTTGCCATCGTGTTATAGGCTTGAGATTGTTAGGCTGGTGCTTAGTAGGCTGTTTATATCTTCCACATGATGAAAGTAGCAGCTGTGAGGAGGACTATGGAATTCTGTGTGTGGTCTCATGGTTCATGTGGCCAGTTTCACCCTAGGTGTGGTGAAGTAGTTAATTTTTGAAGGGAAAGAAAAATAATTTGAAAGGCTTTTCCCACTTAACTATTAATAGTCTGTTTGAAGAAAAATAGAACTCTTTATTTAAAAAGTTGAGCATAAATATAGATCACCATTATTAATTTTCCTGTGCAGAATATGCAATTAGATAAGATAATAAAGAAAATAAGCACTTAATTATAATTTGATGTCTTTATCATTAATGTTCAACTGCTAACAAATGTTAATTCTTTCTTTGCTTCCCTTTATAACTTTATTTTTTATTGTTTTATTATTTTTGTTATTGTTGACCATTTGGTTATTTTAAACAAATGGACACATTCAGGAAATTCCTTTCCACACATCTCTCCTGATATTCTCTGCTTCTCCCGAAGTAATGATCCCTTGACTTTTGGAGTTAAAATATGTAGGTCTTTCTAGAAACCCAATGCTTTCCCTTACCTCTTTGCCTTCTCCCTCTGTGTATACTGTTCCCTCAGTCAGGGAAGCTTTTCTCTGATCATTCCTGATATTAAGATTTGGGTCAAACAATACTTCTCCTGCTAGGAATTCTCCCCAGCAGAGAACTCTTTAATAAAGTGTCTTATTTTTTTGATATTCTAATTATCTCTCTCTTCACCCAGCAAGACTGCATTTTTTATGGGACCAGGCCTTGGGGTTCAGTTCCTTTTCTCCCTGATTTTTTTTTTTGTAATATAGCAATTTTGTGGAGATATAATTTACATAACAAATAATTCACCCTTTTAACTTGTTCAATTCAGTGGTTTTTAGTTTATTCATAGGATTGTGCAGCCATCACTAAGTCAATTTTAGAATGTTTTCATCACTCCCAGAAGAAAATCTGCATCCTTTCCAGTCACTCTTCTTTACTCCCCACATTAGCTCTTGGGAACCATGAATTTGCTTTCTGTCTTCATAGATCTGTCTATTCTGAACATTTTATGTAACCATCATTTGCTTTTAAACTACACCGCACATAATTACAAGCAAAGAAAATACATTAAAAGCCAGATTTCAAAATGCATCTCTAAATATTTTGCCTTAACATAGGAGAGAAGGCCACTGGAGGGGTCATATGTTTTTAATTATGGGATAATGTAATTGCCAGAACGTCACAGATGAAGCTTAATAAGGAACTCCTTACTAACTGTTTTTAATGAATCATTGTAACTAATGACATACCAGGAGTCAAAGTTACCTGGTTCCCCCTTACATATTTTAGGGACACAATTGTGTTCAGTTTGGATAAAATTCTGGAAGTAAAAGAAGCCATCTCTAAGTATTAGGGGCAAGCCACTTGCCTTCTCTTGTCATCACTGAATGCTGACATAAATCTTTTTTTAATAAAATGAAGTATTAAAATTATTTCTTTCCTGAATGATGGCTGAAACAGATGTTTTTTAATCTACAGGGCATAGGAAATGAAATTTACATGGCACTGAGGTCTCTCTGGTTAACAAATACTTTAAATAGAAAGAAAGCACTAATCTAAATAAATATAAAACTATGCTACTTTGCACAGGATTAAAAAAGTAAAATTAGAGGTCTTTTTCTCCACCAAAGACCTGATTTATAAAGTGAAGGCATTTTGCATGATCAAATATCAGTTTTTAATATATTAAGTAAACACTGTCTTGTTGCTCTTTCTTGAAAAAACAAAACAAAAAACCTGTAACACATAGTTTAAAATATTGCCTCTGCCTTTCTCACTTGATTGGTGTATCTGCTATTTAAGTACCAACCTGTTTTCACTCATATTTTGTGTGGTTGTGAGCTAAAACAAATGAGTCCATTCATAGCATGGATTTAAGATTTTTAAAATTATTTATTATAAAGCACCATAAGGTCTTTCAACACTGTCAGAAAATATCCACCAGGGGGGGGAAAAATGAGAATACTAGAACTGCTTTTTAAACACTTAATTTTTTTTCTCTCCAGGAAAAAAAAAAAAAGTCTTGCATCTTTGAAAGGTTGCCAAACTAGATACAGGTAAACATGGCTGATTTTCCCAGATGGTTTGCATGGAAAGCCTTCAAATAACTCATGGGCAGGCTGTCCCCACGTGCAGTGCCAAGGACCCATGTGCCCACCTGTAGGGTCAGGGAAGCAACAAGGAAGGTTCTCTATGATTGGGGCAGATGGGTAAATGAGTCTTGGAGCTCCTGGTGGCTTTTTCATGCTTTTATTGATCTTTCTACACCATTTGTAGTTAGGCAACCAGGTACACGGCAGGCAGGAGGTGGGGGGGGGGGTGCAGGAGGCCGGCAGGCTTCCTAACTCCCAGTGAATCTACACTCTTCCTGTGCTCTCTACTGCTGCTGCTACCACTGCTGCTGCTGCTGCATATTGCACTTGGTGTCCCCATGACGCCACCCTTGCATGCTCAGTCTCTCAGCCCAGGTGCCCTCCATCAGCCATGCGTGTAGGACTGTAGGGGTCTATCATTGATGATAGTGGCAGGAGGGCAGAAAGGCCTGATAACCTTCATTTACCCTACACCACCCCACCCACGTCTACCTTTCCTGAGAGGTGCCCCTGGTAGACTCCACCTTGGAAAGATAAAATGGCAGCTTCTTTGACCTGAATTGTGCCCTGAACACCACAATATGTTGAAGTTACTCTTTTCATTATAGTCAATGGGCTGAAAATACAGAAATTCTGTTCCAAATACAACTCTCACAGTTAAAAATTGTGGTAAAAGTCATTTTTAAAAAGTGTTTTTAGGGAAGGTTCAGGTGTTATCCTCGTCTGCTTAAAACACATTGCGGGTCTGCCTCCCCCTTTTAAATTGCAACAAGAGGGACTCTGATATGATGCACAGATTTTTTTTTTTAACAACAAACTGAGTTTTAGAATTATAATTTAGAGTGTATTGGATGTATCACCGAAAGACAGGGTGGTTGTGCAATTGTGAGGGAGTATTGTATTGTTGCTAGTCTGAGTAAATCTAAATCTTTTCAAGCTTTGGTTGAGTGGGTTAATTCCAGGACCTGAATTACAAGTGCAATTTGAATTACATTGCAAATGCTGAACTTCCTTCACTTTAGCACGGTGCTTTCTTTTCCTCTCCAGACTTATGAATTCTAGCTATTTCGATGTTTTTCAAATGTTGAAATATTTCAGTTAGCTGTAAAAAATAGCAGCTCTAACTCAAAATGAAGCAAAAGATCCCCCCCCTTAGCCTCTTTGTTTATTAATTCTTTTTTGTTTGTCTCTATTTTTTGAAATCTCCCAATTAAGCCTCAAAATTGTGACACCCCCTGTACCACCCCAGTGACTATAGCATTAACCCTTCAATCTGAAGATAAATACACAGATATTCCAGACAGTCTGGGTTTCAGGTTGGGGAGAGAAACAAAGAGGTAAGAAATCATATATGATATCAATTGGGATTTTGGAATTTCCTAAGTATAGATTTTGGAATTTCCTAAGTATAGATAAACATTGATAAATACAGTCTCTCAGAAATCCTTTGAGGGGAATCCAGAGGATGGTGCTAGTTTTATGGACAAAGAACAGAGAGGTTAAGTGGGTTGTTTGGAAGCTTGAATTCTATCTTCTAACCACAGGTCCCCTTTGTTGAGGATGCTGAAGTCCTATAAAGGAAAACAAGCACAGGGTAGACACGAGGCTCTGCTGCCACGCCAGAGATAATGTTAGGCATTTCAATAGTCAGGAGAGGTGTAATTATTTAACAACATACCAATTTATTTGTAACATAAAGTCTAAGATCAAGTTGTTCGGGCATGACATTATAGTTTTCAGATAGTGGAGGTATTTATCTTGCAGTTTTCACAAAAGAAGTCTGATTGAATAATTGTCATCAGAAGACAAGAAAATACAGGTTACTATTGGGAGTTCAAAAGCTTGACAAATTTTTAAGGAGAACCTGCTAAATGGGGTACTAACATTGTAGAAAATTGCAGTAATCCAGGGCTCTCAGCAAAGAGCTAGAAATGAGTAATCAATCTAGAACTTTGGACACTGTAGTTGTAGTGGGTTTTGGGGTCTTTGTTCATATGTCCCTGCACTTCACTTCCATTCATTAGAGCATCTCTCCTGTCCCAAACCTGGGTAACGTGGTGACTCACGTATTGAGTGCCAAATATAACATGGAGGACCCTACACAGAGCACAGAGTCCCTGTCTGCTCTCACTCAAGGGATTATCCTTTAAAAGACATGACTACACATTCCTCTGGTGTATGTATTAATGTCTTCTTTGCTCTCTAGTTTTTGTAGTTTTAAAACAATTTAAGACAGTTTTAGCCAATCAATCAATCCTCATGCAACTAATGAAATATTCTGTTGCACTACTGCATGTATCTAGATGTTAGCCAAATTTGAAAATAGTGAAGTATATTATTTTCAGCTGTCCTCCAAAAGTAAAGGGAAAACAGCCATCAGGAAACATAAAACTAAGAATGACTGTGATTCCAGATCAGAGGAAAAAATATCATGGAATTATCTATTTTTTAAAAAATATATTTCATGTACCCCTCCCCCCAAATGTATATTGTGTAAAAATGCTTCCTTTATGCCTGGAACTTTTGTTTTTTGCACGATTTATGTGTTATACAAAAATAACAGCAACTAAATCATCCCTACTTATTATACATTTCTAGAAATCTGTAACCTAGAATATTTCAATGTGCTATCCAGTTAATCCAAGCTAAGTGGTGCTTTCAATTGAAAGCATCTCAGAAAGTGTCCAAATATATATTTGTTTTAGTCTTTAACTATAAACTAAATTTAGAATTTTCTATTGATGGGAAATACAATGACATTTGTTCCTCTTTTGTTTTCTTTCTATTTTAAGAAAATAGCATTTATGAGCTTAGGAATGATGCAATATTCAGGCAGTAACTTTTAAAACAAAGTCAGAGGTTGTAAAATTTAACGTTCTCCTAACGGCATTAACTTACCTGTGCTGTACATATAGTGCGTTAGGGATCACATTTTGCTGTCTTCTGTGTAATTGGAAATATTCTGTATGTACAATTTGAGTGAGTTAATGTTTCTAGGAGAACCTTAACTTTTGCATTTCTTGACTTTTTTATGTTTGAATTTGTAGCTTTAACATTTGCATGAACATAGTTATTTGCATTTCATTATAGTTGAAGTTAGCTTATTCAAGGACTGAAGTCATCAGAGGGTGTTTACTTTAAAAATATGTTTAGACAAAAAAAATCCAAGCTTTTTTTTTTTTAAAGATATTTGTGGTTGGGAGATACATTAATTTAGAAGTGTGATTTTTTTTTTGGGGGGTGTTAACTTCTAATAATCTTTGTGCACAGTTAAGTGTCCAAGAATTATATGACTGAATAGTTGAGTAAATATATAATTATAACAAAAATTTACCAGTGGTATAGAAAAAAGGAAGAAAAAAAAAACTGGCTGTAGGATCAAGGGGATGGCTGTGTTAGAATGTGATTCAAGAAAGTTGTCCCAGAAAGGGAAATATGTATTAGTCTTTTATAATATCTTGCTGTTGCTGTTCTGTATGTTCTTGTATTGTTGTAAATAGTCGTGCAGTGAAAGGAAAACAACCCTCTGATTTTGCGTGTATGGAAATGAATTCCTAAGAGATTATGTGTTTACCTTAAAGAGAAAAATGAGGGGGGAACATATTGCACTGAAAATAATTTCTAAATGCAGTTGTACATTGATTTTCAGGAACTTATGTGAAGCTATAGATACAAATAAGTGCAAATAGCAGGAATAAAGAGGGAAAATTTTATTTATGAAGAAAAATTCAGGACAGTCCTCTGATTACAGACTCCATAAGAGTAGGAGCTGCTTTGTTTTGTATCCTAGTTTGTGACTCACCCTAGGGGCATAGTAAGTGTTTTTCCAAATAGCATAATTCATAGGAGAAACATCCAATTCCATTATTCCATGTATTTAATATTATATTGGCTAAGTTATATTTTCAGAGCCATAACAGAGTGGGAAGGAATCAAATACTCCATCCTTTCTAGAAATATGCTGCTTTATATCCAAAAGATTTTAGGAATTTTGCAAATTGCATATCCAAAATGTTTAAGGGTATAAATATCTGTAATAAGATTTTTTTTTTATAACAGAAAGTTGGGTGTTACCAGAAACCTCAGGAGGTATAAAACCTTTATTGAGAAGTTTAACAAAGTTATATTAGAAATATACAGATTTACACTGTATATTTTATATATATAAGTTTATTCACTCAACAAACCTACTGTGTTTTATTGAACACCTACTGTGTGCCAAGTGTCTGAATGCTGGGCATGTAATAGTGAAGGACAGAGTCCCTAATTCCATGGAATTCACCACATGGGTAGGGAAGTAGGGAGAGAAGAGAAAGACAGTGTTAAGATGACTTCACATAGCTAAGTGCTATAAATAAAATATGGTGAAGGGAGCTATTTTCAATGGAGTAGTTATAGGGAGAGGTAGGTATTTTTTATTTGATAGTCAGGGAAAACTTCTCCCAGGAATTGGTACTTGAGGTCGATCAGACAAGTGGCAGAAGGCTACATCTAGAGAAGGAGTTTTTCAAGCACAGGTAAAGCGGGAATTGGTGTGTTTGAAGACTCTAAATGGGGTCAGGTCACTGGACTGAAGTGAGGAGGAGGAAGTGCTGTTCACGTGCAGCTCGCTCTGCAGTAGAAGAGAGTCTGGGTTTTACCTGAATTTCCATGGGAACCTTGGTGTGAGAGACCTGGCTAAGATTTATTCATTTACTCATTCATTCATACATTCGTTTATTAATAGACTTTAATTTTCTAGAATCATTTAGGTACACAGAAAAAAACTGACTGAAAATTACAGAAAGTTCTCATACTCCAAGTTTTCTTTCCCCCTACCCCCTAAATTTCTCCTATTATCAACATGTCTCACTAACATGGTACGTTTGTTACAACTGAGTAACCCACATTACATGTCATTACTACCCAGAGTCCATAGTTTACATGACATTCACCCTTGGAGTTGCACATTTTATGGATCTGGACAAGAGTTGAAGGAGTGTTTACCATTATGGTATCATATTATTTCACTGCCAGAAAATCTTCTGTGCTGTTTCTTTGTCCCTTCCTCCTGTGGTAACCCTTTATCTTTTTACTGTCTCCCTAGTTTTGCTTTTCCAGAATGTCATATAGCTGGAATCTTACTGCATTATGTAGATTTCTCAGTTTGAATTTTTTCACTTAGAAATATGCATTTGAGTTTCTTCCATGTCTTTTCATGGTTTGACAATTCACTTCTTTTTAGCATTGAATGATCTTCCATTATCAGGCGATACCACAGTTTACCCTGTGATAACTGGTTTTCTTATTCAACCAAATATATACCAACTAATGTTTTTATTACTGAAGATACAGTGATTAGTTAAATAAATTTAGCCAGTGGAACTCATAGTCAAATAGGGAAGATAAACATGAAGTAAAGGAATAAATACTAAATTATAAGCAGATATGTGCTCTGAAGGATTGAGACACTTTTTGAGACTTGAGGTCCAGGAAGGGATTTCCTGACAAAATGATGCTGAATTAGGGTGTGGTCTGAAAGATAAAGTGAAAGGAGAGGTGGGGGGCATGGTGGGGCAAGGAAAGGTGGTGAAGAACATTCTAGATAGAGGAAGCTGCTCATTCAAGGAGCAAAAAGGTCAGTGCTGCTAGAGAACAGTGCTTAGAGGCACAACTTCTTCCCAGGAGCAGTGGGAAAACTCAGGTTTCAAGCAGAGGAGGGCATGGGCATATGGGCTCGTTGGAAGAACAGGAGCTGCAATTGGTGGACAGTGAGGAAGCCATCATTAAGTAATCTTATTAGCATATACCTGTAATTCAAACAGGATGGCAAAAATGGAGATGGAGAAACAGAGCGGAAAGGTTTGGGAGGTGAAATTGACTGGGATGGGAGCTTAAGGAAGAGGAAGAATGGAGATCTCCAAGGTTTCTGAATAGAGTTATAAAATTGATTGGGACAAGGAGCACTAAGTGAGGAGCATAGTTGGCTATAAAATAATTTAGTCCTTTTCCTACATGAGTAAAAGCACTGGGTTTCTACCCAGTTTATACAGATTCTAGAACCAAAGAGAAGAAATCCTTGTATAAATCATTAAGAGGAAAATTGTCTAATGGAGAGTAGCACTTAGCAAAGGAATTACAAACACAGAATTAGATGTGGAATTCTTTTTCTTGTTTGGGAACTCACTGAGCAAAAGTTGTAGTTGTATAAATTTTAGTGGAGTCTTATACTTATTTTTAGAATTAGCAAGACTTTAGAGGATAGTACCACATTTTCTATAACTTTAAAAGTAGACATAGCCAAAAGTGAAATTAAAATAACACTTATGGGAAGCACTATGTGTATCTAGAATTGTGCAATATGATTGTTATTTGCATGGATTATTTCCTATAACACTAGAAAAAAACTCTATTAAATACTTTTATTATCTACATTGCTCCAAATGGCTCTCCTGGGAGTAAGGGGAGCACTGCTGGTGGCCTCAGCCAATTCCCTTTCTTGTCATACCAATTTCCCCATCATGGTCAACTCAAGCTACCAGGGTGATATCATTGAACGGAACTTGGGAAGAGATTTGCAGTCTCCTCAAGAGTCCTTGTACACCACAATTCCCTTTTATTCAGGAGGAACTTAGTACTGGAAAGGAAGTAGCTCACTCAAGTTCAGAGAGTAACTGACCGGATGAGAATTTACACTCTGGCAGAGACCTCAAAACTGGAGCTTAATTGCTATGCTGTATATACATCAATATTGAATCATGGTGTTGAAAAATTGAGGCAAATTCATGCTTCATTTAAGCCCAACTTCTTTTAACAGGGAAGAAAATAAGCCCAAAAGGTTTTATTGATTTGCTTAAGGTTAAAAAGCTGTTTATTGATAAAGCTGGGGTATAGCCCAGTTCTTTGGACCTGCCCTACGTGGTACTATAGCTACACAGTTTTGCAAATATTCTCCATAAAATGTTTATTAATTTATCTTTTATAGAAACAACTTTGGGGGTTCTTTTCCCTTTACATGGTTGGAGCGAAAATCTCATTCCCTGGCAATGCATTGAACAGCATCATGCTTCTTGGATTAATTGTATACAGAACTTCTCAAGAACAGTCATAATAATAACAGCTATTGTTGCTATTATTTGTTTAATTACATACTAATATATTTTATACAAAAATTAAAAATCTCGAGAACTAAATGTGTACCTAGTCCCATGTGAGAGTATGTGTGTGTTTGTGTGTGTGTGTGTAATTGCAAAGTGCTAATTACAGAACTAGCTGCATAAGCAGGAATTGAATCCTGTTTAGGGGCTCCTAGTATCTCACACTTCAGAGGCTGGTCCTAAGCAATTCCAGTTCATTTCAGAGGCAAAGAAATGACATAATTTGCATTTTTAAAATTACTTTTTAAATTAAGGTAACACTGGTCTATAATAATGTATATGATTTAAGAACAGAGGATCCTACCTCTTCAGAGGTGTGTTACCATACCACACCCAACACTAAGGACGCAGTTTGCTCTAAGTCAAGCCTAGCAGTTTAAAAGAGATGGAGAAGGTAAACATGAATTATAGATAGAACATAAGCATAACAATAAAAATGCCGAACTGCTAGTGAAATCTCAAAATACAATTTGGCCAAGTTACCAACCCTCTCTAAATCAGTAAAAAGAGTTACTTATCTAACAGAAGTGTTATTAGGGACAATTAATGAAGGCAATGTTTACAACTAGTATTTCTAGAGAAATTCTGAATTTCAATGAGATCCCAATTTTCAAAGTAATAGGGGATTGAGAGTTTCATTACTTAGAAGAAGATATATGTAATATGAGAGATATTACTTACATAATTTTTGACCAAATTTAAAAAAAACCAAAATTATACTATCTGCGTAGAAACTGGCACATGTGGAGAAGTCTCTTATTTCCTCAATAATTAATGAGGAAAGAATTGCTATTACTTGCTTGTTAAAATATGTTATTGCTTCATTTTGCCCTGTAAAGCAAATCATAAGCTACTGAGGATGGAAGTAAGAAATCAGTCTAAGAGTTATATGTGAAAATGACTAAAAGAGGTGACTCATTAAGGTGAATGACTCACTGCATTTCTTGGGTCTATATTTGGCCTATCAGTGTTTCTTTCCCACAGCAGGTAGACATGTGGTCTTAGGAAACAAATAAGAACTGGGTTGCTCATCTCTGTTTTTATAATGTGCCCAACACAGATTAGGCCTATGGAGATAGGAAATCCAAATTAGTATGAGACTGAAGGAAAGTGTGAGATAAAAATGAAGATTTTTAAGTATATGCTTGAATAATGTTGTAGATGTTTCTCGGGAGAATCTGTGACTTTTTTTTTTTGGAGCTGGCACTTTAAGCCTGGGGACAAATAGTTGCATTTTTCCAGTCATGTGAAGATTTCAGTGGGGGCTGCAGATGTGAGACTCTTTCTGTGTCAGAACTTAGAATTAAACCCACATCAAAAGCATTGTGAGAAGTAGAAGATCAGTGGGACATGCTCAGTAGAAAACTCTTAATGAGCAGATAGACTGCTGTATAGCCTCTGTGATGTGTGTCAACTTAGCCTTGACATAGCCAATTCCCAATTCTCCGTGCAAGATAGAATGAGGGTAACAAGGATAATTGAAACCCACAGATAATCCGCAGGGTCCATTTTAACCCTCAATTGTAACTGACTGCCTTGCAAGTCTTTTAGGAGACCCAGGGAAGAGTTGCCACTCTTCTCTGTGATGTTGGCTCATCAGAGCATCTGGAAAGTGTGGAGAAACTATGAAATAAATAGACAGAAGATGCTGTGTTATTCAGGGACCTGAGAGAAAAGAGACGGCATACCCAAAAGGTGATTAAAATGAGTTTAAAGAAGGGACTGAAAGAGATACTTTTAGAAAGACTACACAAAAGTGTAGGCTGGGTCAAGAGAAGTCAAGTAGCTGGGCTAATACCTTGGACTTAGTGATGACCAGAAGCTGCTCCCAACCCGACCACAAGGGAGCAAGAGTCCAGAACTAAGTAGAACCAAGAAGACCTGAGTATGGGAAGAGGCTGCTTGGTCAGAGCTATGCTCTTCCCTGTGAGAAAACAGACACTGAGAACCAGAACTCTCACCCTCTGGCCTCCTGGTGGTGCCTTCCACCTGCCAAATCACCTGGTAAACCAGAAAGGAAGGAAGGCTGGTCATCAGATGTCAGGACCTGGGGAACAGGATGGAGTGAGAAGGGTAAAGAGCAGGGCTGGAAGAATCTGGAAGGGAAGAGGAAAATAACTAGGGCAGTTCAGCTCGGTCCCTGCCGTGCATTTGAATGTGTACAGGAGCACAGCTTTTAGAAGAGATACTTGTAGAAAGCTGATCAAGATGGAAGGTAAAAGCAAACTACATTCTCCAGGAAGGGACCATGACATGTGACTGTTGGGAATATGGTAATTCAGCCTCGAGAGGGAGAGAGAAGCAAAAAGGGACAAGTTGGTGCTTATTTTGGCTCTTTATTTTTTTTCTGGATTACTATTCTTATTAGTGTTTTTTAAACTTTTATTGTAATCTTTGCTCCTTCATATGTATACATGTTCCATTCACCTTCCACCAAACCACCTGTGCCCATATACCATCTGCCTCCCTCTCCCATGCCCTCCTCCCTTCCCTCACCCCTGTTGCCTCCTGTAACCATTATATTTTTTCACTGAGTTCAAGATTTATTCCTACTCTGTAAGCTTTTAGTTATTTACATTCCACAGGAAAGTGAAATCATTTGTATCTGTCTTTCACTCTTTCATTTAACATTACCACCTCAAGGTCCATATTGCCTCAATGCCATTATTTCATCATTTTTCAAAGTTTTGTAGTATTCCAGTGAGTATATATTCCCAAGTTTCTTTATCCATTAGTATGCTGAAGGGCACTTAGGCTGGTTCCATAACTTGCCAATTGTGGACAGTGCTGCAGTGTACACAGGTATAGATAACTTTTCATAAGTTTTGGCTGTTAAAATGGGGTGTGGTGGTGGTATGGAAGACCTTAGCTGTGATTATATTATTTTTAATTGCTGGAGAGTCCTGAAGGGCGTCTTGATGAAATCTGAAGGCATGGTCATTCCAGAGGTAGATTCAAAGAGCAAAAATTTCCATTGTCCCTTCTGAAATTCAGACCCCAAATATGTGGCCATTCTTAATATATGTCACACTCCTGTGTTTCAGTGGCTTACAAGGAAAGACAATATTCTATTATTATAAGCTGTCAATTATAAGAAAAGTATTAAAATTAGCTTTTCTTAGAAATCCAGTTATTACAAGAAACTAACTTGTAATATCTCAAAGTATCACAAAAATATTACAAAGTAATATGGCTTAACTATTTGAATTAATTTATAGATTCAACAATAGGGGAGATCCTTTATTACTATGGCTCTTTCTCCCTCTCTCTTTCTCACCAAAGATCTGTTTTTGGGGAATTTCTGGAGTTTGAATAAATATGCAGGGGAACACGAAAGCCCGTGTCCTCTCCTTCCAGTCCTTCCACGTTCCATGACAGGCTTTACCCTGTTTGTTCCCAAGTAATCCTAGTAGCACTGGGAACATTTTAACATTTTTGACCCAATATTTGTTGGTGGCTAGAACAATTTTCACTGGCACTATCTCTGAATCCAAAGTTCTGGGGTAAGCCCTAAAAACCCAAAGATTTCCTTGCCCCAAGTAGTAGGCTCTTGCTTCATTTCATTTTTAGACATTTCAGGTGTAGAACTGTAAATTTTTGTGGCTCTACTTGAATTTCAATGCACTTGACCAAGAAAGTGGCACTTTCCCTAGTCCTGGCCAGATCCTCATTCTCTCTGGAACAGGGTCTGCACTGAGACCCCAGCATTTTTTTTACTGCTCCCCTGGATTTCTGTTGCTGGTCACCAGGCTGGGCCTCATATAAGCCCCGTTTCTCTCCTCCCTCCTCCTACCCCCATCTTACTATGTCATCCCAGCCTGGGACCTTGGTTTCAGTCTCTCAGTTGAACAGCTGACTTCCCACTGAACTGGATTTTCCTGGAGGGATGGAGCAGGACACAGTCATCTGTCTATGTCAGACTTTTTGCACCTGGCCACTTGCAGTTTTTCTTCACTTGCCGGGTTAGATGATCTATAATGTTACCTACCTCTACAAAATCCAGGTTTGCTAAACTTCTGCTAACCCTGCTGCGGTCAGTCCCTTTTCATCAAGGTTCGTGATGGTGGCCTCCCACCCTCTCTAATGCTATGTCCTTCTTTTAATTTTGCCCCATTGCTGTCTGTCATCCCCATCCTCCTGGAGGATGGCCCATTTCACTTTGTATGGCAGATTCCCTCAGATAAATGAATCCCCTATTTTACAATAATTGGTTATACTCCAGCAAGATATACTGCTGAAAACATTCATCTCTACCTCTACTGGAGGGCTAGGACTTTATATTTGCTCTGGAAAAAGTCATGTAAGTTTAGGAAACTTTAAACTCTTCTTTGGTTATTTCATTAGGAAAAAGTAATCTCATTTAACTGGCACTTTTACATCTACATTCATGCTTTTAAAACACTGAAGTGAGTGTTCTACAGCTATGTAAAGAAACACATTATCAAAGCATTAGGAAATGATTAAACTGACATTTTCTTAAGAAAACGAAAGGAGCAGGAAAAAGCCATTCTAAAAGGACTGAGTGCTACATACTCCAGATATTATCTTCAGTGCTTACTCAGGGATCTTTAAAGAAGCTTATTACCAAGTACCCTAAGAAGACAAGTGTGGATGTGTACAGATCAGAGGAATGCAAGTTAATGCACCTGCCAGATTTTACTATCGTACAAAGTATGTCAATCAGCACTCAGACCTTGCATTTAAAAATGTGTTCTTTCAGGTTTCCTCTGCGCTGTATCATCCATAACTCAATTCTCCAAGTCAGTAACTGTTCTGTGTTGCCAATTGTCACAAATGGTGCATGCACACACACACGGAGATGCACACATGCATATCCACCCACACACATACATACACATCTCTTGAGGTTATTAACAATCTCTTCTGGATACAAGGAAATATTTAGAAACAAAAAATTAATATTTTGACTTCCCACCTAATAACAGAGTCTTCTTCAATTACCATTCATCAAGCATTTCCTGTGTGCTGGGCACCACTCTTGCAGCTTTCAAACATCCTATTTTAGGAGAGCAGCAAGAAAAGTTACAAGATGTGGATCCAAACTGCTGAATAATCAGTGCTCAATGGAAGAAGAGAAAGTTACACGCTAAACTGATTCCATTAGAAGAACATTTCTAGCAGTGAGGCTAGTCCCAAGAGAAAGGAACGAGGTTAGGAGTCAGGAATGGCAGACAGTGGTGTGGTGGCCTTCTCTTTTGCGGATGGTTCTGGAAACAAGGTCAGATACCTGCTTTTCAACATATATGGGAAGAGTAATAGAAATTTGCAGGTGTTCATTATGTGTCGATATAAACACTTTTCAAAATTTGTCTACTGATTTCTCAACAGCAGTTGAGTTAGCTGACTGCACACACTGTGTTTCCATCACTTCTCAACAACACACCCTACCAATTTTGCCATTCTCTAGTCCTTTCTTCTCAAGATCACCTGTGAGCTCCTCTTCCCTCTCTTTGACTGTCATCAGTCTTAGGGATTCTTCCCATAAATCCTTCTCATTCACCCACTGTCTCTGGGACACTCTCTATTTCTTGGCCGCTAAGATGCCGAATACCTGAAGTTGAGACTCATACAATCTACGACTGCATCACCTCCTTTGCTTAGACATTCCATAAACACGTAAGACTGACGTTCAGTTCCATGCTCATCTCCTCTTTAGCCCCTTCCTTTCTGAACAGCCTGCTTTGGGTACTCATTGTTTCAACAAAAATCACCAACTTTCTATTCTTGGACCCTGAACATCTTGGATATTATATTTATCTTCTTTTTCCTCCCTATCCTGCACTCTCTAATTCAGTGTCAAACACAAAATCCAGTTTTAGGCTAACCTGTAACACATTTTACATCTACCTGCTCACCATCTCCACTGCAATTGTCCACACTGTCAGCCCTTTTTATAGGAAAACCCCATAGAGCAAACAGGTTAGATAATGGAAAATTTAATCAAGTTACTAGATTAAAAATCTTGAGAACTAGATTCCTGTCTCAACATGGCTAATATCTGGCCAGAAGACCAGAATTAACTTTAATAATGCAATGGTTATTCTCTTAAGTATAAGATTACTCACTATGCCTTATTCATCTTTTTTGTACAGTTTATCATTAGCAGATATTTCAAGAATTGTTGTGTGAATGAATGGCCAGGGTAAGAGACAAATCAAAAATGTAAAATTTTAATAAAATTTGGAAATTTTTCTGTCCCTAGAAAACCATTTTAGGTAATGGTAGGATCAAACTATATTAGTGTATGGGTAGGATAAAATTAGTGCGTAAATAGGTATAGTGGAATAATTCAAATCTGATTAAGGGCAGAAACATAATATGATCCTTAAACCAAATTCAGGTTGTTTCCTTTCAGCTTGGACTGTGGCAGCATTTACATGATCGTGCAGTGATGCTGCAGGGGGGAGCAGAATCCATTTGTTTTTATTGTGTCTTTTTTTGCTAGTGCCAGGTTACTGTCCTTTGTCTGGTTTTCACAGGCAGACCCTGAGATGAGGATTGTGGACACATGCTTTTTTTTATTAATTATATTTGATAGCATTTGTAGTCCCCAGGGAGTACCCACCACCATTCCACCTGTGCACCATCACCTCAGTCCCTTGTGCACTTTCTGCCCTCATCCCCGTCTTTATGCTCCCCTCCTTCCCCTCCCCTCCATGGTCCCTTTGGTTTATCTTGGCTTTTTGGTCTTGTTGAGTTTTTGTTTGCTTTTGGTTTTAATTGCCCAATTCCTTGAGCTTATTCTTTGTTGTTGCTGTTGTTCTTTCATATTCCTCCTAATAGTGAAACCATCTGATATTTTTCTCTTGCCTTCTGACTTGTTTCACTGAGTGTAATTTCTTCTAGTTCCATCCATATTTCTATAAATGTCCCTAGTTTGTAATTTTTGATTGTTGAATAGTATTCCATTGTGTATATGTACCACATCTTCTTGATCCAGTCCTCTACTTTTGGGCATTTGGGGTGTTTCCAGGTCTTACCAATTACAAATAGTGCTGCGATAAACATGGGAGTACAGGTGCTCTTTTGCATCGGTGTCTTGTGTCCTTTGGATAGATTCCCAGGAGCAGGATTGCCGGATCATATGGTAGTTCCATCTCTAGTAGACTGAGGAACCTCCCTACGGCCTTCCATAGTGGTTGTATTAGCTTGCATTCCCACCAGAAGTGTACTAGGGTTGCTTTTTCTCCACATCCTCGTGTGGACACATGATTGGTTAAGGATATACTCCTAGAAAAAATGAGTAGCATGATGGAGTAAGCAGGACAAGGAAAGGGAAAGTCACAGGAAGTTATGATTTCTGGGTAGTAGTTTTTGCTTGATGCCACAGGGATATTCTGAGTGTGAAGGCTGCTTCTAAATTGTCCCTATCTGATGGGCAGGAACTGGACTTTCTTACTTTCCCAGTCATCAGTCACTACCTAATGGTCATTCATCCGGGACCCTTGTAGACAAAGCAGTAGAACAAGGGCAGATCGCTGAAGAAGCAGGGCAGACATGGCACTATTAACAGAAGTCCTGAAGCCAGGGCACAGCCCATGGGAATGGAAAACATGAATTTGAATCTGTTGGGAATATTGACAAGGTTCCTTCCAACCAGTCATCTCTGGACGGCTTTGAATGGGTCACATTGATTGCACTTGGAATTGTCATCCATGGCAAAGGAAGAAAATAAGATGTGCTAGTTAGCAATTGCTGTTTTAATAGTCTACACATGTCCTATTTACTTTTTTGTGCCCCTGATTTCACAAACCTCATGTCCTTTTTGCTTGCGAAATATATTCATTTCATCTATCAGCTCCCAGGTCTTAATTCATTCAGCATAAATTTATTATTTTAATTGTGTTATTATTTTTTATTGAGGTAATATTGGTTTATAGCACTCTATGTTATTTAAGAAATACAGGTCCATACTTCTTCAGATGTTATATTACACATGTACCCATAATCCTTCACCATAGTACATTGGGGTGCTCCTCCCTTGCTCTCCTCTCTCTGCCCTCTCTGTTAGGCAGCCTCAATTATATAGTCAGTTTCTAGGGATTGTTTTGGCCATTCCTTTGTTATGTTTCTTTATATTTCACAAATGAATGAAATCATCTGATACTTGTCTTTCTTCCCCTGATTTATTTTATGTATCATCATCCCCTCCAATTTCATTCCATATTATTGCAAATGTCAAGATTTCATTTTTTTTTAAAAATTACTGAGTAGTAATTCCATTAGGAAATATACCCCATCTTTATCCACTCATCTACTCTTGGGCATTCAGGTTGTTTACATGATGTGACTATTTTAAATAGTGCTGCAGGAATCTAAGGTTGTACATATCCCTTTGTAAATAATTTTTTAAAAAATTTATACATACAAAAGCTGGGGTACAGGCCAGAATTGCAGAAGGTGAGAGGATTCACCGTAGACAGAGTGGGGAGCAGAACAGGCAGATCGACTGAAATAAACTGCTGAGGGGAGCAGCAAGCGAGGCAGGAGAGGTCTGCTGTGCCATGTGGGTCCCCTTCCTGGCTGGGGATCTAAGTCGCACTGCTGTGCTGCAGATGCTTCACAGTGCAGCGCTCAACCCGCTGCACCACCAGGGAGGCCACATATCCCTTTGAATTAGTGTTTTTGCATTCTTTGACTAAATACCTATGCATAGAATGGGTCGTATTTTAGATCTATTTTTAGAAATCCCCATACTGTTTCCTTAGGTGCTGGACCAGTCTACATTCCTCCTAACAGTGTGTGAGGGCTTCTTTATCTCTGCATCCTTGCCAACTTTTACAATTTCTGATATTTTTGATACAGTCATTCTCACAGGTGTTACGTGGTACCTTATTGTGGTTTTGATTTGCATTTAACTGATGGTAAGTGATGATGAAAATCTTTTCATATGCTTGTTGGCCATTTTTATGTCTTCTTTGGAGAAATGTCTTCCACCATTTTTTTGATTGAGTTATTTGTTTCTTGTTGAGTTGTATTAGTTATTTTTAGATATCTATATATTAGGCCTTTACTATGTGTGGTGCCAGCATTAGTTTCAAAACTGAAATCCAAAGTTTTACCTAAATCTCATCTAAATCAGATATAAGTGAGACTCAGGGTATCATCTTGAACCAAATTCCTCTTCAGATGTGAACCTATGAAGCAAGACATAATGGTGGGACAGGCATAGGTAGGATACTCCCATTCCATAGGAAGGCAGAAGGAGAAAGGGAAATGGGTTCCAAGTAGCCTAGTAGGACAAAAAACATTAAACCTTATGGCTTGAGAGTTGAACTTTTTGGTTTCCTGCTGTGCCTTCTTGGCTCATTGGGGTATTAATGCCACCCCCAAGGCTTGGGAAGATGGCTTTGTGACAGGTGTCCATTGGGATCCCATTCCTGTCATCAACCTGCCATGTCTGCTCAGTGCTTAAAGCGGTCCTGGATGAAGGTCTCTGCCTACAGCTCTTCTTGATTGAAATTATTGCCCTGTTGTGTTTCTAGCCAGCTTTGTCCTTTGAAATATAAGTGGAGGAAGTCATCTCCCCACCCCCTCAAGCCCTAGTGGGAGCCCTGAATATATCTGAATTCTTTCTTGGAATTGTATGGAATTGTATGCAGTCAGAGCTTGGCCACCTTTTTGATCATAGTGGTCCTCAGGATAAGTGGCCTGTGCTTCCAGAGGTCCAGAGAAGACCAGGGCAGCCTTGTTCATTTCAATATGTTTGTTCAGAGATAGTCATGCTTCTTTGTTCTCAACAATCTTTTTTTTATAATGTTCTTGTAGCAAACTCAGGTCAAGGTTCAGAAGACTCAGATACCTGAATATCTGTGATTCTTTCATTGTCTCCCTGTATGCCTTTGTGTGAGGTACTTGACCTTGGAACCTGAGTTTTCTTGTTCATAATAACTACCTAAAAGGACAACCGTGAAGAGAAAATGAGATTATACGTATGACAACCTTGGCATGAAGCTGTCATTTAAAAGATCCACAAAACATCAATTCTTTCCTTCTTTCTTCTATCATAGTTCTCTGAGTCTTAGCTTCCTAATCAATGGGATGTAGATTTCATTCTTGCCTTCTATCTCTATGGGATTCTTTTGAGGCCTAATGAAGGCACTTATAAGGGACTCCCAGGCAGCGATGAAGGCATTCAGTCCCCGGATAGGTATATAATGTTATTCATCACAGTGTTGGTTAATGTTTTATTCAGGAATATGACTTAATTTCTCTTACATTACAGATACTGTGTTAAGTGTTGGGGACATACCACAGACCACCAGAGATACATGGAAGAATAGGCATTTAGCCTCTGCTCTCAAGGCCCTTTTGAAGGATAACACATGCATACATATTTTTTCCTGGTACCTGTTTTAAGAAAATAGGGTATTAAGGCCTCGATACTTAAACCCGTTACTTTTGCTGGCCTTCTTAGTGGTGCAGTGGGTTGAGCGCCACACTGTGAGGCATCCGTGGCCAGCAGTGCAAGTTCGATCCCCCGCCAGGGAGCTGACCCAGGTTGCTGACCCACATGGTGCAGCAGACCTCTCCTGCCTGGCCCCCTGCTTCCCTCCACAGTGTATTTCAGTTGATCTGCCTGTTCTGCTCCCAACTCTGTCTCTGGTGAATCCTCTTACCTCCCATGCCTCTGGCTTGAATCGCAGCTCTTGTATCCATAAATAAAACAAATCTTTAAAAAAACCCCCAAATAACCTGTTACTTTTGCTTGACCTGGATTTCTCAGGGTTATTTGATCACAGAACCATCATCCTTGTCATTCTTTATTGTTTCTTATGCAAACCCACTAAGATGCTATGGCACACAATTTGGGAGACACTACTGAAACAAGCAGAATTTCCTCTCACATGAGGCCTGGTATCTATTCCTTCAATGTGCTGTATTTGCATAAATCATATTATGTAGGTGGCTGCCTGCTTTGCCCATGGTCAGGGGCAGCCCTAGAGAGGGTACAACCCTGGAGTGAACAAAACAGGAGTCACTCCTGGGCAGAGAACACAAACTTTGTCAGAAAATAAATTACTGGAAACATTTTTATTAAAGAAGAGGAGTAGTTTCAAGGGTGTGATAACTTCTGTTAAAGCTTATGCAGTTAATCATTCCTTGTTTTAGGTTTGGACTTTCTTCCCTTTGATGTAATTAGCCATTAGGCTTTCTGAAGTACATTTTTCATGTCAAGGAGACAATGGTTTCAAAGGAGAGATAGGGTGGGGCTGAACGGAAGGCCAAGTGAATGCACAGAGCAGCAAAAGACAGGAAAATATCAACACTGCTTGCGCGAGCTATTTGCTAATGGTGCATTGGAACATGATACTATTTTCACTTTAAATACAGCAATGTTTTATGTACTGCTTTGCTGTGTTGCAAGGGGTTTCTGGAGTTTTTACCAGAACTGTGGAATGGGGAGCACGCATGTTTGGGGAGGTCTAGAACCTCTTTGATCAAACCAGAGAAGCTCTCCCATTTTGTTTGACTTGTTTATGTTTAAAAGTAAGGTGACAAATGAAAAGATAATGACTGATGAAAGAATTTAAAAATCTCTGAAATAAATACTAGACTGGGTGAGACAGGATCAGTTAGCCACCTGCTTCTATCAAATGACTTTGCAGGACAAATTACTAAATTAAGTTATTCCAAGAAAAATAGTTTAAACTTTTTATTCATCTTGTAAACAAAAGAAATGGAAGTACACTAAATGCAAGGTAATACTTGGTTCTGTGTGAATGTGAAGGTATGTACATGTATGCCAATGTATCTATATACACATGAATGTGTACACAGGCATATGCATGCACACACACACGTGTGTGTATGAGTGCATGTAAATTAGAGAAACGTAAAAAGCTAACATTGATCTGAATTTTCAGAGAGGTTAGTGTAGAACAAAAATTAAGGCGTGGATCAAAACCATTATAACCAAAGTCAGAAAGTAAACATATACCATCCAGTAGATGATTAGTTCATGTTCAAGTAAAAAAAAAAATCTGTTACTAAAGGATAGTTTGTCTTCATTCTTTGTATTAGAAAAATACTTGAAGGGGCCTCCCTGGTGTTGCAATGGGTTTAACCAAGGCACAACACTATAGTGCTGTCTGCAGCCACTGCAGCATGAGTTTGATCCCTGGCCAAGGAGGTGACCCACATGGCATAGCAGATCTCTTCTGCCTTGCCTGCTGCTCCCCTCAGCAGTGTATTTCAATAGGTCCACCTGTTCAGTGCCCCACTCTGCCCACTCTGTCTCTGGTGACTCCTTTTACCCACCCCCACCTATACTCAGTTCTTGTATGCACAAATAAATAATTTTTAAAAATGCCTTAAAAATGCGAAGTACATGGGTTAGGATTAAAAGCAGCAGATAGAACTGAGCTTTTAGTGGTGAACTTAATGTAATAAATACATGTTGATTCTTAATGATACACACCTACAACTTATCTAATGTTATACTGCAGTGACACTTCAATCAAAAAAACCATACCAGATTTCTGCTACTCCAAAATGATTATTTCTTCAACTATTTTTTGATCATATTTGTGTGAGCCTTTTAATGGAAAAACTAAAACACCGTTAAAGCTTTATTTGATCCTTTAATTCCATTCACCTGGATCTGTAGCCCATCTCAATTACTCACATGTATTTGGTTTCCTTCCAGACTCTGCTTAATATAGGCACACAAATTTCTATTTGCATATACTATTTTTTTTCTGTTTTCCAAATATATATGTGTAGCATCAAACTTGTTGACTTTTGCATATTATAGCCTAGAGATGTACAGTGTACGTACTGAAACAAACATATATAACCCTAGTTCATTACTTTTATTACTGCTTTAGTATTCTATGCTGGGGCAGTTTCTCTTTTCATTTATTCCTTCCCTGAGTGATGACTTTTCAAATTCTTTCAAATTTTTCATAATTAGAAGCAATGCTGTGATGAACACCTTTGTAGAAAAATGGGGATTTGCAAGGTGTACACTTTTACTAGATCTTGCTAAATTGCTCTCCAAAGGAACTGTACCCAGAACTGCTTCTTACATCAGAATATGAGCGTTCCTGCTGGTCCACAATGCATGGTGTGGTCGAACATAGATTTTTGCCAGTCTGACAACTTTTAAAAATTTCTCATTTCTTGGTAACTAACTACTTTGAACATAATTTCAAAGATAATTGATCATTTGCATTTTTTGGGATGAATTTTCTGTATCATTTCTTTGCTTTCCTATTAGTTCTACTAATTATTTCTCCATAACATATATTGTTAAGTGGCTCCTTTCAGTTATTACTTTCCTTCAAAATTTGTTGATATCTTTAGCATATATAATATTTTAAAGATTTTTCATCAATGAATTTAATTTTTGTAGGTGTGAAAATGGAAATCTAATTAAATTTTTTCTACAAGGACTATTGGCATTCTTTAGATCTTGTTCAATTTGGCATTTTGATTGAAGAAGGCAGCAGGGTTTGATGATTAAAAACACATGTTCTGGAGCAAGGAAAATTATTTTCTGAGCCTCAGTTTTCATGTCTGTACAAGTGGGGTGATGATAATGCTTTCTGTGGAATTTTTTTGTCAGGGCTAAATTGGTTAACGTGTGCAAAGCATTTAAAACAGTCCTAGAATATACGTAGTAGCATAGATATCTGCTGGTATTATAAATTCTTAATGAAAATTAATGCTATAATGTGTTTTCAGATACATACATCTAAGGCACTTTATTTCAGATATGATGAATATATTTGGATATTTCAGCTGAATCTGAGGCACAACAGCCTGTATATTCAGAATGATACACAGCTAACTTTTAATTACATTTACTTATGAGTGTATCCAAAACAAATACTAAAAATAGTTGCTTTCTTTTTATCCTTAGTTTCTATCATAGTGGCTGGTGTAAGTGAGCTCTGATCCAGTATCTGATGAATGAATGAATGAATGAATGTCTTACATTTATGGACAGCCATACACCCCACGATTTCCTGTCAGTAAATTTTCAGAATGAACACTGCCTTAATATCAGCACAAACAAACCTAGGAGGATCAATCAGCTGCAAAATTATTATGCAAAGCATCCTGAGTCAAATATAAATGACTTTTGGATTATCTGATGTTATGTATTTTCTGCATCGCTAACCCCTCCATCAGTGTGAATATTCAGCAGAGAGGTGTGCTAAGGAATCAAGTGCCTGTTTTAACATTAGGGTGTCCAAGAAAGTGAAAACATTCCAAACTGTGTTAGAATGACCTCCTTCATGCTAATTCACTCACTCCACTTGTGATCTTGAGCCAAACTCAGTGTAAGGCACTTGGGGGTGGGTGGTTAAGGTAAATTTATTGTGATAAAATTGATAGGTATCTGAATTTGGGAAGGAAAATTTGATGCTATGGTTCATGTATCAAGTTACTGCCCATTCATCCACCCACCCATCCAGCCATGCAGCCATCTAAATTATGGATATTTAGGGAGATCCTGCTGTATGCGTGTGTGGGGTGGAGGGTGCTGAGGAGAGTGCAGGTGATAGTGTAGGGTATCTGCTTTTTCTAGGAACACATAGGAAATCAGGGTGCCATCCCTTGAAAAACGCAGATACTAGTATAAGTTTGTCTTCAAGTTAAACTCTAATATTTACTGTGAACTGAGGGGCAAATATTTAAATTTCCCAAAGTATCAGTAAGGAAATACATGTACATTGTACAGAAAAAGAGTAAATATTCTCTAAAGTTTAGCTTTCCTGCCTACAACTGTGAATATCAATGGCTAGCCAAGGTAAGTGCTTACCTTAAAAGCAAGACCTAATTCTGACAATAGCAGAAATCTAAGACAGATACTTGTGAGTATTAGAAACTGCAGGTGAAGCAACCCTGACCAAGATTTAACTTCAGCAAATGCAAGTACGTGCCACACTTTATGGCTGATGTTTACTGAGCCCTTATTATTGGAAGGCTCTTTTGAAAGTGTATTATCTTAATAGTTCCAGAAATATTTGCCCAGTACAGAGAGTACTATGATCTCAAATTTATAGATGGGAAAACGTAACCAAAGAGAAGTTAATCATGTTTCCTCTGGGCATATGGTAGTAAACTGGCAAAGTCAGAGTCCCACTCTGACCTCTGACCCCAGGGCTGTGCTTCAGTTGCCTGCATAAGATGGTGGGTGAGCCCCATGGTAGCTCATGGGCCTATGTGTCTCTTGGTTCTACGCCTGTTTCTAGGATGCACAGGGGCTGTGACATATAGAAGCTGTGGAAGTCAGTTTTATATTTCCCTCATGCCACAGATATAGGTCTTAGTCCACCAGGAAAATTTCCTTGACCTCTAAATGATAGAAATACAATCCTGTGAACTTGACTCTCAATAGAGGTTTTTTTTTATTTATGCAAGGAATATTTCTTGAGCATGTTCATTTATCAGATGAAACACTGTCAGGATATAATGCAGAACAAGATGAGCCTGGTCTTCACTTTGAATGAATAATGCATTTTTTCATTGTCACTGCCCTCTAATTTATCTTAATTTTGGAAAAATCAACGCATTAGTTGAAAGTATCCCAAATCTGATTATCTATCATCAGATCTATTATTGTTTTATGCTACTAATTTGCATGAGCTACAGGGGCCTCCCTGGTGGCGCAGTGGGTTAAGCAACACACTATGAAGCAAACCGCAGCCACTGCAGCACGAGTTCGATCCCTGCTGCTGGCTAGGGAGGGTACCTACATGGTGTGGCAGACCTCTCCTGTCTCGCCCATTGCTCCCCTCAGCAGTGTTCTTCAGTCGACCTGTCTATTCTGTTCCCGGCTCTGTCTCTGGTGAATCCTGTCACCCCCCCATGCCTCTGACCTGTGCCTTAGTTCTTGTATGCATAAATAAATGGATCTTTAAAAAAAATTGCATGAGCTATATAGATCAAGTCAAATTCTCTTGAAACATACAAAGAATTTTTTTTTCCAAATTGTTTGGATATAACAGGGATGGCATAGTGGGTTCACCAAGTCATCTAAGCACAGACCTGGCCTGTACTTCCCAGCTCTTTTGTGTCCTAGGTGTGGCATGTGACTGAGTCAATGGATGTGAGTCAGAGAAAGCTACACATTTCCTAAGTCTGTCTCAAAATACCTCTCCAGTCATCCTGCACCCTTTCCCCTGTTTGCTAATTGGAGGCTGACACCCAGAGTGACTCAGAAACTGTGTATGGAAGATAACTGTGTTGGCATGTGTCTGAAACAGAGCTATCCAGGAGCCGTACCATCTGAGGACAGTACCCAGTAGAGGACAGGTCACATTGTCTGTGGGTTTTCACCCACATGCACAATTGCAGGACCACTCAGCCTCAGGGAACAATGATGGCATTAATTTTTTTGAAGATTTATTTATGCATACAAGAGTTGGAATACAGGCCAGAAGTGCAGGGGAAGGGGTGGTGGTGAAAGGATTCACCAGAGACACAGTGGGGAGCTGAACAGGCAGATCTGCTGAAATACACTGCTAAGGGGAGCAGCGGGTGAGACAGGAGAGGTCTGTTGCACCATGTGGGTCACCTCCCTGTCTGGGGCTCGAACTCATGCTGCAGTGGCTGCGGATGCTTCATAGTGCGGTGCTCAACCCCTTGCACCACCAGGGAGGCCCGATGGGGTTAATGTTAACAAAGAGGAGAGTAAAGAGTCTCTAAGGCCACAGATGGCTAGCTAGATCACCCCCAGATACTGTCCACAGTGTCCAGAGGTCCCAAACAAATGGTCATTTATCCACGATGGTGCTATTCGCCAATGAGGGCCTGGAGCTCGTGGTATGTCAGCTAACAGAGTCCAACTCACCGCAGCTGGAAGTGCTCACAGGCGGGGCTGCTGAGAAGATGCTGCAGTAGCCCCAGCAAGCCTGAAGGTCGGGATGGGCAGCACCGGATGCTGGACCAGACAGCAACTGAGGCAGCAGCAACAGGAGGCGGTGCTGGACCATCAGTCACAGCTCTTTGTGAGTTCTGGGCCTGTACCAACAACAGCTCTTTGAGACGCCAGCCCCGGGTCTTTGGTGCTTCTTCCGGGCCATGGCAGCGGCAGCGGCAGGTGCAGCCGCCCGGCCGCTGCACTGCTTCGACTTCTCTCTTTGGAGGTTGGCGACTGGAAGCGTCTTCTCCCCGCAAAGGTCAGAAACAGAAACAGAGGAGTCTGGGGGTCTAGGTGTCAGGGAGTTCCCAAGATGGCTCCCGCCTTGCCTTGGATCCCCTTTCAGGATCCGTCACCCTCGTTGATACCTACCTGATTGGACCGTTTTCAGTTCTCGGGGACTGATTGGACCATTTTGAGGCGCCGCCCTAGAGGGAGGGGCTCTACCCACAGCCTGCAGCTTCTGGCGCTGGCGGGAGAACTGCCGCGTCTTCCCACTGGCTGTAGCTGCTTAGGCAGTGGTGGGAAGATGCCAGTCTCGCCCTGCATTGTTATGGGGCCCCCATTTCAGGACCATGAGAACAGCATGCACAAAACACCTGTGTGCGCCACCACCACACGCGCATCCAGGGTCCCTGAATGTGACAGGTAAAATGCGACTGCGTTAAACCACCAAGTTTTCAGAATGATCTGTGGAAACTACTTTCTTAAATGGACCAGATCTTAATTTGCTGTTGTGGTTTCTAATGACTTCTTATAAGCTTGTAGGCATATTTAAGTTAGGACCTTGTCAAAAAGAAGATAAGTAGTTATAAAAAGGCCGATGACACTAGCCAGATGTACAGCAAAAGCATAGAGAGCTAGCTGAGGAATATATATTTTTAAAGATTTATCTTTTTTATGCATACAAGCACTGGGGTACAGGCCAGAGGCATGGGGGTGTGTGTGTGTGTGTGTGACAGGATTCACCAGACAGAGTGCAGAGTGGGGAACAGAACAGGCCGATCCAAATCGACTGAAATTCACCACTTAGGGCAGCAGCGGGCGAGGCAGGAGAGGTCTGCTGCGCCATGTGGATCCCCCACCTGGCTGGCAGCAGGGATGGAACTCGTGCTGCAGTGGCTGCAGTTTGCTTCATAGTGCGTTGCTTAACCCACTGCACCACCAGGGAGGGCCTGAGGAATATTTAAAGTGGGAGAGATTTGGAGAAAAAGGTGGACCACTGTCTGAAGTAGGTTTTATCAGGAACAGATACCCCCAGCTTTCTATCTTCATTTAGCAAGCATCCAGCCTTTGATGGCATCAGAGAGCCATAGAATCTGAACCATAGAATCTAGAACCTGCTTCCAGTCAAAGCAAATGCCTATGAGACATGTGTTAATCCTTCCCCAGGGTGTAGTAGTTCCATTATAATTGAAATGCCACCATTTCCCGTTTTGTTGGGGTCCTGTGATCTAGTTATTTTCATTGTATTCCCTTTCTTGTGTCAATTTCTGTTTTACAATGATAAAATATTTGAAATTCTGGTATTGAATTTTATCCCCTCATGAGACTTTCCCATTTAGAGACAACTCTTTTGCAGTGCCAAAGTTTTAGCTTCTGAAATTCAGTTGCAGGGATTTAAAACTAGTGGCAGTGTGCACAGATGTCAGCGGGTGAGAGGTGTTCACAGCCATTCCTCATAAAGCACATGTCCAGCCTGCCCTGTGACTCCTAATCCATGCATAAAGACAGATCCTACCGCGATCATCGGCAGAGACTCATGTCCAGAGGCAGATATTTTATTCAAATAATCTCATGCTGCTCTGTGGGAAATACTATTTTCATTATGTTTGCAAACATGTTAGCATTCATTAAAATGTGCACTGCCTGCAAGAAAGATTCATGGTGAGCTTTTCCTGCGAAAGGACGTATTTGTGAACAGCTCTCATAAGGCAGATGTTTATAACAATGGTGGTTGGAAATGCACAATATTTTACTTTATTTTTCACTAGAAAGTCTCAGAGTGTAGGGTTCTAGGGTACTTTCCATTGCACGTGAAATGACCGGATTTTCACCAGCTGAAGTTTGGCCATATACTTTTGTAGATTTCTTTTCTCTTTCATACCACATTCATTCATTCCAAATTATGTTTATTAATGTAAAGTAGGCCTACCCCTTGTATCTTCTCTAGGGACTATGGGATTTCACACCCTACCCACCATCAGTCCCCCAATAATCCCCAGTCATGTTCTTTTTCACCCCCACCTCACCAACTCTCACCTGACACCTGATCCTCTGGCTGCCTCAGTTCTGCAAATTTTGAGAATTTATTATTAGTTTGGTTTTGACCCTTTGCTGCATTTTTCTATATTCCACATTAACTGAGACCATCCTTTATTTGTCTTTCTTCTGACTAGTTTCACTTAGCATTATTCTTTAAGTGTCACACCCATCAACTTCTCAAAAAGGAAGGGGATATAAATGTGGATTCTCCATAGGCTCCACGTTAAATTTTGGATTCAGGTGGAATCTACTTCTCAGCTAGAGGAACATTCTACATCTTCTCATGGAAAATGTGTCAGAGTTGGAATATAATTCATAAAGCTGCTGTTTTAGAACCATACAGTTATGTATAGCCATGTAGTGAAACATTTTGACAATTACAACTTTATTAACAGTGCTTGTAGTTTGTTGACTTTGAGAAAATCAAGTTGTAAACTTTTATTACAAATTAAAAATGAGGTTCTTAAAAATCTGTACTTGACCAGATAAGAAACAATTTTAGAAAAAGTATATTCAGAAAAACCGGACTTTTTTATTTTTTAAATACGTTTGTCATTACCCATAAGAGACATCTTTAGGTAAAAATAATAAAAGCCCATGCAGCATAGATAATGCAGATAGTTTTGGTTATTTGGTCAATGGGCAAAAAGCAAGCACTTACGTCTTCATTGCCGATATTTGGTTCATTCCTTATGCTGAAACTTCATTTTTTCTTGTGAATACGAAACTGTTGTTAGTAAAGATGGTAAGCTGGCACTTCCTCAGCCCTGACCTGCCCAGCCCCTGGAGTGGAAGACATCTCAGCTGCAGAATGAGCCACTGTTGTCTCTTTGTCATTTTGTGACTTAGAGTTTCTGGGCATCTGTGTGAGTAATTGAAGCTGCAGCGGTACAGACACTGAGGTGGCTGCTGGCCTTGGGTCTCTTCTTGATTTTCCTGGTTGCCATCCTCTCTAGGCTGTCTCTGGGGAGGAGGGCCCCTGCAGATCATGGACTCGAACCCCATCCATATTCTGTCTCATGGGTATACCTGGTTGCTGGTGTCTTCCATCACTTCTGCCTGCCGGCAGGTTGGAATAGCACAATTGATGCTCTTAGGGTCTCAGCGTGGAGTAAGGTGGGAACCTGCACCTGCACAGAGCCAGTGCCCTAGGGTCTGGCTTTGGGGAGCACTCTCTAATCCTTCATTCTTTCCCCAACTCTCACTCTTCTGGTAATTCTTCTGGTTTGTACATGTAGATTTGGGTCTGCTTGGTATTGGCTGCTTGCACTGGAACCCAACCAGGGCCTGTGAGGTTCGCAGTGTCTGCACCCTTGTCCTTCAACAGCAGCAAAGGCCACAGTCTCTCCAGCTTTTATGCATTGCAAAGCTGCCTCCTGGGGTCGTTCTTCTCTTTGGTAGTTTGGTGTACATCTTCCTTGTGTCATTTCTGTTGACAGCAGATCTGTTCTTTATATTGGACCATTTTACTGTTTCCAAAGCCTTTGCTGAGATGACTCTGTTGTCTGGGTTGGCAGGTGCTGGGTCGGTGAGGCCCCCAGACCTGCTCCCTGTGTGGTTGCCAGTGGTGCAGGGCTTGGCTGGGAGGCCCTGAGGGTGGGGGGCACTGCTGGCCTGGGGGGAAGGCGGTGGTGGCTCCTCCCAGTGTGATGGTGACTAGGCCTGGGGCTGCTCTGGCCCTCTGGGGTCCACTTTCAGCTCCTGCTATGGCTTGAACTGTGGCTATATGTTCGATACAGATACTGAGAAGTTGGGGGCCCTTAAAGCCCCCTTTTCCATGTGTAGGACTTCATTCCACATGGATTTTGGTTTTATATTATTTATTTTCTGTTCCATTCATGGTGCCCTTATCTGTTAAATACTTTTGATGGCTTCTCTTGTGTTTTCTTTATTATTATTGCTCTTATGTCATTTGCTGTCGCCTGTTTAGGTTTTTTTCTTGTCAACAACTTCACATTCTACTTCCTCTGTTGAGAACAGCTTTGTCCTTTTCCTCCACTGTCTACTTTTATTGCTTGTCTAGGTATTATTCTGCTATACAATGGATGTGATGCTAAAAAGTGGAAAGCAAAAAGTGTTTATAAACTGAATGTAACTTTTATGTAGATTTATATTAGGTTTTCAAAGATGCTTAGTGTTAGTGTGATGAACTACTACTTAGTTCTAGAAGTACAGTTACATTCTTTTCTGTCTAAATGGATATGGACACTTATACAGAGATAGAGCAGAGGAGGGGTATGGATACAAATGTCAGTAGAGTTTAATTTCTAAAGTGAATGTCACCTCCATAGTCACAGGGTTGCATTGCATACATATCCTTCCATCTCCTCCCCACCCCCCTACCTGTACTCCATGATTATGGCCAGGCTAACGAGGGTCTGAAGTCTGATCACATCACAAGTAGCTGATGTGTAGGGGTGCTGAGTCACCAAAGCCCTTAACAATTTGAGTCCAGGTAGAAAAGGATTAGCCATCAACCCACAGACAGACATAATTATCCTTAAAAATTATGGTAAGCAACAATCACCTCTTTTTTTTTTTTTCATTTTAAATAAAATCTTAAAAGCTAAAGCCACAAACTGCTATGTTGTAAAATTGTTGGCTATATTTTGTATCTCAGTCTATGGCTACTTTATTTTATTTTTTTATTTATGCATACAAGAGCTGGGGTACAGGCAAGAGTCCAGGGAAGTGAGAGGATTTATCAGACAGAGCAGGGAGCAGAACAGGCAGACTGACTGAAACACACTGTAGAGGGGAGCAGCGGGCGAGGCAGGTGAGGTCTGCTACGCCATGTGGGTCCCTTCCCTGGCTGGCGGCAGGGATCGAACTGGTGCTGCAATGGCTGCGGTCTGCTTCATAGTGCGTTGCTTAACCCACTGCGCCATCAGGGAGGCCCCTATGGCTACTTTAAGAGACATTCTAGTGACCACAGAAGAGAGTCTTGTCGCCTGGAGTCCTTGTGCTAGTCTTGTTAGGCAGAGCCCTTGGGAGAAAGAAGTGTCCAGTCTCTATCAAGATTTGTTACTCGTATCTTCCTTCATACAGATCTTACATTAACGGAAAAATCATTTGCTTCTCGATTGGTGATTGGTAAAAATGGTGGCCATTGTAATGAGCAAGTTACTCAACTCTTTTTTCCTCATGTGTAAGGGAGTTCACAAGACTTAATTGGGTTGTTGGGACAATTGTGGGATGTCATCTCTGTAAAGATAAGAATAAAACCTGATACATAATAGGGACTCCATGTTTGGTGGCTCTTCCTGACACCATCTTTGGCAACTGCTTTCTGTCTGATATTTTGTTGTCTCTATCTTGTTTTTTAATCACTTATTTACATATACTTCTAGGAAATCTAGGATGAGAGATGATGGTAGAGCATAAAAAAACATGCTTTTTTTTGGGCTCTCTCTGTCCCTCCCAGGTACCATCTACCTGGGAGTCTTTATTCTCTATCTCTTTTTCCTAAATAAACTTTTCAAGACAAAAAAATATATATATGCTTTTTTCTCTACAATAACCCTGGTCTCCTAAAGTCTGCTTGTTATAGTCGTGACCCCCAAAGCCTGGATAATTCTTACACATGCTGTGAAATTTTCTATTTTCCTACCTTTAGGTAGGATGCATTGGACTATTTGTAGATTCAATTTAGTCATTCTAGTTTACCCTAGTAAATATTTGAAGCCTATTACTTCCAAATGGACAGTGGAGAGTCTGATAATCTGACCAAAGGATTCACGTTAACCCTGGTAAGGATTAGTGACTTCTGGTGTGCCCTAGTGTTTCCACTTAATTTGAAGGAGGTCTCTAATAGAAAATTTCAGAATAGGAAAGTAGGAAAACAGACTGTAATAGATATAATAGAATTATAGTTGGAAAACATCTGAGAGATTCTCTGATTCAATTTCTCATTATGTAGATGGAACTGAAGCCCAGAGAGGTTAAGTAAAATTTCCAAGGTCATGCAATGAAATAAATTGCAAGTTGAGACTAGAATTTGAGTATTCTGATTCCTAGTATTTGGGGTTTTTCAGACCACATTCCATCGTCTCTTGAAAACAGGTTCTTTATTTCTATTTGGGTCCATAGTGTTCTTCAACTTATAGGGCACGGGTAACTCAATGCTTCTGTTCTCAAGTACTGTACCCTAGTTTTCATACTCCACCTTTTGTTTGATTCTGATGTTGCTGTGATGGTTGTGGTGTGTGTGTGTTTCAATTCTCATCAAGGGAGGACAATTAAGACAACAATAATAAGAAAGTCTACATGGGGATTACAATTAATGGCAAGTATATGTAAATTTTAAAATATTTTAATAAAAAAAAATGAAAAAAAAATAAAATAAAATGAGATCTCAAAAAAAAAAAAAAACAATAATAAGAAAGTCTCCTGGAGACTTTCACAGTTTGTTATGTTCTCTGGGAGGTTAGAGTAGATAATATATGTTTTCCTTCAGAGACAGGTTAAATTAAAAGAAATTCCAATAAATAAAAAACTTCCGTGTAACTACTGCCCGAAATTCTAGTAAAGACTTGCAGGATAATCTGTATATTTCCTAATGTCAGCATGGTATAATGATAAGCTTACCTCAGGTAAAATTACTTAAATCTATTATTCTTAGTTTGTAATATACAATATTAAGGGATTTATTTACTATTAGGAAGTTTTGGGCAAAAAGGAATTATAGTTTGTAGGGAGCCTAATGAAATGGAATTATGTTCCAGGAAGGTTCAATTTTCTTAACCCTTTCTTGGATTAGAAATATTTTTCTGAGTTCATTTTTGGAGGGGAGTGGTTAAAGAGAACAATTTTTTAGAGAAAAAACTTTCCAGTTTTTAGTTTTAAGAGTAAAAATAAACCCAACTGGGGCCAGGGTAATATTGAAAAGATTTGGCAGAGCTGACTAGAAAAATAAAATGGATTTAGTCATCTCTGTGGCCTGGGCGATTTAGCTACAAAACTGTGCTTTGCCTTTAAAGAAAACAATGAACTCCTAAAAAAACAAAAGTAAGATAACTCTTTTAAGGAAAAATGGATAGAACAATTCAAGAATAAATGTAGTTGGAAAATGGCAGAAGAAAACACGAAGACAAAATTGCCCTTTATGCAATTTAAGGAGTATAAAACAACTAGGAATGTGCTGAAGTTTTTTTCCAAGAAGATATTTCAAGAGACAAAATTGAACATTGAAGTTCTGGCCACAGTTCTGTAAATGGGCTTCCTGTGCTATCTGGACAGAGACACAAAAAAGCATGTGTAGGGGACTTTTTTTGCTATTCTCTGTAAATCCCAAATGACTGGTTTGTTTTTTTCTTCTCTAAGGTTACCCTATGACACTACAGGACAGATACAGAATTCTAGACTTCTACAGTTATGTTTCTGCTTTGGATTATGGAAACAGCCGCTAACATTGTCTTTCTTCCTTTACCTTTGCCCCTCACTAATTTATCATCACAAAATTCAGTGTAATTTTTTTAAATGCAAATCTGATCATGCTTCATCTCTGGAAAAACCTAGTGGTGATAACTCTCCATTCACCATTGTAGCAGTTCCTAGACTTTTCCCTCCAATAATTGTCATAAATTATAACAGATATTAAAGGAAAGAGGTGAAACATTCTAAGTTAATATTAAGCTTTTTTTCTTTATACTAGGTCTTTATGCTAATGGGCACTGGGAATCTCCAATAGAAGGAGGGATACTCTGTGATAGGGTTCCAAAACCTATTTGACTCTTCTTTTTCATAGAATGTCTTGCAGGACCAGTTTGGTGTAGAACAGATCTTTGGAAATACTGTTTTACAGTGTAGGCAAAATTTATGAGTTAAAGGAAGAATGATTGGAATGATCTGGAACCGACTTATTTACCTTGGTTTGCATTAATTTTATGTTTTCTTCCTCCTCCATACTGTACATACTGGAAGTTCTCCTAACTGTCCCCTGCACTTCAACCCTCTCCAGGCCATCTGAATAAGAACTACTAATCATTTTGGACTCGTAATACTTTCTATTTGACGTTTATTCTCTGGTTTGGAGGGTTATCTAACTGCTATTACTAATTTAGATAAATAATTCCTCTGTCTTTAAATCTGAAAGGAAGGAAATGAAGGATGCTGAGAACAGTCTTTCAACTCCATAATCAGAAAAATAACTGAAAAATTATTTTTCTTTCCTCTTTTGTAGAAGAATATCGTGAAGGAAAGGGACACAGGATGTATTTCTAGAGACTAACAGACAGACAAAAATTCTTAAAATGGAAATAAATTATTAACATAAGTAACATGACATATTTTATTTCTGAATAAGATAAAAGTGCAATCTTGAAAAGAGGATGCAATAAACAATAAGCAAATTTTAAAGGAAAACTAAAATTTAGAAAAGAGCTAGCAAATTAACTAGAAATGGAAATAACAAAATCTGTAGTGCATAAAGTTAGAATTATTTTGAGAATATGAAGTTCCCTGGAAGATTGAAAAAACTAAAATAAGCAGCAATAATTAGAAGATTTTAACTATTGAGAACAAAGAATAGAAATTTAGGCTAAGGGTTATGTATATTCCTAAAGATGAGTCCAAAATAAATGGAACAGAAACAATACACATAAGTGGAATTAAAATAGCTAAAAAATAACTCAGAACATATGTATAATAAAACCTCTGTGTACCTGCTGCTGGTGGGAATGCAAGCTAATCCAACCATTATGGAAGGCCGTATGGAGGTTCCTCAGTCTACTAGAAATGGAACTACCATATGATCCGGCAATC
>JAGFMF010011395.1:6107221-6261956 GCA_019455555.1 Galemys pyrenaicus | reverse complement strand
GCACAAGGGACTGAGGTGATGGTGCACGGGTGAAATGGTGGTGGGTACTCCCTGGGGACTACAAATGATGTCAAATATAACTAATAATAAAAAACAAAACAAAACAAAAAAAAACCTCTGTGTACCTGACCAAAATAAGGAAGGAGGTCAATATCACAAATAAAAGAATCTTTCAAGATTCTAGGCAAGAAAAAAGGTAACCTACAAAAGGAAATTTTAAACTGACCACAGTCTCTGGCACTAAGTATTTAGACATAATTGCACAAAGTTTATATAATTTGAGGGGAAAGTTCATAGGTTAATAAATATATCTACATACATTTTTGTTAAGACGTGAAGATAACAGACATAGTCAAATTTGGACAGACTTAATTAACTATATTTCCTTTTTTAGAGAGCTCAAAATGTGTCTTACTAAATGAGAAATGAGTCAAAATAAGAAACTCAAGAATTAGATAATTATACATGAAGTGACTTAAAAGGAACATTGAAACCACATCTGCAGATATTTGAGAATAGTATTTATAAAAATGTTAAAATATGTAACTCAAGTGCAAAAGCTAAAAACACCCAAAACATTATTAGAAGACTTCCATATATCTTAATTTGATAGGTCAATTGAGAAAATAATTCTAAAAAAATTAATTAGTATGTATAAAATTGATTTAATATATACATATGCATGCATGTTTGTTACTAAGTAATGGAGAATAGCCCACCTTGTTTTCAAGGTGGCTCAGGTAGTGTTTATAAAATTGAACACACATTAGGTTACAAGAAAACCTAATTACATTTTCCCAAACAGTTCACATAGATCATTTTCTTGAAACCACATTGAAATAAAATTAAAATTTTTCTGACTTTGCAACCACTTGTGGTTTTAATATTATTCTAACTAGTTCCTGATTAGGTTAGCAATTAAAAATGCAGTTAATGAGCAATTTAGAAAATACTAGTAATGAGAACATATAACTAAATCTGAGATTTTTTTCCAGAGTCATACTCAGAGAAGATCAGAGTTTTTAAAAAATGTTTTCATTGCTAAAGAGGGAAGAATAAATAAAGTTACAGACATTATTGCTTCTATTTTATATTTTTCAATTCTATCCTCTTTCCTTCCCCTCTATACAAAAAATTTTATTAATGTACATTGTTACCAGCATGTATGCACATCTATTTTATATCATTATTACAAACTCAGCTATTTTTTTTAAAGATTTATTTATTTATGCATACAAGCACTGGGGTACAGGCCAGAGGTGTGGGGGGGTTGAGAGGATTCACCACAGAAAGCGGGGAGCAGAACAAGCAGATCATCAGAAGTACACTGCTGAGGGGAGCAGTGGGCACAGCAGGAGAGGTCTGCCGCGCCATGTGGGTACCCTACTCAGCTGGCGGCAGGGATCGAACTCGTGCTGCAGTGGCTGTGGTTTGCTTCATAGTGCGTTGCTTAACCCACTGCACCACCAGGGAGGCCCCTCAGCTATTTTATTTTTAGTAAAATTTTTGTTTATTTTGTGTAGTAGAACTGTGGTGTAGGCCAGAGGTGCTGGGGATAAGAGGATTCACTAGAGACAGAGTAGGGAGCAGAACAGGCAGATTTACTGAAATACACTGCAGAGGGGAGCAGCAGGCAAAAGAGGAGAGGTCTAGTGTGACATGTGGGTCGGCTCCCTGGACAGGGATGGAACTCAGGCCATCGTGGTGATAGTGTGAGACTTAACCTGTAGGCTACCTGAGAGACCCTCAGCTATTATTTTAAACAGTGATCAGTCTGATATATTTAAAAATATATAGTATTTGAATACCCACTGGTATTCAGATGACCATACTGCTTATCATCATTTACATTTCTACTTTCGTGATTTGACTTTTATGAGAAAGGGATTGTAAAAGTTAGCAAAAGAGATGATTTTGAGAAAGAAAAACAGTAGAGGATCAATATTACTAGATTAGTAAGTGCAGAACTGACATCAGAATATATGTCAATGGAAAAGATAACAAATCCTGTAATAGACTGTCAGAGACACATCTTAGGTACCTGGAGAGCCTGTAACTTATGTGTTATTTTCCCCATCCATTTTTGTACTTAAATGTGACTACATTGAATTCTAATCCATGGAATTCACTACAGAAACATTTGCCGTAAAGGTAGAGATACTCTGTGCTTGTTTTCTTTCTGCTAGCTTGAGGCAGACCTGTGTAGATGTCTTGCAAACTAATATTAAAAGCATGGAAAGTCCTGAGTCTCTTAATTCCAGCTTGGAGACAAGCTACTTGGCAACCAGCAAAACTGTTTTGGACTTGACATGAGTAAGAAATCAACTTCCATTGTGTCGATCCATCAGTGTTTTGATACAGCAACTAGCCTTACTCAAACTAATGAACAGGCTAGTGTGTTTGCATGTAGACACATTTATTTTGCTAACTATGGGGATATATGGTTACGAGATTGTGGTTGCTGGGAACTTGTATTTTGTATAGTACTTATCATATACTAAATGAATAATTAATAATAGTGATGATGATGATAAACTTGGCATTTCAGATGTTTTAGGCCAATTGTGAAAAGCCTTGTTATCTAAAAAATGCTGCTGCATTACATGGTTAAAAACATTTTAAAAAGTGAAATTATATCCTTAATCACTTCATGTTATATTAAAGGACAAGGAAAGTACATAATGTATTAGTTGAGAACCAATAACTGGTATTAACCTGCTTGAGTTCACACTTCAGCTCTGTGTCTTTGTTCGTCAATGATAGCAGTCAAGACATGACAGAGATTTTTAAAAAATCAACATGAAAGTCATGATGATGAATAAATCTGTTCTATTCTCTTTTAGTGAGAAGTTAAAATTGTAAAATTGTCATGTATCAAAATCTTAGAGGTTTCCATTATTTTATTATACCAATTTAGCTCTGTATCTACCCTAGAGAAATAGTTCCCAAAGTATTAAGTATATGTACAATAATGCTCATAGTAGTTTTACTTTTAGTAGGAATAATCTGAAAATGAACTAAATGTGTAAGGAAGGATCTGTTAACTAAATGACATATTTGACAGATATAGGGCATGATAATTAAGGGTGTGGCTTTTAGGGTCACATTGGTCTGGTTTTGATTTATTTCTACTCCAATCTTTATTTGCCGTGTGAATTTGGATAACATACTGATCTATAATTCTGTTCTCTTATTCATAAAGTGGAGCTAATCATAGCTTATAGGTTTTGCTAAGTAAAATTTAGGTATTTTTTTAAACACTTTTGGGAGGATTTTAAAAAATATTTATTTATTTATGCATACAAGAGCTGGGGTGCAAGCCAGAGTTGTGGGAGGTGAGAGGATTCACCAGAGACAGTGGGGAGTAGAACAGGCAGATTAACCGAAATACAGTGCTGAGGGAGCAGCGGGTGAGGTGGGAGAGGTCTGCTGTGCCATGTGGGTCCCCTCCCTGGCTGGGGATTGAACTCTCACTGCTGTGCAGTGGATGCTTCACAGTGCATTGCTTAACCCACTGAGCCACCAGGGAGGCCCAATTGAGGTAATTTTTGTAGGACATTGATAATATAGTAAATGGTGCTTTGTATAATCAGTATTGTCAGGTATTAGAAAATTCATAAAGATTATAAAAGGGTATGGTTGAGAAGGATGTTCAGATAGATATATGCTGCCTGTTAGTAGTATTTACCTGGAAATAGGTTGTCCTTTGCCCCTTCTCACCACATTTGACCTCACATCAAATTCTGCCCATTTACTCATACATCCCCCTTCTAACCACTTCTTATCTCCAGGGACACCTCCTTAGTTTGGACCACCATACTCTCAAGCTTAGAAAACTGTGATGGTCCCTATACCATAATTTAACCTGGTTCTGCAACCAGAATGTAATCTGAACCCCCCTCATGCTCTTTTTGATCTGACTTTTCCCTAATTTTTCACCTTTCTCTTTTTTCCATTACCTCTGTAAGGTACCACATTTCAAAGTCACTGATCTTTCTTTCTGCTCCTCAAAGAGGGAGACAATTCCTTGCAATGTCCTTTTCTGGGATCTTGGTCTAAACTCAAATGTCACATCTCCTAAGAGGCTGTCAAATCACACTCTTGATAGCAGTTCCAGACCCACTATTGACTGCTTTACCCGCCTTTATTTTCTTCATAGTGCTTATATTGTTACTTTGCTGTTTTCTAGCTGGTAGAGTACATGTTTCTTTAGGAGAGTAACTCTTCTTTCTTTCTTTTTTTTTTTTTTTAAAGATTCACTTATTCATACATACAAGAGCTGGGGTACAAGCCAGAGTCCAGGGTGGTGAGAGGATTCACCAGAGACAGAGCTGGGAGCAGAACAGGCAGACCCACCGAAACAAACTGTTGAGGGGATCAGTGGGCGAGGCAGGAGAGGTCTGCTGCGCCATGTGGGTCCCCTCCCTGGCCGGCAGCAGGGATCAACTCATGCTGCAGTGGCTGAGGTTTGCTTCATAGTGCGTTGCTCAACCCACTGCACCACCAAAGAGGCCCATTTCTTATTTCTTATGGTCCACATATCCCAAGCACCTAGAACTCTTGGGTGCACGTGTTCACTAGAGAGGTATTTGTTGATAACTCTTGCCCTTGACTGTGTGCTCATGTTTTGGAAGAAAGGAGAGAGGGATTTCAACATTTACTTTATATATGGCATTATTGCACAAGTAGATGCTATAGTGGTTATTTGTGGGTATGCATTAAAGGTACTTTAAATCTTTTTATAGTTCCAACTTTTATATATTTTCTCCAGTGAATCTATTCTTTACAGAATCCAAACAATATTTTAAAGAGTACTATAAAATCTCCATCAGACAAAAACCCTTTTATTATATATCTTCATATATATCTAGAAGGCAATAGATGATAATAATTTACACTTAGCTTATATGTGTCTAAGCAACAGATGATGATTAATAATTGTGGATCAATGAGGATAATAAACAAGGTAATTAGCAAATAGAAATGTTGCTAAATAATTCATTTTTTCTTTCTTTGCTTCTCAATAAAATAAATGTAATATTTTCTGTCTATAGGTGACTGTCTTTTCTGTGAAATTTCTAGTGTGGCCCTTAAATGTACCTGGAAATAGATCTAATGCTCTGGGCTGAAAATAAGGCTGTTATGTGGAGATGAAAGAAGAGAAAAACATTGTACCCACAAAAATATTCTAAAAGACTGAAACTAAAAAAGGGACAGTTATTTCACAAAAACAGCCTAGGACTGAATTTTGCATGTGAGAGATTCCATGGGGTCCAGACAAGCCTCCAACTGTCTCAGTGAATAGTTTTTTTAAAAAAATCTCCACTTCCAATATCACTATTTACCCATCCTTTCATTCATATAACAGTTTTGTCTTATACTGCACCAAGCACTGTGCGAAGATCTGGGTGAGAAATGATGACAAAGGCAGAGTTTTTGTCATTCCAGAGCAAATGTAGAAGATGGAGCTTATAAAGCACAGTCCTGGGACACTGGGAGAAACTGGAGTAGCCTCAATCAGTAGAAGCTGAAGTGAAATTCATATTTGACTCTGGTAACACTTTTATTTCTGAAGAGTCAACACATGTACAGGCATCTGCTTACCTATTTTTTTCTTACCATCCCCCCCCTTTTTTTTTGATCTGTGTTTAATGTTTTACCCTAGCATCTCTTTTTCACAGAGGGTCATCTGCATGGGCGTAGAGTACAGGATAATTTTTCTGGGTGCAGTGGCCCTGGGCTGGTAGAGAGTGCTGCAATTCACACTACCGTCTTAGTCCCCCATTTTAAAATTTAGCTTTGCTGTGACTTCTCTGACCTGCCTCCACTCTGTTTCAGATTTGTATACTCGTGTTTCATGTATCAGTGATGATTCCAATTACACGCTAGGTAACAAGAGTTTAATAAAATGTGGCAATAAATTGTGGAAAGACATCATGCATGTGAAAAAAATGTATTAAGAAATGTGTTCCAGGTAGGGCTTCCAGTATTAAATGACTAATCACTTCCACACACATATACAAAGTGAAGGTTTTATTTAGTGGAACTTGGCCTTTCAAAACTAGAATGGCAAACAGTGCTTTCTAACTTGGCTTTCTAGCCTGTCTGACGCATGTGGCAATTGTTTCTTTTCACAGAGAATTTTCTAGAGGGTCTTAAGTGACCCTTCAGCAGAATGGAGGTAAGGTATCTTGTTCAAAGCTCACATTATTTTGACTTAAATGCAAATGGCAAGAAAAAGAATGAGCAATAATTTACACTCAGTCCAATCCAGTGGCCAGATGGCTGGGATTGAATCCAGTCTTTTCTTTTTGGTATATGTGACATTAGGCAATTATCTTATATGCTACAGTTCTTTATTGGCAGAACCAAAATAGTAAATAAAGTATGTTCTTTATTGAGCTATTGTGGAAGATCAATAATCAGAAAATATAAATGCAAAATAATTTAGTCCAGTGTGGGACACATTGTAAGGACTTAATAAACAGGTTATTATAAAGAGAACATCAAATTGAAAGATTTGAACAGGGATAACAGTTCTAGAATAAAACAAAATAGGCTAGCTGGGAGCATCAAATTGTTTTCTTGACTTTTATTTCATTGTCACTTCTGGATTTTGCTTTGTAAGATCTCCATCAGCTCTAGCATCATTGGGGTTTACTTCTGCTCACCCCAAGTCTTCACTGGGTGGTCGTGGCCTTTCTACCACTTGGGGCCTCTGCACCTGTGTGTGTGAAGGATTTCGAGAAGGCACTCCTGCATGACTGCATTAAGACAATGGCCCACATCATGAGGCAGCCGGGGATGCCTAGGTAGCCATTGACTGATTGTGTGGCCATGGTCTGAGGTAGTCTGGGATTAGGTCTGAAATTACATCAAGTACTTGCACAGGAAGTCCTCCTTGTATATGTGGCTGGATGTCCCCTCCAGATACCCATAAAGTTGATCACCCTTTGTCTTCCCTGGACCCTGTTCCTCCTGCCACTGTCACATAATCAACCATGCTTGTTTAGTACTGGTAGTAAATAGCAAGTCTTGTCTTGTGAACCTGCTCCATGACTTGTCCCTCAGTGTGTCCTCTGGGATGTGCTGGTATGTTCCTGACCCAACGTTTGGGGGGTGTGGTATGGTGGTGTGCCTCTGAGGAGGTTTGATCTATGCCTTTGAATCACAGTGTTGTAAACCAGTGTTACCTCGAGAAAAAAATATAGATTAAAAAATGAAGAGAACTGTATGAGTTCTAAGTATCTGTAACTGCTTCCTGACATAGAAATATTAAGTATAATTCACTTCTGTCCATTTCATTTTGAATGCAAACTTCCAGAAAACAGGTGTTAGGGGACGTGTTTGCTGTCCAAAAGGTTGCACTGATTGCCTATACCTCAGGAATATTCTAAGAACCCTTAAAGGTGCCAATATTGGTATCTATGCTGTATCCGTGGAGGGAAGGATTAGAGTGTAGACTATCTCGGCTTTGAACATAGAGAATGCCTCACTTCCCTGTTGTGTGACATTGAGCTATTTTTAACATCTCTCCATTTCTTTTTCTGCTATATAAAAATAGGAATAATGATACCTTACAGTGCAGCTCTAAGGATTAGAGAGCATGTGTTTTAAAAATGCCCAGAACATAGCTTGGTGCATAATAATCATTTAATAAAAAGTAGGTATTAGTATATTATTGATGATTTGTAAGAATAAATGTTGAATTATATGGGAAGATTAGGACTGAGGCATCATCTCTAACAAGTTGATCTTTATTCTCAGAGAAGCAATGCACAAAGGAGTTATCCATGATTGTGGCTAATTTATGGATGTGGGTAATTTATGGTGGAGAGCAGAGCAAAAGACTAGAATTCTTCATAAATATATGAGTAAGAGAAAGAAAAGGCAGTTATATAATTATACTACTATTCATTGGAATGCATATTACTAGGTCTTGTTCCTTTGATAATTTCACTGTGAAAACAAGTCCTACTTTTAAAAATAATTTTAATTCAGGATTCAGATTTTTATATCTGCTCGTGAATAATAGTCACAAAATTAGTAAGTGTGTTGAGGGCTTATTATTATGCACTTGGTATGTTTTTGACTGTGTTCTATGTATATGACAACTTATTTGATTTTCACATGATTCTTATGAAATGGAACAACTGCTTTTACAATATTACCTGGAAAATGATTATTTTGCACTGTAGCTTTTTTTTTTTAAAAAAGATTTATTTATTTATATATACAAGAGCTGGGGTACAAGCCAGAGCCATGGGAGGTGAGAGGACTCATCAGACAAAAGTGGGGAGCAGAATGGGCAGATTGACTGAAACACACTGCCCAGGGCAGCAGCGGGCGAGGCAAGAGAGGTCTGCAACACCATGTGGGTCCCCTCCCTGGCTGGCTGCAGGGATTGAACTCGTGCTGCAGTGGCTGCAGTTTGCTTCATAGTGCGTTGCTTAACCCACTGCACCACCAGGGAGGCCCCGCACTGTATCTTTCTAAGGAAGAGTGGAGATCACCTTTTTCCATGATGCAAGAGATTTGGGGAAAGTATTACTAGGAGGGAAGGAGGCTGTACCTTGTATATTGCCTTATGGTTCTCTTAGGACTGATGACGATGATAATGAAAGTAATCATATCACTGTTTTTTAGGAGAACATTTGTTGATTGCTCTGTTTCATTTATACCTACCTTCCATAATGACATTTCTAGGAATAAATGGTGCCAAAATATATGCTGTTTAAATGAATGCAAGTACGATAGGGTCCTGAAGTATTCATTGAAGAAGGCAGCACGTCTTGTTTATCAGTTGGATATGTAATTTTAATTTCATTATATCTGGGCCCTCTCTGGTGGCATGATGAGTTAAACAACGCACTGTGAAGCAAACCGCAGCCACTGCAGAACGAGTTTGATCCCTGCTGCCAGCCAGGGAGGGGACCCACGTGGCAGACCTCTCCTGCCTTGCCCGCTGCTCCCCTCAGCAGTGTGTTTCAGTTGATCAGACTGTTCTGTACCCCACTCTGTCTCTGGTGAATCTCCTCACCCCCTACACCTCTGACCTGTACCCCAGTTCTCTTGTTTGCATAAATAAATAAATCTTTAAAAAATTCATTATATCTAAGTTATTGGAAATATAAAAACACCTGCATGTGGGAAAAGAGTAATCAGGGAGAATGATTTCTCATTGTTTTGACTCAAAGAGTCAGATACACTTTGGGAGTGCTGACACGCTATTGTTTTGTATCTAATTTAATGTCTTGTGTTCTAATTCATGTAACATAGTTATTGAAGGTGTCAGTTCCTCTTATTAGAAAGAGATAAAAGAGATGCCACCTGAATTTTTTTGTTATTACTAATGTCAGTGGAATTTGAACTCAAGTTATAGTAAATATATAAAGATTATATTTTATAATAAATGTTTTGCAGAAAATGTAAAAACACCTTTAGCCATAATAATAATCCATACTAATTGTAGTTTATTGATTTTTATTGCAAAATATTTAATTATAAATACTTCAGTTTAGCCTTATCTTGCTTTTTATCTAAATTAAAAAGGTGTTTTGAAAATATTTGAAAAATGAATTATGAGCATTTGATTTGCCAAACTCTGGAGTCTTTGAACGGAAAATCCTTAAAATATTTGAAATATGTTTAAATTTAATGAAATTTGATTTATACAAGTGTTGCTTATAACAGAGTCTATATTTTATATTGAAAGTCATACAGACTCAGCCTGGATTTTCACTTGACTTCTATATTGGCTCTGCATGGTTTGGGTGTTAGACTAGATTTTCTTCTTAGTTTTGTTTTTGCCCTAACATTTAAGATTCTGATAATTTTTTTTCAAAGGCCTGCTTGTTTAACAAATCCTTACATTATTTTAGAATGTTAGTCAATGAACTAACAATATCTGAGTAGCTTGGTTCTAATTTTTGTTCCAGCATGTATTAGCTGTGTGACTTTGGGTCAGTTCTTTAACCTCTCAGCCTCAGTTCCTCATTAGTGAAATGGATTAGTGAAATGGATTATATATTTATCTGTTATGAAAGTTTGCAAAACATGTAGAAAAGTAGCTGGCACAGTAAGCATTATGTAAAATGTGGGCATTAATTAATTAAAAATATTTTTGCTATATCCAGACATGGAAGTTATGAAACACATGTGATTAGAGAATAAGTAAGGAATTTAAAAGTTGGTGAGAAAAAAAAGAATTGGAAAACCAACTGATGAAAACTATTACAAAAAAATGGAAAAATAAAACACACTCAGCTAACCAACATGCTATAGTCAATGACCTGGGAAAATACGAACGGAATACTATAAAGGTGGAATGGAATGCAAAATTGATTTCCAATCATACTTGCCACATTTAAAACTTGGCAGCAATAGATTTTCTGAAATTGATTTTCATATATCCACCAATCATCTTTTAACTAGAAGTAGTTCAAGTTCTTCTTTCTTGATATTTAACATGAAAGCTTTGTGACTGGGTTTTATGCTTTGTTCCTAACAAGCACTTCCCCCCCACCCCATTCATCCAGATGTCAATAGCTTTCTTAAAATCTAGTACGTCAGAGCTCTGTCTCTTCATGATGAGGAGTTACTTGCAGCTTAATTTCTGCATCTCAGAACAACTCTTATTCCTACTCCATTAAGCAAAGTTAATTGTCACTACTGCCCAAGGCCAGATATGCTCCTCCCAACTGCCAGAAGAGATTTCTTCCTGGGGATACCAGGGAAAGGGGAGTCAGTGCCTCTGGCCCCTGATTGGAAAGCACAAGAATGTTGTTTAATTGGGTGTGGTGGGATTATTATCATCTTTTACAGATAAAATATGAGTCAATTGAAATTGCTTTAATACCCTGCTCAGGGTGACATACTCATTGAGTGACAGACCCAGGATGAAGACCATGGGCAGGCTGCCACCAAAGCCCATGTTAGTTCCATACAAAGAGGGACAGAAAGCTGTCAGGATGCTCATGCCATTGTGCTTGAGAACATACACTTACTATCATCAAAGAGAAAGACGGGACTAAGTGTTCTGAGTATATACTATGCGCTAGACATTGTTTTTGAGTGTAAATAATGTATTTATTTGTTTATAGAAACATGACATGATCATTATTTAGAAATTTGGGAAATACAGGAAAAAAGATGACACGGTAATCACAATCCACAGTTGACGTTTTGGTGTTTTTCTCCCCAGGCTTTCTTTTTCAGTCTCAACAGATTGACATCTGGCAGGACATAATCGGGTTTATACAAAGCTAATGGTATTGCATATTGCTTTTCCTCCTGAACAGTATGTCTTATGTATAGCTCAAGCTACAATTTGAACTCCTTGGAATTTTTGGAAATTTTAATGTGGGCTATATTATTCTTTTATGAAAAAAAAAAAAAAAGACTTGATTTTGCGAAGGGGGTGGGAAATGAAGGTTTTTTATAGAGAAAAGAATGATGGAAAGGGAGCAGATACAGGATAGCTTGGAATTTACCAAAAATACACCTCTAGTTGAGCAGACTCATCATATGTGATGTTATTCTAGCGGGAGGTTTCTCGCTAAGAGGGACACTGGGAAAGTTCAAACTGAGTGGACAACTGAACTTTGACCTATTTTCTGGAAGGGGTACCAAGTTGGCCCTACTCAAAAGTTAGTCTTAGGTTTAGATTTGTTCTGGAATGAGCTAGGGATTCTTCTCTGACATCTTCTGTCATTTGGTCAGTGCAGTGTGGGCCAGGCATTGGGCTAGCACAGCTCATGAGATTAAAAGGCTATGCTGTCATAGAATATATGACCCAGTCGGGAGAAAGGCACTTAACACATTCCTTCCTTGCTTAATAGTTTAACTAATACCATGTTGGCAAGTGCTATGGAACAAGAAGGAGCAGTGCTATGGAGCAGAAGGAGCTGTGAGCCTTGGGGCAAGATCTGGTGGAGAGTAGGGGGTGAAGGAGGGTTTTCCTGAGGAAGAGAGAAATCACCTGAGCCTTGAAGGATGTATAAGACCTGTATAGGAAAAACACAGGAAAGGAGGGAATTGAGATAGAGGAATGAGAATGTACACCTTTTCCAAGGAAGACAGCAGCTTGGGGTTTTGGGAAAACAGCCACCAGTGTGACTGGAGTATAATGATCGTGTGATTCGAAGTGGCTGATCCTGTCCTGTATTCTTTATACCATGATAGAATGAAATTAATGCCTAACAAAGGTTGAAATACACATGTCATATTAGCAGTTGAAATTTGAATGGGCCTAAAAAAGGAATAATTTTAATTGTTAGGGAAAGACATACAAAGAAATGAAAATGTCTGGGGAGATAAATCCAAGAGTGAGATTGAACTAGAGATGAGTGTAAACTCAAGGCAAAATCAAAGGGTAGTTTTTCTTTAATTTCCTGTGTTTATTTAGAGGAGCATATGAAATTTTCATGCTCCCTCCTTGAAAAAAAATCATTTTTAAGCACCAGTTTTTTATTCCAGGAACAGAAGATGCTAATGCTTACCTTTTTATTCTTAATGAGTTGCCAACATTTTGTTCTTACTTTCACAAAAGAGCTGGAACCTCACTGAGATTTCTGAATTAAATTAGCTTTCAGAACCATTTAAAGTTCTTCCATTCTATTAATTCAGCAGACAATCAAGTTGTTCACTTGTTGACTTTTAGCCACATGCACTCAATCAAATCAACTATCAAAGAGAGATACCTATTAGTTGTTAATTTCATATGTTAGATAGGAATCCTAGAACTCCTGTTTATATCTGTGCGATAACCTTCTAATCTTTGCCACAGTCTCTCACTAACAGCAGCATTAACTAGTCTGCCATCTATCTTGATGAACAACACAGAAACTCAGAAAGCTGCATAGCATCTGATAAGCCGAGTGGTTCAAACTTCCAACAATGCCTGTAGCCCTATTGAAAATGGGTTTCTACCACCATTTACAAACCTTTAAAGTTGTCTTTAAAGCACAGTTTAGCAAATTTTTATATTAAGCAAATAAGAAAAGTTTTGTTCTAGCGATCTTATGAATAATTGGAGAAACTGAATATTTGGGGATATTTTTAAACTCTATTTTGTGTCCTCTTCTGGATTTAGTTTTTAGAATTCTTTTTTCCCTATGTTAAATTACAACTGAACTGCTATATTGGATAAGATTAATCCAACAAATATTTATAAATCACTATACCTCTGTATGAGTAGCACTTACTTGGTACATAAATGATACAGAAAATATGGACCACATGCTATAAAGTTTCTTACTTGAAATGAAAGCAGCTGGATTTCTCTCATAAGTGTAATTTTAATGGTTTGATTGAGAGAGAGAGAGAGAAGAAGAGGAAGAGGAAGAAGAAGAAGAGGAAGAGGAAGAGGAAGAAGAAGAAGACAATGATGACAGAAGAGGAGGAAGGGAAAGAGGAGGAGGAAGGGGAGGAGGAATAATGAATTAATGAATAAATCAGTACATATAATCTTTGCTCCATGTGGAAACTTTCAGGTTAGGTTATTTTTCATGTACTTCTTCCAAAGTTTATTGCACCATTTTTCATCCAGTTTCATTACTGAGATATTAAGGGGTGAATCACAACAGAAGTTTTGGGGAAAGTTGTAGCTACACTAAATTTGAAAGTATGACTAAGAATTGTCCAGAAGCAATTTAGCAGACAAGGAAGACCTTCCAAATTTAGGTGCTAGCATGAGAACATGAGAAGAAAGGTGTTTGATGAAACCACCAGGAGGTATGTGTTGCTTGAAATTACAGTAAAATATGAAATTGAAGAGATAATCAGGGTTTGGGGAGGAACTGCTGTATCCTTTTCAAAACTTTAGAAGTTGTCCTACAAATGAGAACCATAAAAGGATTTATCAGGGAAGTGACAAGACCATTTTTGCATTTAATTTGACCAAACAAGAAGCTGCACCTATAAAGATGGATTTGAGAAAGAAAAGACCATAGTAATGACTTTAGATGGAAGATGTTAATACAATCTATTGAGGAAAGAAAAAAGAGGAAAAGGAAAAAAATACATAGTAGTTCATATTGTTAACACTCTTTAGTTGATGCTGGAAATTAGGAAGAGAAAGTAAATGATAACTCCTAGGTTTCTAGTTTCCATAATTGTCTGGATTTTGGTGCTAGAAACAAATAAAAAGAACATACTAATACATGAAGAGCAGGTTTGGTGGGAAAAGTGGACGTGAAAGTTTAAAGATAATTTTGAATGGCTTCATCACCTCATCAAGTGAAGAGGAACAAAGTTAGATAATATACAAGATACATGGAATACCATCTACTGTTCAGATAGCAATTCTGAACTGAGCTTTGGAGTTGAAATTAATCAGCACCCAGGCAGTGTGTTATGCCTGGATTGCCTCTGTAGCAATGTAGTATACCCTGGAAGGAAACCTTGAGAGATAGATGGAAGAATAGGAGCTGAGTAAGTAGACAGGGAAGAAATAATCAGAGAGAAAAACAACAACTCAGAAACATACTTTTATTTTGACATCAATGTTCTTCTTTTCTTTGACTTCTTAAAGCCTTTGGCACTTTTTTGGGGAGTGACAGGAGCTTCTTTTTATCTCTCTTACTCTTTACAATATCCCAGCCTGGTCAGATTAAAGAAAATTTATCGGACCTTGTTTACTAGTGGATGGATTTACTATTGCAAATTGATGTATTCTTGTGCCAAGATCTCTTTCTTCTTCCCATTGCCTTTAAGAGAGGTAATTGGTAAACTGTAAGAGGGCTCTTTTGAAAGTCTCTCTTGCTTCTCTTTTCTTATAGACTCCTAAATTCTCATCACTTCTAGGGAGTAGGTAGGGAATTAAAACTGGAGCATAGTAACCTGTGTGGACTTTGGGCAATAGATGCATTCTCAAAAAAAAAAAAAAAAAGCAAAACCTGTTTTACCAGAGAACCCTACACTGGAGTATTGGACTCAAGCACAGTTAATTCAGAAGTGGTAATGTACACATTAATCTTTGTTCCTTGAATGTATTGCTTCCTCAGTGCTTCAAGAGAGAAGAAATTGTTGGGCAAAGGTAGACTTCAACATCCACTTTCTCCATTTCAATACTCCTTTGTAGCACTTGTTACTATATTTACAAATATGTGTTTATTTTATTTTTTGGTTACTTCTGCCTATCTCCTATCCTCTCTTACACACTAGATTCTGTGAAATTTTATTCTGACAATGACTACAAACATTTTTATTTTTAAGGAAATACTAGAGATTTAGATAGTTTCAAAGATTATGCCACCTTGATTGCTTCTAACTGGCTGGTGACACAAATTATGAATTGAAAACATGATTTGACAGCATTTTATGTGACAACTAGAATTTTTATTTGAGGAAAAGTTCTCAGACAAAACCAAGTTTGTAATAGCATGACATACACTTGATCCTGATAATTTAGGGTCTCAGTCAATGGTTGATAATCATATTATTATATGATCATATTACCATTACTACCTAATTTCTCAAACAATGTGTATGGGCTTTCTTCTAGTCATTTCAGTAGATACATCTGATAATATTTGGGGATATACATTTCATTTAAAGAGGGAGAGATATCCTACATTTGATTTTGATTTGGTAGATTATGATGAGACATCTCACAGGCAATAAGCAATGTGCATCCTACTTTTTTTGTTTTTTTTTAAAAAAGATTTATGCATACAAGAGCTGGGGAACAGGCCAGAGGTGCGAGGGGTGAGTGGATTCACCAGAGACAGAGTGGAGGACAGAATAGGTGGATCTACTGAAAAACACTGCTGAGGGGAGCAGCGGGCAAAGCAGGAGAGGTCTGCTGAGTCACGTGGGTCCCCTCCCCAGCCGGCAGCAGGGATCAAACTCCTGCTGCAGTGGCTGCAATTTGCTTCATAGTGTGTTGCTTAACCCATTGCACCACCAAGAAGGGCCCTGTGCTTCCTACTTTTAAAGCATTGCATTGCAATGAGGAAATGCCTCTGAACTTCAGTTCCTTAAGTGTCAGTTTTTCACATCTAAATTTCCAGTTTATTGTGAACACCCTACTTGCTTGGCTGATTGGTACATAAGTGACACTTAGGTGCCTTTATTTAAATTATTTTGTATTGGTAACATGAATTTTCCCAGTGATAATGATAACTTAGGTCTGTACATGTTTCCATGTTTTATGCATTCTTGAATGTGTACTTTAAATTAGATTGTTTTAAAAAAAAGAATGTGAGTTTCAGGCGCCATGAGGTTAGAACTGAGTATTAAGCCTCATAACTTTGGAATAAACATAGCTGACTATACAATACTTATAGTTAAACTCAGTCAGGTTGTTCTCTGTTTATACACAGTAATTCTCCTTAAGGCTGACAGGCTCACTTAAATTTTTCAGTTATAATTTTAAGAATTTTTCAAAGGGCAGTCATGCATGATGGTGATATTAAAATTTGGAGATTCTCAAAGATATCATGTCACTTCATCATCAGCTTTCCTTGCTATTAAATATAATACAGGATTCCTATCTTCAAGAAGTTTATAATCCAGTTGAAGAGAACATGAAAAGCTTAATTAAAGAGGCTAACTATAGAACTCCAGTACATGAGATTTTAGAAAGTAGTGATCTAATGAACATGAGAATGCAAATATCATTTCCAGATCCTGACTTCAATTATTTTGTATATATACCCAGAAGTGGAATTGCTAGATCAAAGGGTACTTATATTTTTAGTTTTTTAATGATACTCCATACAGTTTTTCCATAGAGACTGCACCATTCCAGCAACAGCGTAAAATAAATCCATTTTATTTGTGTTCTCACCAACAACTACCCTCTAAAAAATATGTATATATAATGGCCACCCAGTAGTAGTATTCGCAATAGTCAAGATATGGAAGCAATTGAATGTCCATAGACAGGTGAATACAATAAAATATTGTTTTGCATTATAGAAGAAGGAATTGTGTAACATGTGGCAATGTGAACCATGGGATATTATGCAAAGTGAAATAAACCAATCTCAGAAAGAAAAATAGTACATGATTTCACTTAGATGAGCACCTAAGTAGTAAAAAACAGAATCAGTGAATGAAATGATGCTTGAAAGAGGCAGGGGGAGGGGCAAATGGAGAATTACTTATCAGTGGATATAAAATTTCAGCTGAGCAGGATCAAGATGATTAAATTCTAAAGACCTTTTGTTTTTTTAAAGTTTTATTTATTGATGCATACAAGAGCTGGGGTACAGGCTAGAGTCACAGGAGGTAAGAGGATTCACCAGAGACAGAGCGGGGAGCAGAACAGGCAGACTGACTGAAACACACTGCTGAGGGAAGCAGCGGGCATGGCAGGAGAGGTCTGCTGCCCCATATGTGTCCCCTCCCTGGCCGGGGAATGACTGGTGTTGCTGTGCCACAAATGCTTCACAGTGTGGTGCTCAACCTGCTGAGGCGCCAGGAGGTCCCCTACAGATCTCCTTTATAGTGAACGATAATTTATTCTAAACTTAAATTTTTAAAATGATGGAACTAAAGTTGTGTTCTTACCACACCCAGAAAGAAGTAATGAAAACTTTAGAATGAAGTTTTAAAAGTTTAAATATCTTGAGAAAATACTCTCTTGACTTCTTATGATTCTGCAAATGTCCCTGGCTCCTGTTAAATGCCTGGGAAATGGAGCCATTGCAAGAGCTTGGTCATTTTTGTAAAGTCTGTATGATAACTTTTGAAAATTTAAGAGAGAAGGAGAGCTTTATCAATGAAGTTGGATGAAATGCACTATATTATATCATGACCATCAGAGTTCTATTTTTCTGGAGTCACTCAGGTATGGCCACAGAGCCATGGCTTGTATATATTGCTGTCTTGTTTTGGGCTCAAATGCTAGCAATCACAGGAGGCAAAAAAATAATTACTCTATTTTTGATGTTGATGATTCTAGTCTGGGGTACCCATCTAAAAACTGAATCTGGAAATGACCTGGAAGCTCCCATCCTTTTGATGACTGCCTTTTATCGATCCCATTTTTCTAGATTTTATGGCAAAAATATGCTTCCCCTTAGTTGAAACCCAGCATTTCAGTCTCTCCATATCCTTTGTTCTGAACTGTTTTTTCCTTCCCTTCTTTGTGCTCTATGCAAACCCTAATAACTGCAGCCTTCAGCTTTGAGGGTGGGGCAGATGATCTACTTTTTTTCCTATCACCTCCCTCCCAGAAAATAACATTAAGTGGATTTCTCATATTCCCCCTCTCCCACTTTGTTTTGGTTATTTAATCTGGCAGGTATTTTAAAATCTATTCTTCTTTAAATCAAATGACAAGACAACTGGTTGCAATTACAGAAACTTTTTAAAAATACCTTTAGTGATTTTTCCCTCTATTCATGTGTCGCCTAATTTATAGTGAATATTAAACTGAATCACATAAACTTGGATATTCCGTTTCTATTAAAAGCTTGGGTATAGGGGATACTTCCCCATAAACAGATTAATATTAGGTAGTTATACACTATCTTCCCTAGGATCCATCCATTTTTTTGTATTGCTTTTCTTTTGAAATTTATTTGTTCCTTGTTTTGTTATTTTTATCATGGTGAAAATAAAATAAAATTAGACTTCTTCCTTTCTCAAAGTATGGCGTTCTGATAAGTTGAAATGGTGACAACCTTGAGAACTCTCTTTATTTTTTGCATTCTCCCATCCAGTAATAACGAGCACATCTTAGTTACAATAATTGTATTAAATGTTTAACATTACAAAGCACCAAGAGCTCATGTCAAACCCGACTCTTTTGATTTGACAACCTCAGAGGGATGCTCTTGAGCAGTTTATTGTAAGGAAGAATATTTTCATTGCTAGGAGATGTGAAAGAGAAAATTAACATTTGTTGATCAGGTAATATGTAAAAGGCACTATGCTAGATATTCTTCTCAGTCATTTGTAATAATAACCTCACCAAGTAGAAATTAGTATACTCAGCTTATAAACATGACCTGGAGGGACAGCATCTTGGCAGATATGTGACTGGAAGCTGGGCAAGCTGGAGTGCTAACCCCAGTTCACCTGGCTATAGCATCCCTACTTTCCTCAGGGTGTTCTGGAGAGAGGAGAGCTTTTAGCACTGTTCTGGGCCATTGCTCCTAAATTCCCTGCTACTCTTTATTATTCCCTTTCTTATGTTTGTTTTTGGCCTTGTTTGCTTTTCTTTTTCCCAGTATCTTAAGATAGGTGAAAGTTTAGGTTATTGATTTGAGATCTTTTTTCCTTTTTAATATGGTCACATATAAGTGTAATATTTTTTCTATGCACTATTTTGGCTGTTTCTCACAATAAGTTTTAGATATTTTATTTTCATTTTTAGTCATCTCAAAGTATTTTTAATGTCCATTTTGATTTATTTTTGAATCCACTGACTATTAAGCCTGTGTTGTTTAATTTCCTCACATTTTGTTTTCCAAACTTCTTTTATTATGATTTTTAGTTTATTCCATTCTCTGTGGTCAAAGAATATACTTTGTGTTATATTATCCTTTTAAATTGGTGGAGGTTTATTTGATGGCTTAGCAGATGGTATATCCTGGAGAATGTTCTATGTTCATTTGAGAAGATTGTGTGTGCTGATGTTGTTGGGTGGAGTAGTCTATGGGTGTTTCCTAGTTCTGGTTGATTTATACTATTGTTCAAGTCTTCTGCTTCCTTATTAATCTTTGCTTCATTGCTTTATCCATCACTGAAGGTGGGATTTTAATCTTAACTCTGATTATTGAATTATCTGATGTGCCCCACCATTTCCATTAGATTTTACTTCATGTATTTGGTACTCTTATTGTCCAACAACTATTTATTGTGTGCTTAGTGTTTTCTAGGCATTGTGCAAGGTAGTGAAAATATGATGGAAATGAAAATGGATTGAGTCTTACCCCTGAAGTTTATAGTGGGATAAGCAGCCACCATATTTGTTGCCTTACAAATGGAGATATAATTCAGAAATTGTAATACTAGCTTTCTCCATTAGTTTTTTCACTTATTCATGACTCTCAAAGATTGAAGTAATTTTATGCATTATTTATATTTATGTCTCTTCTGATTCCTTGAAAATGATACTGACCTTAAAAATCTTGTTCTTTACCCCAACCATGATGGTTGGCACTGTGTTCAATAACCTTTAGTTGAAACAAAGAATGAAAGTAAAGAGCAGAATATTATGGAAGAGAAAACGAGAAGCACTTAATTTAATATTCCAGAATCAGGAAGGCCTTTTGCTGAACTATTTTAAGCTTTCATCTGAGGGATCAGTAGAAAGTCACTGAGGGGAGGTGAGGAGATAGGGAATAGGAAGTCAAGGCCACAGGAACTGAGTCTGAAAAGGCCAAGAGGCAGGAAGGAACTTGTCACATTCAAGTAAGAAAGCCAGCTGTGAACTAAGAGAGGGTGCCAGATGACGTTGTTAGGAATTAGACATATAAGGCTCATAAACTGGAGTGAATGTGTGAATCAGGATGACCGCTAGGTTGCTGGAACTAAGAGATCCAGTGTGCAATGACTCAAACAAGATGGACTATATCTCTTCCTTTTACAAGAGTCTGGGAAAGCTAAATGATCTTTTCTTTGTAGATTCATTCAGAGACCTAGGCAAACAGTTGTCCTGCCACTTTCAATACTTCTCTTCTAATATTACTGACATTGTTGCTATTTTGAGTTTAGGGAAAAGTAAGAGGGCACATGAGCAGACATTCCGTGTTCTGAGGCTGGGTGTGGAAATTGCACACATGACTCCAAGTCATATTGGAAGCATCACTGGAACCTAAACATATGGTTATACCCAGGTCATAGAAAAACTGAAATCTCAGCTATTGTGCACACACTCATGTGCCCACGTGCAGGTCTCTCATCAGAGAAGCCATATAATGGATGTTAGAGAACAGTTTAGCCAATTCTGCTTTACGAGGGTTTAGAATTGATTTTAGAATGGAAGAGTAGTTATTGCAGGGTTTTAATCACAAAGAGAAATAACTGGATTAATATTTTACAGTGGCTTCTTTGAAGAAAATTGATGATCAGAACTTAAAAATGAAGGTGGGGAGATTAGATTAAAAAATATTGGAATAGTTCAGATGAGAAATGATGGTAGTTTGAAGTACAATGGCGTAATGGAAATGGAGAGAACAGATAGTCTAGGTATAATCTGAGAATATGATGCCTATGCTAGAGAACATGATGGAGGTATGGCTGGATTACATGAAGTAGAAGGATATGTAGAGGACTATGTCTCTACCTTTGTCATAAATTATTTGCACAAGCATTTTCACTGCAAACGTTTTTACCGCATTACTATTTAGCTGTAAACCAATTTTGCTGGAACAGATGAAATAATTGGTTGACAGTTTGGTTTGATATTATTGTGTGAGAAATTTGGTAAAGATGGCATTAGAGAACAAGATGTTGTATCTAAATTAGTTTAAAAATTACTACAACTGTTGTGAATTATTAGCTGTCTCTTTCGTTTTCCATAGCTTTGTAAACTTTTGGTTTTCACAGGTGGGAGAAAACACTGTGTTCACAGAAGGATTTGCAAACTGATACAATGTTTTCATAGTGCAGTACGCAATTTAGTTTTGCACTTCTTATTTTATACTTCCAATAAGTTTTATCGCATTTTTCTCAAGTCAGTATATGTAGTGATATCCACTATTTTAAGACTGCTGTATTTACTCATCACACTTCATTATGAAGGCTAAAATTTGTATAAAATAAGAAAAGGAGTACTGTCTCAGCTGAAACCAAACTGTCAAACCAAACTGTCAAACCCAACTGTCAACTCATAGTTTTATCTTTTAAGACAAAATTGTGTTTAGGCCAATTAGTTGTGTCTTAGAACTTGAAAATATTTTCTTGGAAATGCTCATCGCAAAGAACTTACCACAAAACTACTAGACTCAGAATGAATGACTTCTTTGTTTCTGATTCAAGGGATTGAGTAGATGGTTGTTATTAAGATGGAAGGGCTTAGGGAACAATAAGTCTTGCAAGAGCAAGAATTTCATTTAGTATATTTTGTTTCTGAGATGTTTGTTTCCTATAAGCACAACTGGCTATGTAGAACTACCTGAAGAGTTATATTTGGTGAATTGAAATAATGCCCCAGACATGGCCCAATGGATTATGAAAAAAACATCATATTTTCCAGAGTACTCCAAAACATTCTTTGCTTCAACCTTAATGAAATAAATGCACTAATGGTCTCAGACATGTTGTACTGCTTCATGCTTCCTCAAGTGTGGTCTTTCAAATACTCTTTTCTCCCGTTCCATAATTTAGCTCTCTCCTTGTATTAATCTGCTCAGGTAGTCATAGAATAATTCCATTGAATAGGTAGCCTAAATAACAGAAATTTACTCTCATTGTTTGAGAGACTGGGAAGACCCATGTCAAGGTGCTTGCAAGGTAGGTTTCTTTGAATCACTTTGGCTTGGAGGTGACTACCATCTTGCCTCGTACTCACATGACCTCTTCTTTGTGTGTATGTGGAGGGGTGAGGAGAAGTCTTTTTAAGGGTGCTAATTCCATCTTGAGAAACCACAATCATTAACCTTAATTTAACCCCTAAAAGATTTCCATTTCCAGATACCATTGGGGGTTAGGATTATAGCATATTAATTTTGAGGAAACATAATTCGATCCATTTAACCTATAGCATTCCTCCAAACTGCAGACATCATAGAGAGACTTACTCAGTCCTATTTAGAGTACATACGCTTTGTAAGCTTCCATCATGGCGCTGATCATGCTGAGCTGTAACTGGAAGTGTAGTTTTCTCTCATCCCACTAGATTCAGCTTGCTGAAGGTGGCTCTGGTCTTTATCTCTATATCCCAAGGGTGTAACCTAGTTACAGAACCGATTGCTTGCACAGAACCGATTTTCAAAAGATACTTAAGTGTCTAATACATGCTTAAGCCACCTACTTTTCTTGTTTCCTTGTAGAAATTCCTTGTTTATTTTAAAATAATTACCACATATTTGGGGAAGAACTAGCTAAAATAGTAAAAGTACTCATCTGTGATACATAAACATATTCAGAGGGTGTAATTTATTTTAACTTGATTTAAACTACCTGATGACAGAATTGATTTTAGGAAAATGTGTTTCTATAATGCAGATTGTACCTTACAGTAAGGAGCACAGAGCTGCTGGTGGCTATGGAGATGCCTTCAGTCTATGCAAATGCTGACATGTATGACTAATGTAGGCGCCTCTCTTTTGAGTAAAAAAAAAAGATTCTCACCTGAATTTTTTTCAATGCAAATAGAAGCATAAATAAAGATTTATGTAGGAATTTCAGATAGCTGAAACAAAATGAATGCATACAAGAGGTCAAATGAGAACAACAACAAAACCCATACTAAAAGTTTGTTTCCATAAAACCTTAGAACATATCTGTGGTGATTTTTGTATGTTTTGTGCTTTTATGTAATATTTATTGTTTACTGTACTCCAGATACTTATCTTAGATACGTTCTCACTTTTAATTCATGTAACAGCCCTGGGAGGTAAGCTAGTTGATTTTGCTTTATGATCTAAGTTTGTTATTAGCTTTCAAGGGCTGTGTCAGGATTTTGGGGGCAAATTCTTAGCTATATCTGCTAATGTGCCAAACCATAGTAAGCCTGGTTTTCTGGTTATAAATGTTACTGTTATTCCACTTTTATTTTTCCTACAAACAAATGAACATTTGTGCCTTTATGATTCTGGACTGATAAAATCTTTCAGTAAAATTAAGAAATGTTCATTGAAAACCTTTCTGTAGACTCTTATTCATTTGAATCTAGTCATTCTTTTTATTTCCTCTTGTGTTTGTGGTTAATTCAGGAGTTACTGTGAATCACAAAAATAAGCAATTGTGACTGGACAAGGCCTTAAAGCTTTTTGAGGAAATAGTAGGTTATATGAACCATAACCAAGGTGACTAGTTGGGACCCAGTCTCAAGTTCAAAGGCCCACGCAGGGACTGCTCTAGGTTGTGACAGTAGTAGCTTTCGGGAGCTCTTTGACTTTGGTTTATGACTCTGAGGGAGCCAATTATACCATTCCAGGAGAAAACTCCTCCCAGTAGCCTATTCCTTATCCCCCCAGGTCTCCAAGGATCTGAAAGTCTTACATACCCTTCTCTTGAATCTATGGATTTTACCATGAATTGTTTTTGCTCCTTTGGTGAAAACCTCCCCCATAATGAATGTTGCAGATACTGTCTAGTATTATTACCAAAGGATATTCTAAAACACAAACTTTCAGCTCCTGGATTCACTCAATTTTGTAAAAGATCATTAAAGTTAGAAGAATAAAAGTAGTCATGTGTGATTACAGTCAGTGGCTTCTACAGTATACTGTACTCAATTATTAAGTAGCATAGGCTATAAAATTCAAATTCATATACTTGTGCTTTATATGGTAAAGGGTGGATTTATACAGTAGATTTAAAAATATTCTGTGTGACTACTTAAGAATCACTTAAAGATTGTACTTGGAGATGTACAGTAAATTGGGATACTGTGTTTTACTCTCTTTACATTTAGTTTTAGGATGCTTGCATTCTATAAAATGTATTTCAAGACTCCCTAAAAAGACAAAATAGACACTTTTTAAGCAGTTTACAAGATACAGATCTTTATCTCTTACAAAGGAAAGGGAGCAAGAAAGCTGTAAATAATAAGTTCTGAATAGGAATGACATAAACTGCCTAATCAATGTCTTCCAGAACTGGCAAGTGACACCTCTTTGTTTTTTGCAAATAAAAACCTCCTTACCATCACAATATAAACCATTATCTCTGCAGGCAAGGTATATTTAGAAATGTACAAAATGTACATTTCCTGCCAGCCTCTAGATCAGTAGGTGGAGATCTAAAGTCATGCAAATATTACAGTAAATGCAGGCAACCAATTTCTAATTATTCCATATCAGCAGATTTGTGAGGAATATAATTTATTAAAAAAGAACAGTTTATGATCAGCAGACCTTGGTTATGACTGTTTAGGAATTCAGTGCATTTTGATCTAATCACAAAATCAAAATATTCATGAAACACAATGATATCTCCCCAAAGCAGCCGGGCAGCCATTAATTTTGAAATTCGGGTAATTTATTAACACTTATCTGAAGCTGTAAAAGCTTACCTCTGTGTTTGTAATACGGGGAAAAGTGAAAGCAGTTTTAAAACTGATTCCTAATGATTTATAATGGTTTGCTGTAATTTGAGCCAGAAATTCAATTAAAATGTATGTCTAGTTTTGTTTCAAGATCTTTAGTTAAAAATTCTATTAAAATTCTATTTCCTTCTTGCATTAAATGTATCTGTTATCTGCATATACAAGAAATATAAGAAAATTCTATCATTTATTCCCCGGTCTCCATAAATGCTTTTAAAAAGCATTCATTTTTATTTCATAATTCTGCTAAGGTAGCATTTGGAATTTATATACAGTAGAGGGAGAATTACTGTATATGCCAGTTTTTTCAATAAGGAAAGAAATCTAACTGAATACTTTAGGGACAAGTCAAGTGATATTTGCCACTTTATCAAAATAGAGGAAAACAAATAAAATGAAACACATTTTTGTCTCCAAATTATTCATCTAATAAGTTGTCTCTGAGGCATTTCAAAAAATGTAACAGAGAAAGCAGTAGGAGCTAGAGTGAGACTAACATTCCTGAAACAAATGCAAGCAGGTAAAATGTTTGAAAGAACTATCCTTAAGTTATGAGACTATTTACACTTTTTAAAAACACCATCAGCTTAGTGGGTTAGTTGAAGGAGAACCAGATTGGTTCTTGCTTTTTGTTTTCTGTCACTTCCTTGAACATCATTAAATCTTTCAATCATTACCCAATGCAAACATTGAAAAAGCTAGCTTGCATCTTAATTTTTTGGTAGCAAGTCTATATGCAGAAATAGTAACAAAACTACAACTTATTGCTGGGTAGGTAATGTGGGTTTCAAATAGTTCAAGCTATTCAACAGTGTATATATTATATTCAAATATTATTTTTCATCGGTTACCAAAGTGGTAGTAGAGATACAGAGTCAATAACTGGAAGGACAAGGGTGTGAATCTAGAAAGATTATGACTGCTCTTTTCAGTTAAATCATGGGGTGGGGTGGAGGGAGGGAATTTCATTTCAAATAGCCCAAAGTTAGGCTGAAGAGAATCAACTTGAGTTTGTGGACTGTTTCTGAGAAAGGAGATTTAGTTAACAAAAGCTGATAGGGAATGGGGATAGAAGGAGGCCTTTTTTTTGATGTGTCTCCTGAACTTGATAATGACAACATTGGAGACCTGCTTGTTGTCCTCCCATGGTGAACTGGGGAGCCAAGTATGGAGGAGCTTGAGGGATGTCTCACTGAGTGTTCTTAATATGCCAGAGCACAAGACAAATGATTGGAAACTTGGTCAGCAAGTTAAATGAGTGTAGGGAAAAAGAGAGAGAACAAAATGAGAGCATAAGGAAGGAGCTAAGTTATGTTAAGCTTGAGACAGAGGAAAGTCTACGAACAAGTGTAGAAAAGTCAAGGATAACCATATAAGCCTGACCAGTTCCTAAGAGGGGGAAGCTTTTAATGCTGCTCTGAAGATCCCTATGGGAATGACTGAGACACCAGAAAACCAGGCTCCGGTATTTGACCACTCCCTGAGACAGAATTGAGGTGGCTCTGATTTACCAGTTGAATGTTCCTAATGACTGTCTGTCTCTAGTGTTGTCTGTCCACAAGTGCCAGAGAGGCTTTTGCCACCTTGATATTGGAACTAGAGGTCCCCAGACCATTAAAGAATACAAATTTGTTGAGTTGAGGATATTGGCGGCCCTGGAGGCTGAGGAAAAGTTTTTGTCCTTTTCCCAATCAAAGGACTGCCCTTTATTTTATCATGTAGAAAATGTACTCTGTATGTGTGGGGGGCGTGGGGGTGAGGATTCATACAGTTGAATGTTTTTTATTTTTATTTTAAAAAAAGATTTACTTATGCATACAAAAACTGGAATGTAGCACAGAGGCACAGAGGTGGGAGGTGAGAGGATTCACCAGAGACAGAGTGGGGAGCAGAACAGGTGGATCCCCTGAAATATATTGCTGAGGGGAGCAATGGATGAGGCAGGAGAGGTCTGCTGTGCCATATGGGTCACCTCCCTGGCTGGTGATCAAACTCGTGTTGCAGTGGCTGGTGATAGCTTGATAGCACTGAGACTAACTCCTGCCCCACCATGGAGGCCCAGTTGAAGGTTTTTTAATGAACATATCCTCTCTGATCTTACTCTCAGAGTAAGGATAAGGTTAATCCCCTCTTGTCTGTTATTTGGATACCCTTTTTCCCTTCAAACACCCTTTACTTGAAGGTGCTTAAATGAAGGATAAATATCCCTGGATTGTTCCTTTATTCCTTAAGATTTATGACCAGGTGAGTCTTCCGTACCTATGTTTTTCAATTTTGGCCTTTTACCATCTAATCTGTGATTTATTTATCTGTGCAGTCTTATAACATGGATGGGATGGGGGTTTCCCCTAAGCCCCTACACCAGTGAGTTTTAGTTTCATACTCTCAGGTGGATCAGGGATCAAGTCTGCATCCACAGAATGGGGTACTAATATGGGGTCCACAGAGGCAGGTAGGGTATTACTGAGTGAAGTTTGCTGAAGAAGAAGGGAAGCCGGGGTGGAAGCTAGAACTGCTAGAGAGGTGGTGCTGATTGTAGTAGATTCAGGGATGTGGTAGATGGGACAATTATTTTACCTCTGGCTGATATGTAGGTGCAGGAATTTTTCTAGACATTAATATGCTCCATAAACTATCTACCACAATGACTGTGAAATTGAAAGATCTTCAACAGCATTACCTAAAGCAGGGCTGCAAGCTGGGGTCTGTGGTCAGGGAGAGCAGGTAGACTAGATGTATGGAAAATGGGAGTTGAAAGATCAGGATGTATAAAGCCACCAGGATATCCTCACAATTGAGGGAAGTGGTGGTCAGAGATATAGTGATGCAATTTTGTGGTATATGGGAAAACTCTAAGAACAGCACTGCCTTGGGGTGGCCAGTCCTATACTTGACACCTGGATCACTTGTCATGGGTGGGCTCAAGAACAGTTAATGTACATTAAGTCAAAGTTTGGCCACCCAGAGGGTTGCTATGGTGAGGTCTGATCTTGCTGGTTTGTTTATAGACTTAGCTACTTTTCTAGAAGAGGTCTTTGGCATTCTATACCTTCCAGGGCTAGACCTGGGAAGCCTAAACTGGGGACAGTGTGAGTTCAAGTGCTGGATTAATTGTTCAGTTATATTCTTGCACAGAAGCAAGTATTGAATTCTGACTGTTAGAAAACACATTTGCCCTGCACAGAGCATAACAGTCGATAGGGAGGATCTGCAAGACGAGACATCTCTCATGCTAGAATTCTGGTGTCAAGTAGGTGGTGTGTGTTTCTTGGGAGCGGGCCAAGTCATGAGTTTCTGACCGTGTTCAATATGGATAGTTACCTCTGAGCTGAAGCATAGCTACAGCTCCCACCGTAGGTTCCCCATTGTGGCATGCCAAGCATGCATAATACACAGAAATGGACTCCAGGGTGATTAGAGAGCAAGACAATGGTTGTGCAAGAATTATTAACAAAGCAAGGTTTAGGAATGCATGTGGGCAACACGGAAGACTGTGAGGCTACCCTGGTTCCCATGCCTGTCTGTCTTGCATTGCCTGGGAATTTAACAAAAATCTTTACCCAAGAACACAGAGCTTTTCTGGTACTTAGCCTTTTTGTTTGTAAAGAATTGTCTCTGATAACTAAGTTTCCTCATATAATCTTATAATAAGGGTGCTTTCTCTACCAGGCAGAGGGCATATGAAAGGAATATCTCCGAAGACATTTTGTAGAAAAGTGCCTGACAAAAAGGTCCCATGGCAAGGGTTACCTTCCTAAGGGTTACATGGGTAAGACAAAATCAGAAGGCTTTGAATACAGGTACTGATGCTTAATGAATGTTAAATAATGCTGCATTGAAGTAGATGAGATCACTTGATTCCATTAACAGAAAATCCAGTAAACATTAGGATCTCGGGGTTAATAAAAATGACTTAAAAACACTAACAAGTATAGTGGGAAGTATTTAGATTTCTGAATTCAAAATATAACATGAAATTTGAGCCGATTTATTAATAAACAGAGCAAATAATTCAGGATTAATCATCATAACAGTAAATACATAGTATTGTTTTGGTCAATCTTGACTTATTCAGTTTTTTATTTCCTTTTTCTTGCGCTACCATTGTTTTAAAATCTTATGTAAGTTTCAGGTGTGCATCTTTGAAAATCAACATGTGAACTTATTGATACTATACTTAAGTTTGCCACTAAAAGTACAATTTTAGACTTCATACATCACTTTTACTTCAAAACAATGCCATTATTCCTTTACTATCAGATTTCCTTAAAAATGTTTTACATTTGATATTTTTATTTCCTTCACATTGATCCTTCCACCCCATTATAATTTGGTTTATGCTCTCTTAACTCTAATAAAGCATCTTTCATTAACTTCTCTAATAGTCTCTAATCACTGATCTTTATGGCTTGCTTTTAACCATCATCTTTTTCCAATTCCGTCAGGCATGCATTTTGTCAGTCACTCGCTGTTCACCATTTTCCTTTCTTCTCAGATTTTATCAAACTCTCCTATTTCTCTTCGAAAGATTTGTTTCTTCCCAACACCTTTGCGATTTTCTAGGATTTTGTTTCTGATTCATTATTAGGATCAGAACTCAGGTCTTCTGTCCCTTGGAGCAGGTTTTCCTGGAGTTTTGTTCTATCCCAGTGACAATGTAAGGGTAGGTGACTTCTGTACCCAGCATGGTTTTGCTCCTGCTCTCCTGCAGACCGGTCAGTTGGGTGCTTTCTCCACTAAATATTCTATGTATCCTGTAACTACTCTCAAACTGGTCTCTCCAATCTCTTTGAGCATTTAGTAGTAATGGTGTCATTAGAAGCTACTCTTCTATTTGCAGAACCGTCTGTTTACTGACACAAAGATTAGGTGTGGCTTTTATTAGGTCTGTGGCCAACTGTATATAATCTGTATACTTTCAATTCTATTTTTGCTGTTTGTATTGTTGATTTTCTTCTGTATTTTGTCTGAATTTTAAATTCATAAATGATGCTAAATTTTTACAGATAGATCTGCATTTCTTCAACTCTCCTTTGACAGTCTTGCTCTTTAGCATTAAATTGTTTTGATTTGCAAAGGCAGCCTAAGCTACTATAGACCCACCCAAGAATTTAATACTTAAGAAAAATGAAACTTGACAGAGAGAATGCTACTGCAAACAAATGAGTATCCCTTGGTTTCATAATATAGGTGAAATTTTGCCAATAATTAATTCTTACACAATAAGTGTTTGGGACCTGTTCCTGTCTCATGGGGAAATAGATATCTTTGTGACCTTTGACACATTTTCCCATGTGATTAATAGCAACTAGGATTTATGTTTTTAAATTGTCTATTAGTGTTTTCTCCCTAAGGTTTTGTCATTTTTCTTTATTGGATTAGTGAGTTTTTAGTAGAATAAAGGTATTGTTGTAAACATTTTCTTATTTGCATTTTAATTTTGGTCAACCTTTGAAATTTCCAGTTTTTAACATATAATAGTTGTATCTGTCACTTTGTGAATACTTTCATTATTTATAAGCTATAATAGCCTTACTACCTCCAAAGTCTTAATAAATATTTGCTTACAGTTGTTTTTGAGTTTTTGTTGTTCTATTATACTTTATTTAATTCCTTAGTCCATGTTGAATTTTAGTATAAGGTATAAAGGAAAAATCTATTTTTTCCCTAAAAACTTCTCAAATGTTCTGGAATTTTTCAAAAATAATTTTAAATTGCCCTCTGAACTGTGCTGCCCACCTTACACCGTACTAAATTTTGGTGTGTTTTTAGCTCTGTTTCTGGCTAGCAGTTCTCTTCTGTTAATCTGTTTATGCGTCTTATCACACCTTAAGTCATTGTAGCTTTTTAATATATTGAACTCTGTAAAGGTTAGTATCTATCTTCCTATATTAAGCTTCTTTTCCAAAATGTCTTTAACCACATATTACTGTCTTTTTTTACTTTGTCAAATATTGGTGTGGTTTGTGGTGTTCTGGGATATATTTATCATGTTTCAAGTTTTCCCAAAGAGAAATTTTCACTGAGGCTACAGGAAAGGCTTTTGACAACATATAAAGGTCTTGTGAAAAATGCCCCAGATGCAACAGAAGATAAAGATCTTAGCAATGACCTCGAGCTTGTTACAATTTCTTTTAATACCTCTTTCTGACTTTTTAAAGTTAGAGATTTATTCCATACAGTTTTAAAGCTTTCTTTTAACTCATTTGTTTACACGTCATTATTAGTTCAAACCATTCATTCATATATTCATTTATTCTCTCATTAAGTTTTTGAACATTTCTAGGAATGATGGTAGAAATTAGGGATGAGAGGAAAAGAGTTGAAGGAGATAGTATATGTATAAAATATGTTCCAGTCTTCAAAAAATTTACAATAACATATTTGTTTATCTCTTCCACTAGACTATAAATGCTGAAAAAATAGAGCTTGCACCTTGTTTTTTGTGCCTGACAAATCATAAATGCACATAAAGATAATTTGCTAACTGGCTAAACATTGACTTGTATGACTTAGCAGAGCATTTCTTGGAGTGGCCCAAAAGTGGCTAAGGCAACAAGTTGATAGCCTTTTTTTCTCATTTGTCCTTATCCATGAAAATATACTATTTACTGTTTTAATCAGCCAACTCATTTCTATCTTCCATCCTGTGCTCTTCAGTCCAGTTCCAGCAACTCAAGATGTGAAGCTGGATACACAATAGGATACATACCAGACTGCTGCCAGCACTTTGGTAAAATTTAATACTTGGATGCAAGAGGGATGGGAAGGAAGACTCAACTCAGTTACCATGGAGGACTTTTTAGAAATTTCCCAAGATCTCTCCCTTTCCTATTTCCTTCACCGAACATTGGCTCTGATCATTCTTGACCTTATTTTTTTCTTGTGGTTTTTGGGAGTCCATTTTTGTATTTGGTATGTCTTTTTTAAACTAGTTTTTTTCTGACTCTGAAGCTCTGCCAATATGGCTGTCTCCCAAGACTGTCTTGTGTAAAATCCCCTATCCAGACGAATACCACCCTAAATTTTAGTCTTTTCCATTCCACTGGTGCTTATCTGGACTACTTCCTTCATCCAAGGAACTGGCTATTTGGAATCACTGGGTAACCCCAGAAAAGTTTCCAAACTGAAGAGAAGGTGTTGGAACTGAAAGAGCATCTGGAGCTTATGTCTATTGGAGTATTTATTTATTTTCAATTTTTAAGTTGTGGTCATGCCCACATAATATGAATGTACTACTCTTACTATTTAGTGACACTTTACTGATACTGTTTATTCATAGTTTTATGCAACCATCCATCCCCAGAGCATTTTTTATCCTGCAAAAATGGAATCACTAAACAACAGCTCTATATATTATCTATATTAAACAACAGTTCTCAATTCTCCTCTCTTCCCAGTCCATGGACTTCACCTTTCTATTTCTGTCTTTATCAATTTGACAACTGTAAGTACTTTATATAAGTGATATCAAACAGAATTTGCTTTCTGTGACCAACTAATTCCACTAGTGTAATTTCCTCAAGGTTAATTCACATTGTGACACATGCCAGAATTTCTTCTTTTTCGTGCTGAATGATAATAGTCCATTGTATTACATACCACACCATGCTTATGCATTCACTGATCAATGGACACTTGGGTTGCTTCTACACTTTAGCTATTGTGGATAATGTGGGGGTACAAATACCTCTTCAAACCCTTACTTTCAATTTTTAAAATAGATACCAAATCACTGAATCATGTGGTAATTTTAAGTTTTTTGAGGAATTGCCATAATTTTCCACGGCTACACTATCATTTTACTTTCTCATCACTAATGTACAAGAGTTCCAGTTGCTCTACATCCTTGCCAACACTTGTTTTTTGATACTAGCCATGTTAATATGTGACTCATCATGGATTTGGTTTCCAGTTCCCTAGTGATTAGTGATGATAGGCATCTCTTATGTGCGTAAATTTGTCATTTATGCATCTGTGGAGAACTGTCTCCAAATGTCAAGTCCTTTGCCCCTGGCAGCCAATCTTTTAAAAACTGCATTGAATCTTTTCCATTCCACTGTTTTTCAGAATATAACATTTCTAAAATATAACATTTTCCCAGAATATAACATTACTTCAATGAACAATTAATTTTCATCTTTTCTCTGAAGTTCTTCCTGAAGACTCCCCTAGGTAGATTTGTTTTCTGTCTGTTTTTTAATCCATGACCCTTAGTCATCCTATCAATAAATGTGTTTTCTCTCATCTGCATATTAATTAGCAGCCATGTTTCATTAATGTTTATGCACACATTATTTATTACCCTATCTGGCACATAGTAAATATGCGGTCAGTAATTTCTGTTAAATGAATAAATCAACACGCTAATGATATATTTTAAAAATACAATCTATAGTTGCAATGGAGTATTTAAATCATGGCTTCTTAGAAAATTAATAAATGGTGTCCACTAAGACCCACCAGCATTGTTGTTTTTTACTACTAAAAATGGGTGGTGAGTCACAACTCTGGCTGAACATTAAAATGTTTCAGTTCCTAAGTTTAATGAGCTCCACCATGCCAGACAAGACTTGGGCACTGTGGTTTTCAATTGTCCCTCAGGTAATTCTAATGTGTGGCCAGGGCTGAGAACCATGAAGAATCACTGAAAACTGTGACTACAAAATCTATTGCTTTCTTCTGGCTTTATGAGGTTGAGTACAGTAATGTCACATTATATAGCACAGCTAGTACATTCATAAAAACTAGTCTGCAGATCTACTAACTTCCTAAATTTTCTTGTCAGTATTGAAATAATCCAACACCCCTTTCTCCACCCACTATCCCTGATAATCATATTACAATCTAGTTAGTATTTCAACAGTCACGAGGGTGTTTCTTTTTTATTTTAGTTTGAGAGGCATGAATTCAGGTATTATTAATCCAGGCATTAATCCATGGAATCAGGTAAGAAGCATGACATGTCTCTAAGTCTGAGCTATTTCCATGTGGAATGTTATCAAAGTTGGTGGGGAAATGTTGGTAACCTATTCTCATGGGTAGATGTGGATTTTATAATTACTTATGACTGCTTCTTTTATTGTCTCTGACTCTAGCCTTGGCATTCTTTTAATGTGCATTTCTGTACAAATTAGAAAAGCAAGAGTTAAGATGTAGAACTTATGTGCCTGGCCACAGCTGTTCAGAGCAATTCAGCATGTCAAGCTGAGGTCAAGTGAATAGGGAATGTCATTACTAAATGGTAACATTTTCTGAGAGCTTTAAAGAAATTCAAGTCCTTTTTAAATCTACATTTATTTTATCTTTTTTTAAAAGGGTGATAGGTTGCACTTCTAGTTCTTGTCAGAGATTTGTACATTAAAATGACTTTAAATTTAACTATTCTAGAAATCAACTTTCCAAACACTATTTCAGGCAATGCCAGTAAAAGATGTATGGTTTTATTTGAGATACAGACTTCTTTTTAAATTCAGTGAGATTTACTGTTTATTTGTAAAGCTGGTATGATGTATGTATGTTTATATATATATATATATACACATATATATATAGTTGCATAGTTGCAATGGAGTATTTCACTGTGTGGAGTATTTCATGTGTGACAGGTTAACAAAGAAACAAAGACACTGGGGATTAAGTCATGTTTCCAAATTCCATGATCTGAATTATAGGTATCAGTTTGGTCTGCTCACACTTCATTAAATTCAGAATGCTATAATGTTGCGAAGTTTAGGAGATATTCTTATTAGTTTGAAAGCTAACAAAATGGACTATACACCTGTTATTCTGTGTTTTGCATCATGTACTATACATGATAAATAGGGGGTTTTATTATAGTGCATTTTATGTCTATTTTGAGACAATTATGTGGCATTTTGTGTAGAATTTGCAAAAGCAAATCAGGGGCAAACCTGGTTTATTAAGGCAGCATTTTAGGCCAGTCTCACCCTCTCATGACTATAGTGAACAAGAAAATAGTGTTGCCTCTCCCTCTTAATAATTTCTGCAACCGAGTTGAACAGAAATACTGCTAAGTATATGGTGGATTGGAATAGCAGACACTGTTAGAGTCTTATATTTATTCTTCTGACCTTCACTTTTCTTGCCTTCAGGCTGATTTCGAGTTGTCAGCATCTCCAACTTTTTGCCTAAGGACTTTTCCCTAAGCAGTGGAAGTCTGCTCAACCCGCTGCAGAGCAGCCTGGGAGAGCTAGGGAATTATATCTTTTGAGGCACAGCCCTCCACCAGTGACAGATGGGAGTTGGTGGATAAATACCCTGGCTCCCTCTTCCACAAGTGGGAGAAATCTGAAGTACACATTCTATTTCATCTCCCAGATTTCCCAAGTTGGAATATCTCCAAGTGCCCAGAGGGGCAACCTGCCGAATATCAAACCCTTTATTGTCTTACTGCTTCGTTGGCACTCTCTCCATCTCTGTATCGCTTCTCCTCTCCCCACCAACATTTTTTGCACCTCCCAAACTTGCAAACAAGTCCTTATCTGAAGGTTCACTGCTGGGAGAGCTCAAACTATGATAATTGACAAAGCATGAGCTTTTTTATACTTTGTTTTTAAATGGAAGTTGGTGGGTATTCGCCTTAAAATATGTTTGCAAAGCAACATCCCAGGAACTGTGACTTTGAGTGACTCACATCATCCTGAGACTCAGTTTCCTTATTTAGAAACTTAACAGATGGAATAAATGATCTCACTCTAAGGTTCCCTTAGCTTTGCTTCAACAATTTGCTACCTCGTGTTACTTCACTATGGGAAGGCCATTCTTTTTTCAGCATTCTCTTAACCAATGAAAATTAAACTTCCCAAAATCTTTCTGCTGGATGCACTCTTTTAGTGCATTGTTCTCACTTATCAGCTCAGACTCTGGGTAACTTTCTTTCCTTCTACTGCTCCTCGCTCCTTTGAATTTGCCAGTCTCAGCCTCAGCTACAAAGCATCAGTATTCTAGACTCCCCCTTTGCAGCCCCCCTCAATTTCTACTTGCCTTCCAGGTTTATTCTGTCTTGATGTCAAAATTGCCCTCTCTGTGGGCCTCTCACAGTTGCTCGCAACGTGAAGTGTAAGGACTTGCTCTCTGATCTGATTTCATTTGTACAGTTTAATCAAAAGGGATTTCATACCCTACTCAACAGGTATGTACAGTATGACAAGTTGATACCACAGATGAAGTTGGTGCCTTTTCAGGTGGTTGAAATAGTGGCCAGCATGGCTTGTCTTCAGGGAGGTGGAAGGAAGAAGGGGGGGAGTATACACTGTATTTATTTATATATTTGTTAATGCAAACATGGTTGATATTTTCAATGTCTTGGCTGGTCTGGAGAGCACTGCCTTGGGTTTCCTGAGTACCTGCAGCTCTGCAATCTGTTCTGGCGGAGAGAAGTGCATTTACATTCTGGGTATTCGTTTTCTATTGTTTGCTGCTATTCTTAGATTCAGAGTAGACATGTGGATACTTTGAGTAGTGGAGAGAGTTTTATGGGGTCAACATGGCATAATTGTTTGCAGGGGCTTCCTGCAAAAGGGCTGTCATTCATGTTTTTCAGGTGGTTTATCTCCGTTTATCGGGGCTTTGGCCTCCAGAGCCTCAGCATCATGGTAACTTCCACAGTCACTTGCCATCTGAATGAATGAAGGCAGATGTAAGAACGTATGTGGACTTGATTCCACCCATGAGTAGGCTCTAACACCCTGAAATAGGGCTCTGGAACACAGAACCCAACAAAGGAGCCAGATTTCCAGCGGTGAGATACAGAGAGGTCCCCATCTCTTACCCAGGAGTGAACTGAGTTGGTAGTGAATCCAACTCCAAGAGAGCTTACGGTGTGTGTGGGCCCTTCCCCCATCTAGTCAATACTAGAGTCTAATTATTTAAGGGTTTTCCAAATCGCTTAAATCACATTGGTTCCAAATGGGTTAAGCTTGCTTGTGCTATTATCTTGAGTTGCAGAGGTCTTTTTGTTAGGTCTTATAGGTCATTTTTAAGTTCGCAAATCTCCCAAGTTCAAATCCGATCACAGAAACATTGGGGTGCAAAGGAGGAAGATTTAGAACACACACAGATGACATAGATGCTCTCTTCCCTAGACTGGAGCACTGCCAGCAGTGGGACAGTGTGTAGATCCTGCCTGTCTGCCGAGAAGTCTTGGAAAATTATCATGGCTGTTAGGAGGCAACTCCAGATGGAAATGACTTTATGAAGGTATTTATCAGGTGTCTTGTGCTATTCTAGTACCTTTCCTTTGCCAGATTTGAAGCCCTTTGCTGGCAGTCTTTTCATTTATCTTATTTTTGATATCTTTACCCAACCTTAGTGTGTCAGGGAAAAGACTTCTCATCAAATATGCTTCCCACATTTGCTGGCCCCATGACATTAGGTGGGCCATCTGGATAGTTTTGGCCAATGAAAGACTACTTTCAGTGCTCAGCTGAGGCAGCGAAAAATATAGGAATGCTGCTGCATTGTCTCTCTCCTCTGTGTTGGAGGGTGACAGTGCTCCAGATGGCGGTGCCTCTGCCAGTCTGTGTTCACGGGTGACTGTGTGAAGCATGGCCCTATTTTGACTCACACTGAGCATGTCATACATTCGAGAAATATACTTTTGTCACACTGAGTCACTGGAACCTTGGGGTTGTTTGTTACTAGATTATAATCGGTATGGAATGACTAATACAGAAACTGATACCTGAAACAGAGTGGTGTGGGAAATAATACAAAAATTTGTCACTGTGGTTTGTGATCAGGTCACAGGTAGTGAATAAATTGATGCTGGAAATGGACACGAGGATAATTGTTGAGTGCTGCCCTCCCCACCGCCATATTTCTCCAGGAGACATCTAGGGATACCATTTAGCAGTGAGAATGTGGTCTCTCTATTTTGTCACTTGCCCAAACCACAGGTGACTACTGTATATATACTCTTATTAAATTATTATGTTTACCCTGTACCCAATACAAATGCAGGGTGGACCTTTTTTTCATATTGTTTTATTTCCCTTGATTCTTATCTTTATCCCAGAGGTTTCTTGGCATAGATTTGATGATCTTTTTTTTTCTTGAGTCCTTTGCAGGGCCCCAATCGGAGAAAATTCAGACTCTGCTCTCTGAACACTTCCTTTCTCTTCATATTATAGAATTTAACATGGGCTGACTTTAGACCCCTCCTGTCTCACCCACTGCTCCCCTCAGCAGTGTATTTCAGTAGCTCTGCCTCTTCTGCTAATCCCATCAACCCCACACCTCTGACCTGCAACCTGGCACTGCAGTTCTTTTGTGCAAAAAAAATAAATAAATAAATAAATAAATAACATGGGCTGACTTTATATTAATAATTATTTATGTCTTCATCTCCTTTCATCCCCTAGACATGGACTAAAGTTTCCTAAAGTTCAAATGATGCAGTCTTCATGTTGAAAAAAAACAAACATTTAATTCGAGTCTTTGCAAATTTGAATGAGTAAATTCCTCTTATGTACTTTTTTGATGTGAATCAGTCAGGAGGTGCTGTAACTGTAACCTCTTGAATCTGCAGGGTCTGACACCATATGTTTCTGTCTCACTCACTACATGTGCAAGGTGATTTGGACTTAGATGTCTGCACCATCAATGGTTCTGAGATACTAAATGACAGAGAACTTGACATCTGCAATATCCTGCTAATTGTAACAGGAAGAGTCTGGAGAATCTCACATGAGCTCTGTGTTGCCTGAGCCCAAACAGCTTATGGAGGGATAACCATTCACGTGTCTAGAAACCACTAGAGCCTCAAATCTACATTTTAATACTGTTATTCATTGAGCAGAGTTTTTAGTAATGTCTTCGTAGTCAAATTCTACTTTATTAAAAGCAAAAGGAAGTTAGTGAGGACAGTCTATTTGTACACTTGTAAAGGGGCAATTTATTATCATGTCTGTTCCTTTAGTGGTTCAAAGAGAATTTGAAAGGAAAAAAAGGGGAGCATTCTGTTAGGCTGAAATTTCTGGAAGGGGGTTGGGGAAGTTTTGTGATTGATCTTTAATTATATTTGTCTTTCCTTGGCTAGTTTCAAGGGAGTGGAAGAACAGTGTGGGGAGATTTCCAGGAGGAAGAGACCTTTCAGTCTATGACTAGTCATTTTCTAGAGCTAGTAAGGTCAATAGAATATTCTTTATTGTTAAACTGATAGGACGTCTGAGTCATGGTGCTGAGGTTGTGTGATTGTAACACATAGTTTCTCAATTGCATTATTGATCTCAGTGTACTTGGGGAACAGTACTGAACTGTTGCATTGTCAGCCAGCATGAGGAATTATGAAGGCTTGGACCAGTTAGCAAATCTCCTTTGACTGTGTTTTTCTCCTACAATGAAGACTGAATTAGGTGATGTCTAAGATCATTTCAGTTGCTTACAAGTCTAGGATTCCATGATGATGTTGGCCACAAACTAATTTAATTACCTCTTGTTTATCAACTGCTAATTGAGATGAATAGCTGCTTGTCTCTTGGGGTGGTTACAGGGAGGAGTCATGTTACATCAGGAGTCTTACAAACTAATACACCCTCTGAGTTACAGAACTCTAATAGCAGCCTTCTGTTTTCAAAGGGGACAACTTTGGGTCCTCCTTCCTAGCATACATGTTTGTGGCTCAAGAGACTGGTGGGGGTGCATCTTCCTTTTTGAGTATCCCTAGAGTATCTTCGAAGATGTAGATGCAGCCTGTCTCCCAGAACCCAAGGCCATCCACGACCCTGCCACTTAGATGTGCAGTCAGCTGGAAACCTTTATTCAAAGGAGCTGCTCCAGGCTTCGCGGCTGCCAGGCGGATGCAACTGGCCCAGCTGCCCACATCCATGCCACAAAACTGGAATCTGTGCCCTGAACCAACCCAGATCCTTCCCTGCATATGGTTTCTCCCCTTCAGCTCACCCAAGTCCGTGGCAGAGTTCACCTCAGGGCAGAAAGCACTGTCATGATTTTAGAAATTGTGCAGTGCTCTTCTTTAAATGTAAGTTATAAATAATGGATGCTCAACAATAACTTGAGGATATATTTGTCAGTGGCCAGTATTTTCCTAAAGTCCATCTCTAATTCACAAAGCAAGGAATCTCTTTACACTTCCATTGGGGAGGGTAATTATTTGCCAGTTCAAGTAAACATTTGAACTTGGCACAGTGTGAGAATTCCTAATATTTACTCTGTTCTTACTATGCATTAGGCTCTGTGCCAGATTTTTTATATGCACAATAACTCATTTAATCATCAAAATCATCTGTGATGAGAATTTGATTGTGCTTGTCCTCCCCCATTTTGCAGATGAGAAAAATGAGGACAGATAAAATAAACCTTCCTGAGGTCATATAGAGCATAATGCCATAGTCCGGTAATGTTAGAGGAATTTGCTAAATAGTCAGGCTTTCTACTTTACATTGTTTTATTTATTTATTTCATTATAGCTATACATTTTCATTTTGGAAAAGATGTATGGCTTTTAAGCATCTTAATTTTATTGCACATTTAAAATATCACAAGGATGCACCTGGACCCTAGTCCTTATGAGTGGTTCAGCCAGACTTGTTGTTGGTTAGTATGGTGATCGATCAGTATCTAGCATCCCAAGTTCCTAATTGCATTACCCAGGAAAGAGGAAGAGGTATGTTCTTCATTTTGTGTTTGGTGGAGTTCATGGCAGATGCCTTGCTTTCTGTTGAAAAAGAGCTCACTCTGAACTCTGCCCTGTGATCTGGCAAAGTCTGTTGCTTTAAGAAAATATTTCAATGAAGAAAAAGTCACCTATTTCTGTGAGTACTGAGAGGAGCAGTGAAGAAAGGCATCAAGTCACCCCTCTCTCTGATTGTCCATCTGTAAAATGGGGATCGTAGGTGACCTTAAAGAGACCGCTCACTGCGTGTTCTGGTATAGACTGGGCAGATGGCAAACATGACTCACTGTCACATATGGCCCTTCTCCAGAGTGTAGGGCTGGGCAACAATTATCCTGAATCTTTGCAGCCACAGGCTTGGATGAACATTTATGAAGTGCTTATAATTGTGCAGTATATCACTTGGTAGGCACATACATTTGGTTTGCATCTTGATGAAGAAGTTTTATTTTTTTAATTTCTCCCTGTTTTCCTGGCATGATATTCTGAACAGCAGCAATGCAATCTGTTGTTTGTTTAGAAAAGATGGCAGAGGGGTGTATGTGTTGTGTGTGTGTATGTGTGTGTGTGTTCATGTGCAGGGTCTACTCATGTAAGATATATCACGGTTCAGGAAAAGGCAAATTCTGCTACTTTGAGTTTCCTGACTTGGTTAACATCGCATGGGTAAATTTAAAGTTTGTAATGAATTAGTTAAAGCTATACTCTATGGTGGGAGAGAAAATTCACTTTTAACCCCTTCCCCAGAGTGGGCAAATGCTCACATTCATGCACACATATGTACATACACAGCCAAAGGGGATTTTCAACTCGTGGTCTTCCCACAGTAGAATTCCTCTGTCCTTGACTTCAGACGCCCTGTCTTCTTTTCCCTCGTCCCCATCTTCTCTCTCCCCCATTTCCCATCTTGGAGACAGGTCTCTTCTAGAAAGCTGAGGAAGCTTCCAAGCTGGTGGGGAATCACCATAGCAACATGGTACTGGGTCCTGCCTCCAAGGCCTCAGCCAAGATTGACTTTGATTTTAGCTTATGTGAGGCAATGAGGAACTTCCTCATGGTTTAGCCAGCTGTGGCTTTGAGCTGCCCTGCCTTCGAAGGTAATCCATGACCCTGGACTCAACATACTTTTGTGAACTGGGTATTCTTTTCTCTTCCACCAGGCAGGGTGCTCAATGCCAACTTATTTATATGTTTCAGATAATAAGCTAACCTTACCCAAAGTTACGCTGAGCACCACCTACTGTTGTGATTCAGGGCTCCTGGGAAGAGCTCCCTTAGAAGATGTTTGTTGCTTGGAAGAGAAAGTGATGTTTGGAGGGAAAGACTGGCATCTCTGGAGAGTCAGTGATAGTTTTGCAATTAGTGAGTTAGGGTTCAAATCTCTTTCCAATAAACATAGACCTACACTTTGTGTGTGTGTAATTTTTTTTAGGTAATTATTGAACCATAGCACTATGAATGAATTCTAGTAATGTGATATAGAGTATGAAAAAAATAAGTCCTAGAAGATTACCTATTATATGAATTTCAAAACTACTAAAACTAAACAGTATTGTTTAAACATGCCTATATTATGGCTTGCATATGCTGGGAGCAGAGACTGCAGAAGCTCATTTTCTCATGACTTTTATGGGCACTAATTCCAACTGTGAGGGCCCTTCCCTCATGACCTCATCTAATACGGGTTAACTCCCCAAGACCTGTCTCTTAGTGTCATCATATTGTGAGGTCAAGTTTCAACATTTTAATAGGGGGTGGGGATGCAAGCATTCTGTCCATAACAATCTTCCTACTTGCCATGTTGATAAAGAAGTGTTTATCATATCACACATTTTAATAACTGTATTTTAATATTCTTGATTTCCTGACTATTATTTTTCCGGGGAAGGTTCCTTATGTTTTTACCATGACAGAGCTGAAATGGTCCATAGTTCAAAAAGGTTACACAACCTTCAGAAAACTAAAAAAATTTTCTAAACACACAAACATATATGCATACAGAGACATAATTCTGTTTATGTGTAGCTTAGGTGACCTGAGAAAGTTTGATCTTGTATGTTATTCCCCTCCATTCCCCATAAGCTGAATTTTTGGTGTTTATCTTTTCTTTTGATAGGTGATCTGTATTTATTCCTATAAGATGAATAGCAAGATGGTATTTTTGACACAACAAATAAATGGAGAAGTGTGTTCATTACTTCTTCAGTTAAATACCAAAGGAAAGCAATTCTTCTAAAAATGATGTAAATGTTTTAAGATACTTCATTCAAATTCTGAATCATTTTTGAAAACTCTTGAGAAAATTTTAGAACTGAAACTCTTTGGGCTATTTCTTATAACCTAACAAAATAGGGGTCAGGCAAAGTACAATATAATATTACAGCATTCCCCACACCCTACTCTTAAAAAAATGGGCATACATAGCCCTGTGTGCTGAAATCCATTCAGGGAAGAATCCATAATATTTCTACTTATGCTTTCTTATTCATTCTTTCACTTTTCTCCAGGGGCATGAATCCCAGTTTATTCTGATAAAATTACTCATTTTCATAGAAAGTTTTAGTATAAATGTACAACATTGGCAATTCGATCAATTTAAGTGCATACTCAACAGCCTGCAAGAGATTAATCGAGGGTCTATTTGTATACAGGTCAGAGGGATTTTATGAAAAGAATCCATCTCGAGTGAAGAGGTAATACAAACAGTATACGAAGTTGGTCCCAGGACAATAAACTTGTCAGAGGAGTGCCAATTTTTAGCAGAGAAAGAAATATTCCTTACAGGTTGTACTCTGGAAATCTAGGTCTTGAGGTCTCAGAGGTGGTAAATAAGAGCTGGGTCTCAAAAGAATCTAAGTCCCTACTTTCTAGCCTCTGTTGAAGAATCTAAAATTTTTAGATTTTCAGTTGTCTCATTTTTCCTGGTCTCATTTTCCTGTGTAGCAGTTTTGTTGTAGCTAATTCTGCCTCTATCCCCTGAGTTGATGAGAACAGTTTCATCTTCTGCCATAAGGGCTGGTTTGCAGGATGGCACAGGACAAAAAGTGGACCTGTCAATTGAGTCTCAGGACTTACAGGTATAACGTGAAAACTACTGTTTCCTGGGAAAGGTCGTATGTGGTTGTAACCCTTGGATTTGGTCAGGTCTGTTTGCCCTACTTGGGAAGCCAATCTGAGGAGAAGACTGATCACGATGGAGAGCAGAGAGACATTGCATTTGTGTAGAAAGAGAGCTAGCTCCTCTTCAGTTAGCCTTGAAGCTGTTATACCTCTGGGCTTTTCTGGTGCATAAACAATATGGTGCCTTGGCCTTTCAGACAATTTTGGTTTGGCTTTGCTGTTGGTTACTACTGGCCAAACTCTACTGTGGCAATTATTGGGCCATCCTAAATTATAGGAAAAAAGAAAAGGAAAAAGAGTCAAGAGAAGAGAACCACAGCAATCTGACCCCGAGCCTCCTTCCTTCCCTCTGTGGGAATTTGTTTATGAGGCAATACGATTAAAATCCATGTTTTGAAATCCAGATGTAGTCAGTGGTTCTTTCTTCCATTCCTTCTGCAGCAGAATTGAGAGTCTAATCTTTTATCAGATCTTTATGTTTTTCATTAATAATAGGTCAATTATAGTCCTGATTGTCATCTACTCCAAATACCTAGGAGGAGAAAATTATTTTATAAATGAAAAGCCTGAGTACCAGATTAATACTTGATTATTATCAGCCACTTTAGAGGCAAATAAAAATATTCTAAATTAATTTAAATAGGTAATTTCAATAATGAGGATAACTTTAATGACAAGGTTACATCAAGGTTATACTAGAGGGAAAAGTTGGACCGTGGAGGCTTATACAAGTCTATCCTTTACAAATATATAATGAATGCCCTCTGATAAAAATAAGAAATATTCAAGATATAACATTTGATTTGCTAAAAGAATTTATAATGTTAAACATTATAATAAAGCAGAGTACTACTTCAAAAAACCCAATATCCATATTTTACAGATTGAAATACATCTTCATTAAGCACTCTGCAGGTAAGTTTCATGGTCTCACTTGAGTTTCTATGTAAATTAAGAATAGAAAGTATCTTTTGATTCTGTGCCCATCTCACACAGACAACACAGATTATTTGTGGACGTTTCAATACTTTTTTGAAGTTTCAAAACTTAGAGGCATTTTACTGAATTCTTTCAAAATTGGGACATGTGTATGATATACATCCCTCTGAAATTCTTCTACAAAGGATCACTAGCTGATCTGGGATTGAGTCTTTTATTGTCATTAGATGCAGGTGACAGAATATAAATTGTTGAGAGCAAATCAATCCCCAATCAAAAAACTGTACTCTTGTTCCAGCAAATAGAATTTCACTGACCAGCAGGAAGGTTAAACCATAATGAAAGCTCAATAAACATTGGGACTAGCTTCATGTTAGTATTGTGTTAAGTGCTTTTGTGCATTATCTCATTTAATCTTTGCAATAATGTAAGAGGTTGTTACCATTATACATTATGCTATTTTTTGTACATTAAAATACAGCAGGAATGTGACCTAGGAGTGGTGTTGAGAGGTTGATGAGGGTTAATAATTTTAGACTTCTGTAGGGCATTAATATATTACCATTAAACATGATAAAAACCATTATGATCCCACTCAGGATGCAAACAGGCCCCTCTAAAATGGTTTTGTGTCATTCGTGAATTGAAAATTGCTATTTCAGATGCAGCCATTAATCTTTTTCTGAAATCTTCTGTACTGGTCCTTCTGAGTTTGAATAACATCACAATTTTTGAAAATTTGCTTTCAGTACAGGAATAAAATTATTTTTTCAAAATACATTCTTACTTTATATTTGAAAGTAATTTGATTGAACGTTTCATGCTTCATTGCTTGACAACTATATATTAAGGAACTATAAAGAAGAGAAGCATTGCATTTCTGAGTAACAGTGATGAAGAATCAATTTTTGTAACTGCATATCATCATTTATTTTAAAATTGAAATAATGGTTTTATAGTTCTTCTGAGATATTTTAGAAAAGGTTGATTACTCAGACTTTTTCATAAGAAAAGACATGTATCTCCTATATGTCTGTAGATGTTTGTAAAAAGTTTAAAAGATGCTTTTAAAGTTCAGTTGTACATCTCATAATGAATTTCTTATATAAAACATATTACTTGAAGGTGAATGCTAGTTTGGATAGATGTTTATTATAAAATTAAATGAATTAAAATTAATTCCTTGAGACAGAAACTCACCTGTGGAAAGATTTAAATTATTTTGAGATAAAATGATTGAGATGTTGCCAATTCTAGAGCTCCTGGGTCTTATAGCACAGTATTAGATTATTATAAATTATTGGAGAAAGTGTTAATTTAGAAATATACTTTTCCTTAAGGTGTTCTCTTAACTTGAGAAAATTTTTTTCTTATGAGTGTTATATGCTTCCTCTTATTTTCTTCTTGGGTCAGAAGGTCCCCTATATATTTTCTTTCTTTCTGTCAGTTCTTTGACTTCATATTAAAACCCAGCAAAATTTTGTCGCCCTCTTTCCCGCTTTAGTAGCCAAAATCACACCTAAGTTATTCTTCTTAAATATACTAAGTTGCAACATTTTACTTTGCAGTAAGTCTCACCATCTCACCTAAGTCTCACAACATCTCCAAATTCAAGGTCCCAGGAAAGCTGTAGCTTTGTACTAATTCAGTACAGTTTTATAAACTTGAAAGCCTAACTCCAAGTGTACTGAGAACAAAGCATGCTTGTATCACCAGTTTCTCATTTATAATACTACATTGCTGAATGGTAAAAAGGTGGCATTTTTTTTTCTGACAAATGGTATCAAATACAAACATATAATTAACTTATCTTAACACTCCTCTCAAAGTGAGGCAGCTCCTGACAATCCACGGAGCTTTGAGGCAGATAAAGGAGATGGCGAGGAGCGCTGGTTTCCCTGTCTGCTGTATCTCTTTCTTTATCCACACAGAGATACGGTTTCTTCTCATCACCTTCAAATCCCCTCAAAACTCCACTCTCACCCATCTCTAAAGCTGATCTTCCCACTGCTGCTCCAGACCCAGCTTTGGAGGGGGGGCCCTGCCTTACTGAACGCTGCACTTGGCTCGTCCTACGTCTGGCCTGGTGTACTGCTCCCTCTACACCCCATCTGCAGTAAAAGAGAAATTGTGGAGCTATAAATTCTGAATCCATGCTGTGACAGTGACTTCTTCATACAAAGACATGAGAAGTGTGTGGACTGAAACTCATTCTTGAAATAAACATGCACACACCTTTCACCTAATCAACATGGTGTTGAATAAAGACAGGAATCTGCCAGAATTAGGGAGGCAGTTAGTTAGACCAGCTGACCTCCAGTGCCTTGCTATCCTGACTGTCTCTGAATCTGAAGACCGGGAGAAATGCAACAGCAACAAAACCTATGTGAATTTTTTTTTAAATTTATTTATTTATGCATACAAGAACTGGGGCACAAGCCAGAGGTGTGGGGGGTGAGAGGATTCACCAAAGACAGAATGGGGAGCAAAACAGGCAGACAGACTGAAATACACTGCTGAGGGGAGCAGAGGGCAGTGCAGGAGAGGTCTGCTGTGCCATGTGGGTCCCCTCCCTGGCCGGGGATAGAGCCTGCACCGCTGTAGGGCTGATGCTTCACAGTGCAGCGCTCAAGGGGCTGCTGCGCCACCAGGGAGGCCCCCCCATGTGAATTTCTGTTGCTTCCTTTCTCTTCTTCACCACCTACTTCCAATTCATAACAAAGATCTATTTGCACCTTAATCTTTTTATTCCCTCTCTCTCTAGTCCAGATCAGCTCTTGTTTTTTCAACAATTTTATAGTCTGTATTTCTGCTTCTTCCTGGCTAGTTTCCAATCTGTACTACATAGTTGACTAGAGTAAAATGTAAGAAATGAACCTCCAATATTGAACTTCCAAAATTGATTTTAGGATTAAATCTCAAATTTGAAGCTCCATAGCAAGCCCTCATTGGTCTGTGCCTACTTTACCATTCCCATTACCACTATTCTGATTATAATTAAGAGCAAGAAATTCCAAAATCCTTTCCTCCTCATGGTATTGGGTTAGAATATGTCAATGGCAGGACCTGAAATGAGATTTGAAAGGCAGGAGTGAGTGGAGAGCTGTTCTTCTAAGACAGTTATGAAATTCAGACATGGGCTTTGTCACACACCCAGTCCCTTCATAGATATTTCTAGAGACCCTCTCTCTGTGTTGAGGTGGATATTGCCATTTTTCCTGACAGTTTGTTTTCCTATTTATACTCTACGACTCTAGGCTGAGGTCATCAGTGAACTTTTCTCAGATTTCCAGTTATGTCCTTCTAGACTTTCACCTTTGTGACTAAAGTTTGATCCATGTTGTCGCAAGTGCATGAGTTTATCTTTTTATATAGCTGAGTAGTATTCCATTGTGTTTATATACCACATATTCCTGATCTACTCATCTGTTATGGGGCACTTAGGTTGTTCCCATAGCTTGGTTGTTGTAAATAGGGCTGCAATGAACAAAGAAGTGCATCTATCCCTTTGAATTAGTGATTTCATATTCTTCAAGTAGATTCCTAGAAATGGAATTGCAGGATCATATGGTAGACCTATTTTTAATATTTTGAGACAACTCCATACTGTTTTCCATAAGGCCTAGACTATTCTACATTCACACCAACAGTGTATTAGGGTCTTTACATCTGCACCATCACATGTTACTGGTTTGATGTGGGCCATTCTCACTGACATGAAGTGATACCTCACTGTGGTTTTGATTTGCATTTTTCTGATGATAAATGACGAGGAACAATTTTTTGTGTGACTGTTGTCCATTAGTATATCTTTGAAATGCCTATTTAGCTCTTCTGCCCATTTTTTTTTTATCAAGCTATCTTTTCTTTGTGCTAAGATATGCCCTATGTTGGATGTATAGTGTACAAATATTTTCTCCCATTCATTAGTGTTTACTTTTATGTTGTTTTAGTGATAGTTACTTTCACTTTTCAGAAGCTTTTAAATTTATGTAACACCAGTTGTTTATGTGCTCTTTTGTTTCCCTTGCTGCTGGAAATTAATCTACAAAGACATTTCTAAAGCCTATGTCATGGAGTGTTTTACCTATATTTTGATTTAATTTTTATATAGGTATGTGTAGTGGTCTAGTTTCATTCTCTTGGATATGGCTGTTCAGTTTTCCCAATGCAATTTATTATAGAAACTTTCCTTTCTCCAGTGTATACTCTTGATTCCTTTTTCAAAAATTAACTTTCTATTTAAGTGTGGGTTTATTTCTGGACTCTCAATTCTATTTAATTGGTTGCTTGTCTGTTTTTGTACCTGTACCATACTGTTTTGGTTCTTACAATTTTCCAGATTAGTTTCAAGTCTGGGGTTGGAATACTACCAATCTTCCTCTTTTTGTTAAGATTGCTTTGCTTATTCAGAGTCTCTGTGGTTCCATATGAATTTTTGTAACATTCTCTTTCTTTTAAGAATGCCATTGAAACTTTGATAGGGATTGCATTAATATATATATTACTTAGGGTATAATGGTCATTGTAACAATGTTAATTCTTCCAACCCATGACCAGGCAGTATCTTTACATTTCTTTGTGCCGTCAATTTTATTTTATTCAATATAGTTTTTGTTGTGTAGACCCTTTACCTCCTTTGTGAAATTTACTTCAGGTATTAAAGGTGTTACTATAAATTACTTAGGTATTAAATTTTTTTGAGCAATTGTAAATGGGATGTTTTTATTAATCTCTTATAACTCATTGTATATAGGAAGGCAACTGATTTCTGTATATTTTGTAACCTGCCACTTTGTTGAACTCATTTATTATTCTTTGTAACTTTTCTTAAATGTTCCCCTCACAATTCTTCAGAGAATTCTCCCCCAATCCTAGATTATGTAGCCATCTTATATTTATTTATGTGATGATTCTTTTAAAGGCTGTCATTTGCACAAGATTATAACTTACGTGTAAGAAAGGACTGTATCTGTTATTCTTAGGATCTAGTTCAGTACTTGACATATAACAGGTACTTAAAAAAATATTAGTTGAATGATGGCTGGATGTGGGAATGGAATGGGTTTATAAATCGATTCATTGTGTCTGCTTGACTAGATACAAAGGTAGTCAGGGTGATCAGACATGGATATTGTTCTCTTGGTTTTACTTGTTTATACAGGGTTTCCCTGTCTTAAACATGCATTTCCCCTTTAGCTCATTTTAGTTTGGGAGATTTATGTGATAACTTTAGTAACCCACTTTAAAACATATTCCTGGCAATGAACAACTTTTAATGCATGATGATTTAAAGTTTAATTTCTATAAAATTGTCTCCTTTACTTGAAAAGCCCGAAGGCAGAAAGCTCAGTAGCATATACTAATAATGAAATGATCTGAAGTTCTCAGCAGTGGAAATTAATAAAATATCAAGCAGCCCTCAGACAGTAGCTCATCTTGCCCTACCTGGACCATGTGCTTGTCCTTCACTTAGGGTCCTTCTGTGCAGTGCTTCTGTGTGTCTTCTCCCCATTCCCATGATTGTGATGGATAATGCATCACACCTCACACTTCATAACACCTGATCTTTTCATAACGAGCATTTGTCTCTCTGCTGTTAGCAGATACAATTTTAATGATAACATACCCCGGAAGATGGTCCTCAGGATAATTTAGGCCAGATCTTCCTGCCCAGTGACCTGAGCTCTTGTTGTAGCATTCCATATCCCCTTAGCTTGAAAGGTGGGTTCTCGGTGAGCACTGACTTGGGGTAGGAACATGATGCTGGGCCCTAGAGTATGCTGCTGATGAATAAAGGAAAGAAGCCAATTGCAGGGTGTGGATCGAAGCCAGAGACTGTCATTTCTTCTTCTCAATCTAGGGCCCTAAGTAGATGGAACAGATCAAGGTGAATGACAGCCTCGAGCAGCAGCAAGGCTTCTTTTTCCTTTTCCAATTGGCTTTCTCTTCTCCAGCTCCCCAGTCTCATCTAACAGATAAAGTACAACACTGAATAAGCACAGATCCCCTAGCCCTGTCTCTCTCTTTCTCTCAAGTCCATGGTAGCATTTAGAATGTTGCTCCAATCACCATACATTTCAAACTGATGGCCCTCTCTGCCCATCTTGTGCTCTCGTACCCCCCTAAGGGCAGGATGCTTAAATCACCCCACGTTCATCAGTCAGTTTTGTTATTTTGTTCATGATGAATATTTTTTTGCAGAAATTTTGTTTTGACAATGTTACATTTAAATATTTATCTTGACTACTGAATTTTTGGCACCCCTTAAACATTGTGCCCGAGGCGACCGCCTCACCCCAGTGCCAGCCCTGCCAGCACAGCAGGCAGGAGCATCCTCAGACGTGGACAGCCATGAAGCTCATTAATGACTGTCATCCCAGTTACATCAAGGGATTTTCTTTCCAAATTAGAAACCCAGCTATTTTATGATAAACCACATTATTGAAAATTGTGATACTGTTTGTTTTGTCCAGCTCGACATGATCATTTAAATAGTTATCTTTAGGAAATGACATTTCCAATAGGAAAATGTCCCTATTTCTCAAATGGATTTCAGTATTTTTGAAAAAACGGTGTGGTGAAGAGAATGGAGTTCATCTTTATGTTCGTTTGTACTCGGGCACTGTGCGTCTCTCTGCCTGTGCTTGGCAGTTAATGCTAAGCAGGTATGTACAGGCTACCGAAATTGCGTCAAGTGTACCTGGGCTTCATTTCTGCTGCTTTCAGAAAGCAGGTTCTCAGTGACCCCCCAGACCACTGTGTCCAGCTGAAGGCACTGCCACACCAAAGACAACAGCTCTGCATTTCAAAGGAAATTAGCTGCAGGCATGCACAGGAAACACACCAAAGATACAAGCTGAGACAACTACATTGTGAATGGCGGAAATGTTAGGGCATATTTAAAGGCCAGAAGCTTTCACTAGAGACAAATGGCCACGGAAAAATATGTGGAATTACAATTAAAACAACTTTGTTTCCCCCAGGAAACCTTCGAGTTAGTTGATCAAGAATGGTTGATGCAGTAATGACTTTCTCTTTTGTAAGATGGAGAAAGTTCTGCTAAATTGTACGTTGCAGTGACACCAAAGCCAAGGACAGTTTTCGAGACTTTTATTGAAGTGGAAAATGGTAACTTTAACTAAAGAATGAGGGAACTGCCATCAGAAATAACAGTCCCAGAATTCAGAGGACAATGTACTAAACTCTATATACTAAGCCACACAAATTGAGACAACCAAAATAAATGCCAAATGTGCAAGAAAATAAATGTAACTTATCAGAGGTTAATGCTTTTTATGTTTTCCTCATATGGCAGCTTGTTTTGTTGTTAGATAAAGAAAGATTGGGGACCAGACAGGGCATGCAGCTTTACTAATCCATATTGAGCCACTGACTGTGTGACCTCAGCAACTTTTTGGAGTTTGAGGACCTCATTCAATTATACACACACACAGACACACACATAAACACACAGCCCTTTTCCTTGGCTGAGGAAAAAAGGGGAGGAGTTAGTGAACCTGTGAAATCTGGCATCATTTAAGGAGCTCAAGTCTTACCTCTGGTAATTGCAGAGAAAGGGACACACTCAGATCTGCAGGGGAGTCAACTCTCTTTTGGTTTTTAATGGGACAACTCTTGTAGAGCAGAGTGTTTGCTGTGTGCATATCCCTGGCAAGGATTTGCAGGATTAACTAGCCTGCTGACAGGAGAACAAACAGGTTAATCCCAGCAGAGCACCTACATTGGGGTGGACTGGGCTCAGCACGGCAGGGAGCCAGGCTCCCTGTCCTCTGTTTTTATGCAAAACAACCTGGACTCTACTGGCTTTCTAGAGGTGTTGAGGGGTTATTTTTTTTTTGGTAGGGAGGAGGCCTTGAGGAGGATCATTAGCAATATTCATCAAATCAGACAGAAGAGCCTGCCTACTTGCTCAAGGATAAATCCTGCCAAGAATGCATTGCAAGGTCATAAAGAGTGCTTCAGTCAGTGAGCTCCAGCTTTGGTAGGAGGCTTGACATTCCACAGTCTTGGTTTATGTTACTTTTTCTACTTGGTATCTCTACCTCTAGACTCCCCAAACTGTACCCGAAGCTCATCCTCCCTTCATCTGCTCCTAGGGCATCCATGCTTGTTTGCACTGAAGTGAGTACTTTCAGACCTTACATGACTCAAAATCAGCCTTTGATCTGTCCCATGTGCTGCCTTCTCCATCCCACTGTCTCACTCTCTTCTCTCCATTTCTTCTAAAGCTGAACTAAATTGATTTCTGGTTTACCATTCTTATGTTATTTGTCCTACATGAAACTAAGGGAGTTCATATCCTGTGGTAGGTGGAATTATCCAGCCCATTGTTTACTGCCTCCTTCCCTGGTCTGTCTGCTGTATAACTTTTTGTAATACCTCCAGGAAAGGCAGAATGGTGCTCTGTACTCCTTGACCCCTTGACTTTGGCCTTGGTCTTTTTTATTTTTTTTTTTAGGATTTATTTATTTATGTATACAAGAACTAGAGTACAGGCCAGAGGTGCTGGGGGTGAGAGGAGCCACCAGAGACAGAGGGAAGAGCAGAACAGGTAGAGCTACTGAAATACACTGCTGAGGGGAGCAGTGGACAAGACAGGAGAGGTCTGCTGTGCCATGTGGGTCAGCTCTCTCTGGCTGGAGATGAACTCATGCTGCAGTGACTGCGGATGCTTCATAGCGCTGCGCCTTACTCTCTCACACCACCAGGGAGGCCCCCTTGGTCATCTTGTTGTGGGGCAGGATGAGGGGCATCCCAGGACCCCTAAACCTGCATGCTCTAAATGGGTGCTGCCATCTGCTGCATAAAGACATACATACTCTTAGTGTCTAAGGCCATTAAAAAAAATAACTTTAATACAATTAATGTGCAATAAAGAGAAGAGAAGTAATCTAGTTAAAATAGTTTACAATTATACACCCAACATTACCCATCCTCTCATGGGTAAATGTCCAGACAAACAGGGTTGGCCCGAGGCAGGACATGAAAGCCTGCAACAAGTCTGAGGCACCTTCTGGTGGGGACCCATAGGAAAGGGGCAGAAAGGGCCAGGCTAGTCTGGGAGGAGAGGAGAAAAATAAAAATCTAAGTCAAGATAAAGGCTGCCACTGTCAATCTCCCCAAGGTTCTCTTGCCATGTCTCTGTCTTTTCCAAGCATCTCCCTCTATGTCACTCAAGTCCAAGTCCAAGGCTGAGAAGCAGGCACAACTTTGTTACGTGTCTTTCCATTGAAGTGCCTCTTCCTGGCTTGATGTTATTCCTCCCTTCCAGTCTTCTCTATCTTTTCCTCCCTGCATTGCTCTTCCCTTTCAGGCAGGGGCAGGGAGCCTGGAACCTCCCCTTTCTATGGCTGTCACTGTTACGTTAGGACTTGCTTTGGCCACAGCACATGGTTCTACCCATGTGTAAGAGTGCGCTGATCCCAAGTCCCTTTTGTTTCCATTGGCTCTTTGTGTTTCTGCTGTTACAAGCCAGACAACTTTTCTCAGGTAAGGTGTGTCCCTTCAGCCTGGGCCCAAGAACCAGCACAAGTGGAAGAGACTGCCCCCGTCAACTGGCAGAGCATCAGCAAAAAGACTGCAGCCACCAGAGCTTGAAACAGAACTACCCTGCTGATATGTAGGTGCATGAGAAATAAGTGCTTCTGTCATTTCCTCTGTTCACCCAGACAACTCCTCCTTGCCCTTCAGGACTTCGGCTGAGAGAATTTTCAGAAAGTATCTGCTGACACCCTTAGACTGTGCTCAATCTTCTCATATGCTCCTCTAACTGGGGTGGGATTAGGAATTTTGGCTTAAGCCCTCCATCTTTATTAAATCGGACACGCTCATGTTCCCGTCACCTTTTTCCCAAAGTATCCTCACACCCCCACACAATCAGCAGGGAAGCTCGTCTTTGTGTCTCTGAGGCCATGGAGCTGCTGCCATGGCCTTCTGTCTGCTCTCTCTGCCCAGCCCTCCCTGCAGTGTTTCTCATGTAGTGGTGAGTTAGGCAGATACAGTCAACACTTAAACTCAAACTCCATTCTCTTCCTCCCTCACACTCACATCTCCCAAACTTATCTTGCACTCCGTGATCAAATATGCTTTCCCTTTCATTCATTCAGCAGAAAATTACTGGGTCCTGCCTTCCTGGCAAAGCAAAAATTATAACTGCTAAAGTGGAAACTGTAACTTTTTACTTCCATACTCCTCCCACACAATTCCATTCTAATTCTTTCCTACTTATGCTCCAGGTCTCAGATTAGCTATTGTTTGCATTAAGAGCCATTCTCTTAGTTAAATATCCCCGTTGTGTGTTCCTTGGGTGCTCTATTCATTTCTTGTCTGTATGTACAGGCATTGTAAGTTTACTAATGCTCCTTAAAGTGCTAATGTGTTGGAATAATGTTGATTGACTTCTCTTTTTTGTCCTCTTCCTCTTCATCAGTACTCTTCAGTTGCATTGTGTTGTATTTTTTGTACAATGCTGTTCCAAACACCACTTGTATTATATCATTATGTCTTCACTGCAATGCTGTGAATAGACAGGTGGGTCTCATTTTCTCCATCTAACAGAACATGAAGCTGAGGTTTGTGCTGGTTAGTTGATTTTCCTATAGCTGCCTGTTAGTGACTATCAGAGCTAGATTGCTGACGCCTGGCTCAAAGTTCATTATTTCATCAGATATTTTGATTGGGAAAAAGGTCTTGCTCATAAGGGACCAGGCAGAATGGGAGCCCTCAACATATGGATGGGCACTCTCAAAGCCAGGCCAGATCATGTTCTGCCTCTCCAGTCCTACAAGCCTATAGGATATGGTCGGAAGAGACAAGTTGTGAGCAACAGAAATTGATACTGTCTTTTAAAGGTTTAGCCAAAGGGTTAAAAAAGTGAAAAGACTTTTTAGAGCATAGGGAAGAAACCTTTTCCCAGTAAATCTGATGATATGCCTGTAATTAAGTCAAATAGGTTAAAGGCTTGTTATGCTAGCATTAACACGTAATTCATCCATTGAATTACAATGAGATTCATGTAAGGATTACACGTAAAATTCCATGTAATGAGATGTATTCATCATCAAAAGCTTTTTGCCCTTTAAGAAAATGTTACAATAATTATCCCATGAACGTGAAAAGTCAATAGAGGTGAAAATGCATGTCTTTTTATACCATCATTGTGATTGTATTTATATTGGCAAGGCCTAACCCTGCTGACATTTAACTTTCCAGGGAGAGAACCCGGGCTGCTGCCCTCTCCTCTCATCTCACCCTGTCCTCTTGGGCCATCCAAGAGATGCTCTTTGCCCTCATTCTCATCTCTTTTACCAGAGATACAGAAATGAGAATCTTGTTTCTCAACTTACAAAACAGATAAGTTAGAATGTGATTACTCACTTTGCAAAAGGATTCACTAGAGACGTCCTTTAAAAGCTTTCTTCCTTTTTTTAATTGCAGTTTTTCTTAAAGTGAAGGTTCAGCGTTATTTTGAATAGGGGCTTTCGAGATTATTATGCCTTTAATGTAAATTAATCCAAAATTTGTGTGACCATATGTATTCTAGATTTGTTAATGAAAAATAGTGTAACGCTTAAAGATGTTTACACAGACTCCAGTGATTTGAAAGTAGAGGGAAGTTTGGAGAAAGCTACAGTGTAGATGATCATTTAAAGAGACGACTAAATGCATAACATACTATAATCCATCCATGGAGGTAAGATTTTAGCCATGTGTCCAGTGTTACCAAAAATTCACCTAACTGATAGCAGACAATAGGTTTTGAATATATTAAAGATTTTGAATCCCCATAGACTCTTTAACTAAGGTAATGCCACAAATAGCTGAAGCTTTAAATATTCTACTGTGTTTTTTATCCAAGGAAAAATGAAAGTAGTAGAGGTGAGCTTGGATGTGCTAGCCCCAACATTTCAAAGGTCAAATTGAATAACAACCATATAGGTTGGTTATTGGAATTGTAACAGGGTAATCCCCGGGGGAATGGAAGGTTCCAGATTCCCTACCTTACCCTAAGAGAGGATGATGAGCAAGGGTGGGAAGCAAGAAAAGACTGGGAGAAGGAAGGAGATCAAGAAGGAGACTGGACAAACACATCAAGTGGACACACATGACAAAGCTGTGCTTGCTTCTCAGCCTTACTCTGGTCCCAGGGTCTTGGGGGACATGAGACACTTGAAAGAGACAGATGTGGGTGAGAGACCCTTGGGGAGGCTGACTGTGGCAGCCTTTATCTTCACATAAGTTTTGATTTTGCTCCCTTCCTTCCAGACTTGCCTGGCCCCTTTTGCCCTTTTTCTACTAGAAGGTGCCTAGACTTGTAGCCTGTGTTTGGGCCTCAGCGGTCCTCTTTGGGCCAACCCAGTTTGGCTGGGCATTAACCCATGAAGGGATGGGTAACTCTGGGTGCTTGACTTGGAAACGGTGTTCTTTCTCTTCTCTCTATCACACGCTGATTGTATTAAAGTTGCTTTCTATTAAAGTTCTTTCTTACTATAGTATGTTTTGTTTTGATGAGGCAGATGGCAGAACCTATTTAGAGCAGGCAGTTTTAGGGGCCCCAGAGTACCCCTAACCCTGCCATGTAACAGGATGTCTATATTGGCGTCTTCATTGTCATGTTAATCGCCAAGCATGAAAAAGGTTGGTTTCTCCAGGGCCATTAACCTGCCCTAAGAATGAAGTTTTAGTAGCAACCAGAGGTGCTTTATTTTTCTTTTATTTGTGAATGATTTTAGGCAACTTCTGTCCATTTAAGTGAAAAATGTTCAAATCATTTTGTGTAAATATGCAACATATTTCACAGCAAGAAAATAGTACTGTGAAGAACCTGGTCTTTTAAAAGAAAAAAATTGTAGGCATGCTTTGTTTAGAAGTTTGGATGTGATACTTAAAAAGATGTTTCAGCTATAAAATATCTTTCACCTGTGACTGTGTAGGAAAATACCTGTCACTCATAGGCTCTTACTTTCAGTCATGCTTAATAAAGAGTGTCATTTGGAGTATCAGAGTTTAATTTGATGTGTATCTTTAATGTATGTGCCATGTGATGTTTTAATTTTGTATAGGTCAGCAAGTGCTTTTCCTGAGATTGCTATTATCTGAGGTAAATGCTCTAGTATTCTTTCTGTACATTCTAGTTTCTTTTATGTAAAAGAGATAAAGCAAGTGTCTTTATAATACTCTTTTTTCAGGACATGGAAACTCATAGAAGATCTTTTATTCCTAAGAACTGAGGTGGCTTTGGCAGGAACTCACAAAGTGAACTCTAAGAGCCTAAGGAGACAGATTGTCTCCTTCTGTTGTCATGGAACCTTCTTGAAAAGCCATACAGTCATCAACTTGACTAAGCTAGCAGGTCCAGTAGCCAGCACATGTTGGAAATAACCATCGATGTTCTTTGTTATTAAGCTAATTTTATTCTCTAATAGTCTGTAGGATGGAAGGAAAAACTTAATTAAAAAAAAATAAAATTCTAGTCCAAACTTTACTTCCTCCTCCATCACAATGGAGTAAACATTCACTGATTTATTCACTAATATTTCATTTATTATTTGTTCAGTAAGTATCTGTGGCTTTATGTTCATGTGTCAGACACGTTTTTTGGCCTAGCGGTGAACCTAAAAACTAAATATGAATCAGACCCTGTCTTTATTTTGCTTACAGGGTAAACAGGCAATATATACGATGATTAAATAATTACAGCGCAAGGCAAAAATGTAAAGAAATTTCTAAAAGAAATTCATTAAAAGAACCTTAAGAGGGGATGGGAGTTTGTATCCACTTTCAGGGAATCAGACAAAACATTATGAAGAATGTGGAATCTAAGTTGAGTTTGCTGGATTTCTATAAATAGATTGGAAGAGCACATTTCAGTGGAAGGAATAGCAATAGCAATGATTGAAATTGTAAAAATTGATACTGTTCTTGGGTAATAATGAACAGTTCAGTTTGCCTGGGTTGGTAAATAGTGAAAGCCAGTAAATGCCCTAAACATACTATAACTCATTTACTCGGGAAGGGTGAATCCTGGAAAGTTTGGGAGAATTATCAAGCCATGACCAGAGTAAATAAGGAAGAATTATCTGGCAGCCATTTTATAAAATGGGGCCATTTGAAGTGATATTGTAATCATGGTGAGGACTTACGGGAGTTTTAACTACCCTAATAGAGAGTAACAGGAAAGAGGATAGAAAAGGCATAGTTGGGCATTGTTGTATATAGGGTGGGGGACAGTACTGAGGTTAAAATCTAGAATTATAAGAGACAGTTTTTGAGCCTGGGACACTGAGACACTAAAATGAACATTATCTAAAACTGTGAAAATAGAAGATACTACAGAGCAAAAGTACAGGGAGATTACTAATCAAATTTGAATATTTGGTGACTCATTTATTCATTCAAAAATCGTTTCTAATCACCTGCTAGACAGATATTTATTTATACATTAATTTGAATGGTTAATTAAAATGTGTCAGAAAGATAATGAACAAAGTTCTGACTAAAAATTCTTTTGTTTTAAATGTTAAATTTAGTAAATTTTATGAAATTTGCATCATTTTGAGATTATAGCTTTCTCTTCTAGTGCTAAGGTGGTGTTATATTAAGTGACAGTAATGTAATCCCTTTTGATGTGGCATTACACTTAATGTAATCAGGCATGTTGTAAATGGGCGCTTCTTTTAAAACTTTTAATTTTTTTAAAAGATTCATTTGTTTTTGCATACAAGAGCTAGGGTACAGGCCAGAGTCACCGGAGGTGAGAGGATTCATCAGAGACAGAGTGGGGAGCAGAACAGGCAGATTGACTGAAACACACTGCTGAGGAGAGCAGTGGGCGAGGCAAGAGAGGTCTGTTGTGCCATGTGGGTTCTGTCCCTGGCCGGGGATTGAACTTGCCCTGCTGTGCCATGGATACTTCACAGTGCAGCTCTCAACCTGCTGAACCACCAGGGAGACCTAAAACTTATAATTTTTATAAAATTTTCAAATTTCAAAATAATAAGTGTAGAGTTCTCAAGTAGTTTTCACTCGTATTCCCCTAATGCTAACTAACATCCTTTGTGGTATGATTGCCTGCATTCCATCTTGGGCTTTCCTGACAATGGGGATAATGTTGAAAAAAATTTGCACATAGTAAAATTCATTCTTTGTGGCATATAGTTAGATGGCATATACTTTAACAAATACATAAAGTTATGTGTTTGCCACTGGAATACCATACAGCATGCCTCCTCCACACACCCCCTCCACACACCTCAAAATTCCCCTAGGTTTGCACTCTGAGGCTGGGATTTCCTTGCAGCTTCCCTGCCCTTTTGGCTCCCTTTCCTCTGCTGGACCCCTGCATCCCCCTGGGAAGTGGGTCTGTGGATTCCTGCCTTTCTGTGCTTTGTCTTGCTCACTGCAGACCCTGTCCACCTGATTCAGCCCAGGACTCTAGGGCCTATCTCTCCACGCCCCAATCCCCTCCCCAGGGGCCAGTGTGAGCACCAAATGACCTGTGCCTGCTGCCAGCCACCTTTTGTTGCTCTGAGTTGAATTTTCTCAGTGCTTTTTCTCTGTGTGCCGTGAGCACTGATCACTAATGTTCAGGAGGTGCTCTTGTTTCACCCAAAGTCACAGGCTCCTCCCAGTCCAGCGCCTGCCTGGACTACACCAGTTTATTCTTCTAGGGAACTTGCATGCCCTCTTCCTGGCAGCCACCTCTCTTTTGTGTACAACTGTCAATATTTTTGAGGCCACTGGCAAGAGCCTCCATTTGGTCTCTTCTCTGTCTATGGTTCTCTCCAGAGCTCTTGATTCATTTTATTGAGTTCTTTACACCCTGAATCAATTATTTTCTTATAGAGAACTTCCATTTCTACCTTCTGTTTGTTAATTTTATTTCTGAGACCATTCATTTGTTATGTTTTGTGGTATCTTTTTGTAGCTTTTCTGAATTGTATAACCTTGACTTTTATGCATTTTCTTTAATCACTTTGCTTTTCTTTATTGTAACACTTTGAACTCTATTTGATAATGAGATAGATGGAATCTTCCTTGTCTTTTTAGTTGACTGCTGGAGAGTTCTTATGATGTCATACTCCCTTTTGGTTTCAAGTTGCCATGTGTTATATTTTTAAATTTTTAGCCCATTTTGCTGATATATATTCCCTTATTTTTATTATTAGCGGTCACTTACACAGTTGTACTACATTTACTTTTCCTACAAATGGCACTGTAGTTTATTTGACTTGATTTTTTTTTTTTTTTAACTTTCCTGGCTCTCTTAAGTACTGAGAATTTTTTTTTTTTTTTTTTTTTTGCAGTCAACAGGGTTGGAGAGAGGTCTAAAGTGGTCCAGCCCCAAGTGTAAATGTCCTCTGGGGTGGGAGGATGTCTGACTCCTGCTTGGGGCACAGGTGACATCCTCCTCTTTGGGGTTCCAGTCTGAGACAGCAGTCTGTACTTTCAGTGCACTTACAAAGTCAGTGCCAGTTCTGAGGGGTAGGAGAAGTGGCTTGCAGCCTAGAGCACCTCCGTTCTCTTCCTGGGGCCTTGTCTTTGTGGAGCACTCCAGCTCCTTTGTGTGCGCATCCTCAGATTCGAGGGGTGTTCCTCTACAAGCTTTCTGCTCTCCCTCCCCTGGGTCCCTGGCTGAACCAGCATTCTCTGTGTTCCCTGTCTAACTGCAACTCCAGGCACTTCTCTCTACCTCCTTCCTGTTCAGAGAAGCATCACTCTAGGTCATCTCTGTGCCGTTGGTATTGTTTTTTTCTGATGCCCAAATGGTATTTGTTTCACCCCAAAGAAACAAATGGCAGGACCCTGTCAGTGTGTATTCCTCTAGGTGACTCTTAGAGCTTTCTCTCAGGAGAAAAGCAGGGATCCTTCTCTATCACCATCTTGCTGGTGTGATCAGTCTTTAATTATTTCTTATGTTTATAAAGGTTCTTCCAGAATTACCCATCTGGTCTTGCCTGTTGTTCAGTTTTACTATTAAAGCTTTTATGACAGTATTATAGTTATTTTTAAATGTCCTCACAAATAGTTCTATCGTCACTATATCTGAGTCTGATTCAGATATTTCTTTGTGTCATGGGAGTTTTCATTTTGACCATTCATATACCTTGTCACTTCTGTTGAAAGTCACATCTTATGTAGTAGTAGAGACTGAGATAAGTAGTAATATGCTCTGAGATGAACACTTTTTGCTCTTTTCTAGCCCACCAATGTGGTTAGTATTAATCTAGTCAGAAGTTGGAGTTTTTCCAACCCTATGTCCCTTAGCTGTGTCTCCAAACCCTTTTTTTAATAAAAGACTTTTAGCTCAAAATCAACTGGTTTTCAAAAAATTCATGAGATCTTTAAAATATGGTGTGATTTGGGGCAAATAAGCCTCTATTGCATTATTAAATCCCTCAAAGTGGTCTGGGACTTAAAAATATTTAACAATAACCCCTGCTTTAGGACATTTTAAAATATTCACCCTACCCTCTTCTTCATTACTACCTAGTGCTATCAAAAGTCTCAATATTAGACTTACATTGCTACCACAAGTTCTGTGCCAAATTTTAGTCAAAGTGAGAAATGAGGGTAAATTAGCAAATGATTAGGTCTGTGGTGCCCTAGACACACATTTCAGGAAGGGCTACTGTTCTATGTGTTAACTGTAAAAGTAAACAAATCTGTAATATCTATGCAATGTAGGGGCCATATGGGTCACTGCTACTTACCACTTGCTTATTTGAAAAGTTGGTAGATGAAACTGATCCAAAAGCAACAGAAAAATGATGCCTGGTCCTCAGACTCTTTCAGAAGATAAAGGTAATTGGTGCACATGAGATACACCTCTACTTATATAATAAAAGTCAAGGGAAAAGTATGATTTTCTTTACCAAAACCAAATTTGCAAAGTTGATCACAATTATTTACTATGTAGTGACATAATAGATTCTAAAGTACTCGACTCAAATTTAGGAGAGTTTTTTTAATGTATAAATTTTTAACCATGTACTTATTTGTTTCTTTTTGAGTGGTAGAGATTGCTTCTTCTCTAAGCATTTAAATTTTTTTTGCATTCAGTAATAAGTTAGTGAGACTTGTATTTAGGAAATCACATCAAGAATAGGGAAGGACTATTTGGCACCAACTCAGTGGTGTGTTTTTATTACTTGTTGGTCAGACATCAGGATATCCCGCTGTTATGGGCTCAATTGTGTTACCCCTAAATTCACATGTTGGAGTCCTAACCCCTAGCACCTTTGAATGCTACTGTATTTAGAGATAGGGACTTTAATGAGGCGATTAAGTTAAGCTTAGGTCATATGGGTGGACCCTACTCCAACATGACTCATATCATTGTGAGAAGAGCAATTAGGACACAGACATTTATAGAGGGAAGACAATGTGAAGAGCCACGAAGGTGATCATGTGCAAACCAAGGAGAGAAACCGCAGAAGAAACCAAGTTTTCCTGCACTTTGATACTGGACTTCTGGTGTCCAAAATTTTTGTTCCTTAAGCTACCCTATCTGTAATATTTCATAATGGCAGCCCTAGAAAACTAAGGCTACCTTCAATATAATATGTTTCATTGACCCACTGAAGAATAATATTGTTGCTATTATAGCAGTTAATATTTATTCAATTTATCTTTATATACTTTTTTATTGGTAACATGATTTTAATTGTATCTGGCTACTAAGTTTTCTAGATAGACTTCCACAAAATGACCACAGCATATATTAATACATCAAATGGGAGATAAATACATGGTGCTAAAAGCTATTGTAGTACCTGTACACAGATTCTTAAAATGTTTCCAGCTTTCATGTATTGGAGATTAGTATATTTTTCTATGAACAATGTATCATTGATTCATAAAATGTAACCCCTAAAGAGACATAGTGATGCAGGAGGACATCCAGGCCATTGTACATTGATGATAGAATGAACTGGGCTTGAGTCCTGGATCTGCCCCCCTGTATAACTTTGGGGCATGCTGTAAAATTGTGTATCTGTAAAGTACATCTGTAAAATTGTGACTGAGTGAGAAAATACAAGTCAAGAAGTTGGTTAAAGTGCTTAGCAAATTGCAGATGCTCAATAAAGTATCAACATTGTCATCTTTATTATCAGAAAATTAATAAATGATAAAAAAGTATTAACCCAAGCAGAACACAAGGAAGTGTCAGAAATCATGTTAACTGTGTAATTATCTAATATTACTGATTAAGTTGGTATACATACAGGATTAAAGTTGGTGTGTTTAATTTTCATGACCCAGCAAATGAAGCTATAAGTATAAGGACATATTGCTCAACTGATATCCTTGAACCAAGTTTTTATGGAAACTTTGTGTTTCTTTTCAGGGAGAAGCAAATTGTTCAGAATCTATGGTGCTTTCTGCTGTAATGAAAAAAATTAGAGGTAGGTACATTTAAAACATGATAGGGAAATGTAACAATTTCTAGTCTGTGTTACAATATATATGGACAGGGCTTGTGTCACATTTGTAAGTCTCTGGGTATCTGGAAAAAATTATAACTGAAAATGTGTTTTCCTTATAGTCAACTAAAGGCACATGACCAGTAGGTTGGACTTTCTGTTAAACAGGATGTCATCATCTAGATGTAGCTTTCAGTCAGGATATTTAATTACATAAGAAATAATAAAAAAAAATTTACTCATCCCAGTGGCTTCTCTTCCCCGTGGAAAAAGAGCATGAAAAAAAAAAAAAGCACATTGTGCATTTAATTTTAACCCTTCATTTACTTCTTTGCCCAGGAACTTAGTGAATGATAGATCTTAATCACCAGTAGCAGAAATGGTGTTTCACTCTCAGCTACTCTTCAAGCTCTGCCAAGAGAATTTATTGAGCTCTGTTTGAGGCCAGTGTGGTGCTTGATGCTATGAAACACAATCTTCAGGCTTATTTTCCTCTCGGTAGGGAAATGATCCAAAGGAGTAGCAAACTTTATATTCTTGAACCATTAATTCTGCTGGGTCAGTATATTAGGAAGCCTAGTATACATCTTGCCTATATTTATACATTCTAGTGTAAAGGACTTGTTCTGAATTTGGTAGAATTTGACGTAGAAGAGTGCTTCTAGATGACTCCTTAGAACTGATTACCCAGAGGTCAAGGAAATTTGAGAGAAACAATTTAATTGAAAATTGGCAGTAACAGAATTGTCATCCAGAGGATGAATTAAATCAGTTAAATATGAGATGACATTCATCATTGAGAACCACAGTAGATCAGTTGAATTAATAGTACATACTCTTTTTTATAAAATGCAATAGTTCACAATGTAAAAGTTGCTTTGCTTACTATAGCATCTTGAATTTTCAGATTTTCTCAATTAAAAAAATTTGGCCCAAGTTTCACTGTGGCAGAATTCCCCAAGGTGCCACTTAAAGAGTTACATTCTTGTATCATCCCTCGAATACATATGGAACCTGCTACGCTATCTACTCTAACCAATAATATGACAAAGGAGATGGGAAGTTACTTCGTTAATTGAGTTACACTATATAAGACTGTATTTTGGTAGACAGCAGTGGGATGTTTCCCACATAGCATTAGGAAAATAATCAGCTATGTTGTAAGCTACTTACTGAGAGGGCCACATGGCAGGGGACTTGGGGCAGCTTGTGGGATCTGAGAGGAATCTTTGGTGAATAGCCACAAGGAAGATGGGGCTCTGAGGGGGTGTGATACAGAAAGAACAGAGCTGAGATATTGGGGAGCATGTTAGGGAAGAGAGTGTGCCTGCTGACAACCCCAGTCCTTCTGTCTTGTCTTCCCCAGTCCTGGTGGCGGGGACTGGGGGGCACGAGCCAATGTGCTTGCTGATATATTTTTGAGAAATAGGGAACCTTTAATATTGGGCTTAAATGCCCTTCAGAAGGATCTCTATGACAAAATGACACTCCTAGACACCCATCAGATTCCCAGTGGTGCTTTGTATTCTATCAAATATGCACCTAACATCAGTGGCTCCCCAAAATTCAGTGCTTATTCTTTTTCCACTACAAAGTCTCTAAAGAAAGATAGAGGAAGACCTGACATTTCATTTATTCAGTAAGTAAAGAAATGTGCAAGGAAGTAAAGAAATAGTGCAAAATGAACCACAACCACTTTAGGTTCATTTTGCATTGTTGAGTGGCAATAGCTTAAAGAAATTGTGTCTTGACTGTCAATTACAAATGAAGCATAGTAAGAGCTTTTGTTTAAAAGTTGTACATTCCAGTGTTAATATGATTCTTCCTGGAAAGCAGCTGCCTTTTATGGATTTTGAAGAGTAACTAAGTTTTATCAAGGGTTCTTCTTTCATGTTCTTTGATTGCTAAGCTATATAAGTTAACCAAAGATAACTAAGCATTAACCCATGTTTCCTTTTGTTTTTTATCTTCTTTAGAAATCCCATGAGTTTAACTAAGTACATTAAATGGAGCATAAATCTTTATGTTGTTTTCACTAAGTCACATAGTTGGAATATATATCCAGGATTATTTGATCAATTGTAAAATATTAGCTGCTGCACTAAAGATTTGTGACATGGATTTTAACAAGTGAACAAACATTTCAGAAACACAGAGAAAATTATTGGCTGGGAATCATGGATAAGTTATGACACTTGAGTTTTAAAACATTCAGAGTTTTTACACAAGAGTACTTTCAGTTATATATTTATTATATTGTGATTTAGAAACTAAGCATGACTAAATCTTGAAATACATTAAAGATTTAGAAATACTTTACATTTTTCAATTTTCTGCTTTTATATTCTTGTAATGATTGCCTTTCAAATTAAGTAAAATTCCTCAGATGATTAAAGACTTATATTGCCCCCAATATAATATATTTGAGTGTCATATTTCATAAATATAATACCAATTATTCCCTGGGACTCAGTGTTACCTTGCCATCTTCTGTTCTGAGTTCTTGCTAATATTGTTTCCTCCACCTAAAGTTCTCACTTCTATGTTCCTGTCTACAAAAACCTCATTCATTAATTTATTCACTTCTTATAATTAAGCTATTACTGTATGCTACATACTATGTTTAGAATTATTCAAGGTTTAGTGCACATATCATTTAATTTATAAAATTGTTCATAATTTTATTTTTTTAAAGCCCATCTCCTTTCTCCAATCTAACATCACATCTTTATACATTGTATATGATTTCATGTTATGATTATTTATACATTGTATTTGATCTCACATTATAATTATTTATGTGATTGCTTTCTTATCCCCAACTCTAGAAAGTTGAATTACTGAGAACAGAGGCTTTATTTTATTGACCACTATAAATGAAAAAGTATTGAGCTCCATGTCTGTATATAATAGCTTCTCAATAAACATTTAATCAATTAATACATGAAAATGCTAGCTACCAAGTCAGACATTGAGAGTATCAATCTAATCCACTGAAAATATTTAGTATTTAGTTTGGTTTCAACATTGTATAGTGCTACTAAAATATGGCACAATTCACTGTGCTCAGCTATCATAATTAATTTTTTAAAAATGATGAGGGCATCTGAATGTAAAGACACTATGGAAAAGAGAAGAATTACTAATGGAGCTGTTAATTTGGATTTTGGGAAAAGAAGTTAGGGTCTTTTGTTCAATTATCTCATATATGTGAGTCATACACTACTAAGATTAAAATTCCCTTAATATAACTACACAATTCTGTTATTACACTTTTAGATTTAGATTTATCTCAAGGAAGCTGCTTTGCAAGAAGTGTATCCTTAGAAGACAACCTTAACATCGTGTATGAGTTGAATCCGAGGCATTTTGTGTTTAACATTTGTCTCCCTTATTATACAGATGACAAAAAAACACTGAAAGCAATTCATCTAAAAAGGTTTAAATATAATTATTTTACAAAAAGGGTATCTTTAGCCATAAAAGCTCAGCTTCTGATTGCCTGTAATTCCAATAACTTGGAATAAGTCCCTTGGCTCTAAAATGATAGAAGGATTTTAAAAAGAGTTGAAATTCCAGCAAAGGCTCATCAACAAAATGGCAGAAATATTTGAGGGATTTTATAGCAAGTTAACAAATAATTTCTGAGTCCTACTCTATAGTCAGGAATATAAGTCCAAAACAAATGTTCAGAATCACCCTGTTTTTTAAAGACAATCTCCTTCGTAGAAGACTTTTCTTTTGAAGGATTGTAAGGACGCATTGTAGGTCATGAATAGGAATATTTGAAAATTACTATTCTATGCCAACCATTAGTACATGTTATTAGAGTTTGTGTGTGGAGTTAGCCTTGCTGCTAAGATATTTTGAGCAATTCTCCTCCAGCACTTCCTTGGCATGCCTGTATAGTAGAAAGCAGGCTAAGGTTTTCTGGTTGTAACTAATGGTTAGGTTTCTTTAGTTTTCCTCTGAGTACAGTCAAGCATTCTCTATTACTGGTGATAGACATGGTCTTTCCAAGCATTAAGGCAGTTCATCCGTTGTCTATGATCCACACATTTGTCTCTGTTATGGCCATTGGATTGTGCTACTTAATTCTCTCTGAGTGGCTTCCCAGGAAGGGAAAACAATCTCTGTTCAAACAGCACTGAAAAGACAATGTCCCCTTACTGATAGGAGAAGGAGCTAGAACTGGTCCAAAGTGAGGTGTCAGTGACAGAGTTATAGGCAACATTTCCCCGAGGTGGACTCCATTTTCTCCCAAATAAAGATGGGATTTCAAGAAATTACTTAGAAGGATTACTTTCAAAATCCCTCTTCAGGTGTTTCCATACAATTTACCATGCAAGCATTTGAGCCTAGAAATGAGGAAGATGTTTCCTAGGATGTTAATTATGTGTTACCAACATTCCCTGTGGCAAAGAAAAGAAAAGGCCCAGATTAAAATCCAAAATTTATCCCCCCAGGTTAAGTAATTGCAGTTTTTCACACTACAGATTTTTAAAAAGAATTTAGCCTTATTTTAAGGCAGAATTTCAATATATAGCTGAAGATCTTATTTTAGAATGAAGTTTAATAGAGATAGAGGCTTGTAAAGCTTTCTCAACATCTAGAATTTGAATTATACCATAAATCTATGAGGTGAGACATTTAACCATGGATTAAAAAAAATAAGGAGTATATCTTTAGTGTTTCTTCTGATTGCAGATCAATATAATTTAAGAAGGAAAAACAAGTTTATATTTCCTGACATGACAGAGTATCTTTTGAAACAGAATGCCTAGGATTGTGCTTATATATGGTCTGTAATCAGTGAATGTGTGTTCAATGAATATTAATCAGACTGATTTTTCTTCTCCATGGCCACTGGATTTTTTTCTTCTTTAAGACAAATGCCAGATAACCTCACTCATATGTGGAATATAGAGAAACAAAATAAAGGAATAGGTAAAACTAATCAAAACAAATTATAGAAATCTGACTGCAGAATTGAGACTAGTAGGGAGAGGAAATAAGAGGTGGAGAAAAAGTGGGTAGAGGGCCCAATGATCTAGGGCAAAGGATTATGGGTGTTTTGGTGGTGGGTGTAGTATTGTAACCTTCATCTGAAGAGATATGAACTTATTCTCCCAAATCATATACAGTATTTTAAACCAGTGTTATCTCAAAAAAAAAAAATGCAAAAAAAAAAAAAACCCAAAACAACCCACAAAAGCAAAGCACACAGGTCTTTCATTAGCCCCCCAAAATAGCTGAATTTAACTTGAATTAAATTAAACTTGAACACAATAGAAACATGGAAATTTTTTTGCTTCTAGATTCAAAAAGGGGATGGTTAATTTTATGTGTCAGTTTGGGCCACAGGCCCCAAATATTTGGCCAAGCATTATTCTGGATGTGTTTGTGAGGGTGTTTGGGATGAGATTTACATTTAAATTAGTGAATTTCAAGTAAAGCAGATTGCTCTCCACAATGGGGTGGACCATATCCAGTCAGCAGAGGGCTGAATGCAGCAAAAAACTGCCCTTTCCCATGCAAGAGAAATTTCTTCAATAGACTGCCTTCAGACTGATCTGCAATTCTTTCTTCAGTTGCCAGTTTGCAGACCTCCACCATGATATTTTCAGCTCCCCAAACCTCCAAAATCAAGTGTCAGTTCTTTAAAATAACATATTTTAGGCACATACATATTCTGTTTTTTTTCCTGTGTCTCTGAAGGCTCCTGATTAACGCAAAGGCAATAAATTCAAGGGTGGGATAAAACATTTTTGGAAGTAGTAAGAATGATCAAAATCAGGTGTATTTTGTGTCCGCATACATTCCTGCTACCCACACCCCTACAGACCCTCTGAGTTTGGATGGAGAGAGAGAAAAGACAGTGTAGACACAAAAGAATGTATGTGGGGGGCTCTTTATCCTGTTTCTACTTCTTGATGTAGATGTTTTCTTTTGTGCCCCTTCCTTGCCTTAAAAGAGCTCGCCAATGCAGTGTCAACCGGTGGGGTTGTATATTTCAGGGTAAAAAGGATGAGAGAACTATTCACTAGACACAGTGTCTTTCCCTGCTCTCTGATATATTTTCCAGAAAGCAAACTTGAGTGTTACATTGTGGCACTGAACGTTTTCGCTGCACATCAAAGTTCCATATGGAGAATCTTTACCCAGTGTGATGTTTGCTTTGTATCAGACTGGGGAATTTTCACTGTTTACATTTGTACTGTTTAACCATACTAGGGCAAAAAAGAGAATTCATCTTCTGTTAATGTGCATTGCTTTAAGTACTGCAACAGAATGATCACTGTCAAATTGTTTTATAATCAGTAACACACCATTTGGAACCAGTGACCAACTGTTAATAAATTGTGTACAAACCATCCTCTGGAGGCACAGTACCTCTTTGGAGTTAATATACATTATAGTTCTCCTTGTTTTAACTAAGTTGTACATTAAGAAGATAGGCTAGGTTAGTACTCAATGATAAATTATGTGTGTTGATTAGTAATCTGAAATCTGTATGAGTGTTCAATATATTTTTCATTAATGCTTTGGCTAAAATGTATTATGCAGATAAAAGTCATGGACTTGAAAGAAAAGTGAAGACTGATAACCTTCTTAGAAAAGAACTAAGCCATTAGCAAGTATGTTGCTTAGCCATCCAGTAAATACCTGATTTGCTTTTTGATTACTATTAACTTATAGAGTGGTAGTTGAAAAAACTGACATGTAAGATGGGCTGTATACCGGTAATAATACTATACACATGCTATCTAATTTCATTTTTACAGAGATTCCAGCACATCCAATGTTATTAGAGTCAAGAATCTTTAAGAAATTCTTAAATAAACCTGGATTCACTAGGTTTTCACATTTTCTCTAAACAGTCACAGAAGATAGTCAACTGACCTGAAAGTAAGCTGTAACTTGTCTTATTAGGAAGAGCAGGTTTTGGAAATGAACGTCAGGTATAGCAACACTCTCCTTCCAGAGATGACAAAAATGATAGAAAGCTAAAATTATATCATAATGAATGAAAACATTTGTCTTGTACTAGACTGCTTGCAAAGTCCTTTCCTATATTTGATCTCATTTGAATCATGCCCTGAGTCTGATATTACCATTGTTATTACTAGTCTCCTTACTAAATAGAAGAGGAAATGGAAGCTCAGATTTCAAAACTTATCCAAAACAATGAGTTCAACCATGTATTCCCTAGTGCCCAGCATAGTGCCTGCTGTCTAGAAGACACTCAAAAAATGCTCATCAAAGGAATAAGTATGGTTGAAGCTTGTTTAAGTTCTGGAGCTGTAACCAATTATTTATGTATGATTTAGGACTGTTTTGGTTGCATGTAGCAGAAATAACACAATTTAGAGGTACAATAATACAGTTATATAGAACTCATGAAAATTGTACAGATCTCAAAAAAAAATAAAAACTAGAAGACATTAGTAAATGAAGACAATCTCTCTCTCTCTCTCTCTCTCTCTCTCTCTCTCTCTCTCTCTCTCTCTCTCTCATATGTATCTGATTATAACCTTTTCCTTTCATGGAAGGTAGCTGTTCTACAATTCCCAGATTCATAATTTAAAGTTATCTCAATTCCAAATTCTTAAGAACAATCTCAATTGGCTCAGCCTAAGTAAGATTGCCACTTCTAGAATAGTTGATGGTGGCCAGGAGAGGAGGTAATTCCCTACAAACATGGTTACTTGAATTCCATTCCATTAGTTATGTACTTGGGAGAAGTTCATGGGGAAAGCAAGAGGGTATTAGTTTATAGGCCCTCTTTAAACTACAAAGGTGCCCATTATGATTTGTTTTATTTCATGTCCATGCTACTCTTTTACTCTGTAATAGTGCCATTATGATTTTTTTTGAGATGCAATGCTTTTTTTGTAATTTTGTACCGTGCATAATTTCAAATAGACAGAAAAGTTCTTAAAAATTCCTTGCCTTGGTATTTTTGTAGTGTAGAAAATAGAAGCTATGGGGGGGGGGTATGAACCATTATTTCTGTCTTTTGTGAAAAATTGACTTCCTTGTTGAGATTATGCTGCTTATCCTGGAGGTGGAGGACATGGACCATTTTTAAAAGAAGCTGATGTAGAAATAATGATTGTACTAAACACTGTCAGCAAACTACACTTCCTAGCTTCATTGCCAGTTGACTTTCAAGCTTAGTCAGTCTTAAATAACAGCCCAGAGCTATGCAGGTGAAAGAGGAAGTTGAAGTATGTCCCATTCAGGAGCTAACACATGAGGCAAGGTATTTCTCAGAACATTTATATTTCTAGAAAAGCACAGATCATAGGTGGAGGAGTGGCAGACAAAGTACATGGCAAAGAGACTAGGGCAACAAGTCTTTGGTTATATCTCAAGAATGTGAACCTTATTTCATAGGCAATAAAAACCAATGAAGGACTCAAATTGGTAGTTTAACACTTGAGAAAAACTCAGGGAAGGGCCAGAAATGAAACAAGAGGAGCAGTTAGGAGACTGTTGCTGTCATGAATCCAAGATGGATGTGGAAAATAAGAGCTTGCATGTGGGACATAAGTTATAATAGTGAGGATAGAGAGAATAAAGAAAGCAGATCTTGATAAGAGACTATAATAAGGGTGTCAAATCTGTGTTGTTGAGAATGTGGGAAAAAAAGAAAATTGTGAGCTTTGGTACACAGCGGTACTATTCAGAGATATAAGAAACTTGGGAGGAAGGTCAAATGTGGATATGAAGATAATGTGGTTACTGTCCTTGAATTCAATGAGTTCTGGGTCTTTAGAGAACATCCAAATGGAAATATCCTACAGCTAACTGGATGGGCAAGTCTGGAGCTTACAGAAGGAGCCGTGCTTAGAGATGATTCATTCAACAGAGTGGGTTGAAAACCACCCTATATATTTAAGGGATTTTATGTTCCGTTTTTCTTATAACACAATTTCTAATTGTACTGTAAATAGGGTAAACTCAGTTGAAGTGTGAATATACAGTATAGAACCTTCATCAGAGGCTTTGCCTTCCATAGTCTGTCTTTGTCATAACATATTTATTTCCTTTATCAGTGCTGTTGAAACAGAGCTTCATAAAACCTTCATCTGTAAGAACACATTTCCAAGCAGCAGTTCCAAAGATAGAAAAGTGTAGTGGATGGATACTATTCTGACCTAATATGGCATTTTACAAATGTATTTGCATTGCTACATGTAATTTTTCAGCGGTAGTTTTATAAATTATTTGAATAAAGCACTAATTACTGACTGCTCACTAGTCAGCTTTCTCTTAATTGGTTTTCTGAATTTTGTCTTGTAAGATTATTGTATAGTTCTTGCATAGATGACCTTTTTTGCTGATTTTTTATTTTTTTTCTTCATGAAACTTTTGAAGGTTTATAGACCTAAAGCCTCCATCTTCAGTCGGTCAGGATATACCCTGATGCTCTATGCTACCTATACCTCCTTCTACTTAGTCAACAACTTGCTTAAGTGGTAGTTTAAAATTCTCACTCTGGATTTTCCCTTTTGCAAAATTATCTGGGCACCATTCAGTCTTGCATGCTAGACTTTCTCTCTTGGCCTGCCTGCAGGACCCATGCAAGGCAGGTCTTAATGCAGGTGGACTCTCCATGCTTGACCCACCCTGATGCACATAACTGGGCATCACCCATTTATGTCTTATGCAAAAGGAGAACCAAAAGGGTGATGGGTCTGGAAAGCAGTTGATATGTAGGAAGGGAGAAGATAATGTCAACAGTTGGTCAGATATGATCCAAGAAAGACCTGAAAGTCAGCTGCAAAAAATTGAAATGCTATGAAATGGAAGAAGAAGGAGGCTTAAATTATAGACCTTCTGTATCTAGAGCAAAAGATCAGGAGTTTAAAGCCAGGAAACAGATTCAGCCATCATATTGAAAGAATTTTTTAGTATTTAGTGAAACAGAATGAAAGATTTCCAAAATGTAAAAATTTTATCATTGTGCACATAATGCAGAGAATATGTGTTTGCCTGTCTAATGATTGAAAAGATTTTGGTGTCAGATATGAATTTACACCACACCACACCACTTCCTTAGAGTAGGATCTCCCTAAATTTTGTTGTCTCTGTCTTTCAAAGATGAATAATGACCATATCAACCTGACCCTTGAGCCAGTCCTGCTGCCTTCATTCTCTCATGGGTGTTGCCAAGGGCACTTCCCAGTAAACTTCCTGCATGCTATCATCTACACTGCATAGTCTGTTGCATGGGGAACCCTATTTAAATCATTAGCATGTTCATCTTCATCATCTAATTTTGGCAATTTCCAGATTCTCATATACACAGATTCTGTCTTATTCATCTTTTTATTTCAAGAGCTGTGATTGCTTAGTAAGTGTTTCCACATCTAACTTTTTGAGTGCTTTGAAGTGAATATTAGCAAATCACCTATCTTCCCTCCAGCTGGGCAGTGGGAAGAATGTATCTATTAACTGCCTTCTGCCACCTTTTCTTTCTTTTTACTGAAATGCTCTTTAGCATAACCTCATGCTCAGAAACATGGATTTTCACATCCACAGGCACCTTCTTGAGACAAAATGTCATTCCCTCTCATATTGCACATTTTTCAATAGCTATTAGGTTTTTAAGCAAAATTAAACAAAGACCATAGTTCACCTTAATCTTGAGTTGGCAGCATAGTTTAGTGATTGAAAATAAGATTTGTTGTCAGAAAGACCTAAGTCAAAGCCTCACTCTATTTATTATCTGCCTGATGTCTTGGTTCCCTAAGTTTCATTATCCATGCCATAGAAAAAGGTTAATGTTAGTACCAACTACCAACCTTATTGGAGTGTGAGAAAATGAAGAAAAATACATGTAAAATATCAGACACAAAGCAAATACTCAAGACTTATAGCTATTGTTTGTGATGTAACTTATTAATATTTTAAGTTCACTCTATTATTCATTCTCTGTAAATTTGTTTTCATACAGATCAAAATACTTATTTCCCTTGTAATTTATTTTTTGAACTATCAGCTATTTCAAGTTCTATTGTTTATCTTCCAAATATTTGTAGATCTCCAAAGTTCCTTCTGTGTTGATTTCTAATTTAACTTCACTGCGGTCAAAGTACATACTTTGTAGGATTTTAATTCTTTTAAATTTAAGACTTGTTGAATGGCCTAGCTAATTTTTTGTAAATTTAATATGAGGTATATGAGATCTAAGTGTTCTTCAAATCTCCTTTTTTGGCATTATTCTCTTAAAAATGGATTTGTAGTTTTTCTACTATTATTGCTCTTCCTTTAACTTGACCTGAATAATAGTTGTTTTAGGGTATAATCAGGAACCCCTCCCTGTTTCTTATTAAGGCCATCTTGGTCAGCTCAGCTGATGTGCTGCCAGCTTCCTCCTTCCCTGTCTTCATAAGACAGGACTCTGATTCCATTGCCAGGAGCTCATTGTTCTCACACTATAAGCCATGGTCTGAGAACAAATCTGAACTTCAGCATCACCAGCATGTCCAGCTGGTCCTTTTTCTTCCCTTCCAAAGCCATGACCTTATACAGGGATTGGAGAGGAACACACCACCTGTGCACACCAGTCAGTCTCAGGCTGCAAATGTCCCTGAGAAAGAGAGAACAGAGGCTTTTCTGGCTTTCCACACTCCTGTGTGATGTTGTAGAAGCTGGCCATGCTTCTTGAAAAACAATATTAAGAATAAGGTACTAATGTGGCAGAAATGCATTTGCCTGACTTATTTCATATGTTTCAAAATCCAAATGTCTACATCTATGCAATAAAATATGTTGTAATTGACATTGACACACTTAAATAAGATGGAAATAAAAGCCCGAGTACATGATTATTGAATGTTAATAAACACGTCCTTCCAGATATCTATAGGGGAAGATGATATGTTGTATGTTTTTTATACACATGTAGCTTTTTGCACTGGTACTTGGTATTTTGTCTTTTACTATAAAGCCAAAATAATTAGTCTAGTGACAAAGAATCAAACATAGTGAGTAAGCAAATAAAGGAAACATCATAGAATACTGGTTAAGACTACCAACCATGCATCTAGAAAGATCTGCATTTCATTTGACATCCTGAGTTTTAATTTTCCACATCCATCAAATATAGATAATAATTGTTCATGGTCACTAATGGGACTTTTTGCTATATACTTAGTTAAAAAGGGAATATAATTAAAGAAGTGTTCATGTGGTGATCTGTTTTTAATATTTTGAGAAACCTTCATACTGTTTTCCATAGGGACTGGATGAGTGTACATTCCTTCCCTAGGTATCCACCCAAAGAATGCAAAAACACTCACTTGAAGGAATATTTATACCACTATATTCACTGCAGCACTGTGTATAATAGCCAAGTTATGGAAACTACCTAAATGCCCAAAGAATAAATGAATGAATCAGGCAAGATGTGGTATATATACACAGTGGAATACTACTCAGTTACATATTTAAAAAAAAAAAAAGGTTAAATCTACCAGTGGTCACAGCTTGGGTAGAACTAGAGGGCATCATGCAAAGTAAGTTAAAAGGAGAAAGATAAATACCAGGCGACTTCCCTCACATATAGAATATAAAGAAAGAAACCGACAAAACTGAACCAAAACAAACCCTATAAATCTGAATGTAAAATCGAGACTATCAGAAAGGGACAGTGTCTAATGGGGAGCAAGTAGGAGAGGGGGCGCCCAGTGGACTGTGATGGAGAATTATGGGTGCTTGGTAGTGGGCATAGTGTGGTAACACACATTTGAAGAGCTGTGAACCTAAACCCCTAAATCATATACAGTGTTGTGAACCATGTTACTTCGATAAAAAAATGATTAGAAACTCTTAGGGGCCTCCCTGGTGGTGCAAGGTGTATGAAGCTATTGGCAGCCAGTATAGGGATGTGACTCACATGGCACAGCAGACCTCTCCTGTCTCACTTGCTGTTCCCCATAGCATTGTATTTTAGTAGACTGGCCTGTTCGTGTAGAATTCACAAGAATTCAGAAGACTTGAGCTCAGCAGTTGGTCTAGAACTATGTCATGCTGGAGGAGGAAGCACAACTCAATCCCATGTGGACATAGCTGGTTAGGGTTCCCCTCGACTGCCTTATTGCCTAACAAGTATTCTTTAAATTTCAAGATGGAATCCAAAATTCATTTTTTAGCAAAGTCTTTTCTAACTCCTCTGGTTAGATTACCTTTCCCTGCTAAATACATTTTTAGCAGTACTCCTCTCTCACATACTTATGAAAATTTTAAATATAATGTAAATGTTATTTCCTCTATCCCACAATAGACTGTCTCTACGAGTAGACTATCAGCATCTAGAAAGTATCTAAAAAATAAGTCCTTCAATAAATTTTAAACACTTATCAAATACACATAGATATATATTATCTATGTGTACTCACATATTACCTTAGTGTGCTCAAGTTGTTCTAACAAAAATACTGCCAACCCAGGGTCCTAAGTAAACATTTATAGTTCAGAAGGCTGGGAAAATCAAGGCCCTGGAGATTCAGTATCTGGAAAAAATCCTGGTTTATAGATAGTGGGTCTTCTTGCTGTATCCTCAGATGGTAGAAGGAGCAAGAAAGGTCTTGGGGACTCTTTTATAAGGACACTAATTCCATTTAGGAGGGTCCCATTCTTATGAATCAGTTACCTCCCATAGGTCTCACACCCAAATACCATTATATTGGGGGTGAGGATTTCAGCATATGAACCTGGGGGAAGCAAAATCATTCAGTACATAACACACATAAACAAATGTAAATAGAAAACAAGTCTGGAAGATATGATGAGAAATCTCTGATTTTTATACATAAATCCTGCAACTCTTAGAAAATTGAATGACTGAAATTTGAACCATGTATTGATGGGAGACAGTCTCTAGAAATCTCTAGAGAGACTTAGAGAGTTGAAAGAGCTAATTGAGTCTGTTCTAGCAGTTCAGGCCTCCTTCCTGTCCCAGTAAGGCCCATGGAGTTTGAGCATGCCAGTGAGCAATATGTGAAATGGTGCAGGTTGTAAGCACTACGAAGATCTCTTCAGAATCACCTCTTTTCTGGGATTTTAATACAACCCTATGGAAATTGATAATATTAAGCTTTAGTATTTAATTATTTAGTATTTAATTATGTAATTAATTTAGTATTTAATTACATGTGCAAGTATTTTTGTTTTGTCTATGGAGGGGAATTACCATTTTTCAAGTAACTTGATATTTCTTTGTAAATAAGAAACATTCTGTGCTAATGGCGGGCTTCTTGAAGTATTTCCATTTTTCTGAAGGTCTTGTTTCTGGAAAATCCGATGCCTTCGTGGTCAAGGCAATTGCCCCTTATAAGAGGCCAGGTAAGTCTGTGATTTCACAAATTGCCAGAAGTGGCTTCTAAAGTGATATTTCACATATAATCAATACATGGACTTGAACTTGGCCTTAAGTGGTAAAGCCAAATGAACTTTCATTGAATTAGGATGTTACCTGCTTGGTTTCTGTTTCATCCTGGCTGTCAAGACAAACTCTGTTAGGTTATCTTTAAGTATGTAACTCTTAGTCTGAGGTTTTCAGACTCTGTATGGTACATAGGTAAACTAGAATTATGAGGCAAGAGACAGGTTGACTCGTGATTAGGACAAGGGTATATGATGACTTTATTTAAGCAGCTTTACCAAAATGTATGATCTAAGAATCATTTTTACTGGCCCAAAACATGTGGATTGTATTTCACTAGCTAAATAAATCTCTCTTACTTCTACCCTACACATTATGATGTAATATAGTTTGTGTAAAAGCTGCCTTCTGTTTGGGTACAACTTGATAAGTTTCCTTGACTAATTTTTTGCAAGTTTGTGCTAAAAATCTTTCAGGTTTCAAGAGAGAGACACAATTTAGGTGTGATTCCAAGTTTATTTGCTTCCAGATATTTTTGAGAATCAATACATTTGAACAATTATTCAGAATCATTGATTTTTCAGCCATCCTAGGAAACCTGAGTATGTGTTTCAGAACATGCTTATTGATCAAATAAGCAATGGAAGAACGAAAATTTTAAACTATGTGAGATGATTGATTTAATGTGTCAGCTTTGCTACGTCATGGTAACCAGATATTGGGTCAAACTAATCAAGGTGTATCTGTGAATGTATTTTTATCACAGATTAACGTATCAGTAGACTTTGAATAAAACAGGCCACTCTCCAAAAGGTGGATGGGCCTTTTTCTTAAGAAAAAAAAATATGAGATTCCCCTTGGAAGGGGTAATTCTGCCTCCAGACTATCTTCCGACTCCAGCTGCAACATCAGGTCTTCCCTGGAGTTCTAAAGATTTCTGGTTTGCCAACCTTCAGACTTGTGTGAAACAATTTCTTAAAATAAATCTCTTCCTCTCCTTCTCTCTCTCCTACTTTCCCTTTCTCCCTCTCTCCCTCGCCTCCCTCTCTCCCCCTTGCCCCTTCCCTCTCTTCCCCCCCATCTGTCTGTCTATCTATAGACCTAGGTCTAGATCTATCTATAAATCCTACCAGTTTTGTTTTTCTGAAGAACCCTGACTAATATACCATGTGGTCCCTATTTTGTAATCTGGAACTTGAATATGTGAAAGTTGATGCAAGTCAGGTTTTTGGATGTCCTTTCATTTCTTTTCCTCTCTCCATGGATGATACTAAATTATGTTCCAAAGCATGATCTTTCCTGTACATTAATATTAATGCATCAGTTGTCTCCTTTTCAGTGGAATTCAGGTAAGCAGGTGAGTTATATGAAAAAACCATTGTGACTAAAGCTTACTTTCTTGACTACAAAAAATTGTCTTCCCAACCTGAAAATTTAAATAAATGCTTTTTAAATTCTGGATTTGGAGTAAGTGTTCACTGCTACAATATGACCAAGTATAGCTAGAAAGCAACTAATGATCTATTTTATATTCACTGAGACCAAATCTGCCATGGAAAGCACCAGGCAGCTGATAGGAGACCTTCCCTGTCAACTGGGCAGGAATTCTGAAGTAATGAACTGTGCTCCCAGTGTGGGTGCCATAAACTTAGTAATGAATAACACTCTTTGAACGTCTGGACAAGAAAGATGTCTCACGCCAGGGGGGATGTTTTCCTTTCTGTAACTGAACTGTGCTTAGCTGATATTTGAAGCCTGACTTCACACTCTTCAGAGTTCTACTTTGATCCACTACAGTTTAGTCAGATTGACTCTGATATATTTGCAGATTTGAGTGAGGGTTAGGAAAACGTGGGCGTGCGGGTGTGAACCCATATGTTTTGCTTCAACTTAGAATATGCCAATATTTTTCCTCTAAGGAAATGAGATTCCCTTTCCAGTTTTGATTGATCAATGTTAAGGAAAGCTTTTGATATAGCTTTGGCTACATATGAAAATGTGGGTCAAAGGGCACCCCAAGGAAGAGCCACAAAGGTGGGATATGGTTTGACAAGTGAAATATAGAGGGGGAGATGAAAGAACTGTCAGCCTGGAAGGGAGAATGTAGGAACAATTGACTAAGGGTCTTCAACTATGAAAGCAAGGGGTTGATTTCTTCTCCAGACACACACTGTCTAAAAATGAGAAGACATTATCAATAGAAATCACAAAATCTTTGCCAATGTCTTCTAAAGGAGGTGATTCTCCATCTTTCCTATCTTTTTTATATAGATTCTGTTAAAGGATATTCTGCTATATTTTATACTACATGAATATTTTGTTTGTGGCAGATGATACTGGTTGGCAGACATTATTCCCACTGTCTACTCCCCATCCCCCTAGGGGGAGACAACAATTCACCCCGTTGATCCTCGGGTTGACTTTTGACTTGCTGGGGAAAACGAAATGTGGATAAAAGTGCACGATACCTGTATGGCTCTAGTGATGCAAAAGGATCTCATATGGTACTTATAAAAGTGCAAGATGTCCATTCTGAGTCAAGGCTGTGAAAGACATCACGTTTTCCCCCTCCCACCTGGTGGCCTCTGATGCTCTACGTGGGAAAATGTGCTCCAAACTCAGTCACCTGAAGGGGGGCTGTCCTTGATGCCCTGTAGTCCACAAGTGGGAAATAAGGGCTCATTGTGTGTGCCTCTGAAATTCTGTAGTTGTTTGAATGGGTTCAGTGCCTGCTTCCTCCATAGTATTGTGTAGTTACTATTAGCGAACCGTTAGATTCTAGAGTTACAAAAGATCTAGACTTCAAAGAGCTTCTAATCTATTGCAGGACACAGATGTATACATAGCAAGCCTGGTTGCATATAAGGCCCCCTGAGTTCCTGTGATATATGCTGTCAGGGGTAAAAGTAGAGTGTCTTGAGGGCTGGGAAGTTGAAGAGAAAATGTCCAGCTTGGAGGGGATGAGAGCACACCTATCAGGAATGATTTCATAAAGAGAGACTGTTGAATATTCTAACTGGAGATATTTCTTGTGCAAATTGCTTCACTCTGTGCCTCCATGTATGTGTGTACATGTGAGATTCTTGCCTCCCATGCTGGGGAGACATACTTGGGGTTATGCATTGAAGTATCTAGAATGAGGGTCACAGACCAGTATGCACAGCGTGAGATAATTTTCAAAACAAATCCAAAATCTGTGAAGTGCCCATTTTATCAATTTCATCTGTATTTGTATAAATATAAGGATTATATTACAGAAACAAGGATTTATCGTTTTCAAATGATGATAAATATAAAAACTCAATCTTTTTGGAGTAATAGTCAGTTCCCGGGAGGAGATTCTTTTTTGCAAAAGTCCAATTTCTCAGCAAATGCTAGTGCTATGATAGTAATAGTCAAGGAAATTCTATCTCTAACAAGTAAATAGGATAAAATATCAGGAGAAAGGGACTTGAGATAAAAATTTGATTTTTGACACCTTCTTTTATGGGTTAGCTTTCAAGTTTAAAGTTAACTTCCAATTAATGAGGAAATCAAAGCTTTTAAAATGTTATTGATTGATTTATATACATCCAAATACAAAAACACATTACATGTTAAAGCACAGATGATGGACATAGCCTGTAAGCTTGAATTCCATGCTCAGTTTTTTGTTGTTGTTTTTTATTTTTACCAGAAGTGTGAACCTGGCATTTTCTAATCTCTCTGGGCTTCAGTATGTAAATGGAGATACTAATAATGAGCTCTAAGTTGTTGAGAGAATGCATGTATAGTACTTACCTCTGTGCTGGAATGTAGAAAGACCTCAGGAAGTGCTAGCTGCTATTATTATTATTGTTATGACAATAGCTAGTTTTCCTCCAGCAGAGGAAGCTCAGCATTTAAATTATAGTAGGATTTATTATTTGTGAAGCGTTTGTGAGTGGGGATATTAGTACAAAACCCTACAACCTTAAAGTATGAGCTCCAGTTTTCAGTTATGTTGACTTCAGGTGAGTGAGGATAAAGTTTGAGCTCACCTGAATTTTCTAAACTTTACAAAGTAATATTAGAAGATAGTCTCAGAGACCACAGTTCATGCCTTTAGCCTCTGAGTCATAGTTGATATAGGAAATAAATCATATGAGCCATCTTGGACATGCACTATCCCCCAAGTCTTTCTTCTTCAATTATTTTAAACTAAAACTGTAGGAAGTATTTGGGTAAATACCCTTTTTCCTCCATCTTTTGCTTATTTCCCACAGGTCAAAAATAGAGAATGGCCAAACTGTTTATTCCACATTACTCATTTTCACCAGAAACACTCAGAAAAGTTTGGGTATGACTTTTAGAGAAACATTTTTAATTGTTTTTAATTTATCTAAAAACAGGCTAAAAAGTTTAATTAACAGGCTCCAAGTAATAGTTATACCATTTTTCCTCTGCTATCAGCTTTCACTTTTATTTACGATTGGTGTCCCTTGTGTCTCCTCTACGCCAAGGTCCACTATCACTAATATTTCTGTGATATGTGAATCCACCTAAATGTAAAGTTAGCACTTTCAATCAATGCAAATTAATGACTTTTTAAAAAATTTTCAATCAGGAAAAGCAGCTTTGTAGTTGAAAATCCCATGCTGGCCCTAGAGTGGGAGTTTTTCCAGCCTCTGCTTAAATCCAAAAAAATACTGCAATCTTCTGGCACAGGCCCACTGTAATGCTTTAAAAACAATTTAGCAACTGTCATTGCTGTAATTACAGTAACTAATTACCATCCTTAGCAAACAAATAGCTTAACATAATACGCAAGCCGAATCAATTTTGAAGAAATGCAAATTCCAAAAGCGAAAAAGGGCATTTTGGCAAACCTGAAAGAGAAGCAGGAAAATAATACACTTTGTTTTATCTGCACATAATTCCCAGGGAATATCATATCATAAATATTTGCATTCAGTTCTTATCAGGACATTTGCATTTGCTTCTTATCAGTGTGCAGACCGGACTCTGCCAGATAGAGAGAGGAGCGCCCCACCATGCACATATTTCTAATGAATCACGTCTCGGGCCCAGAGAATATTTTGGCTGGAACTTTATCACCCAGATGAAGAGGTCATTTACTCTCCGAGTTGGTTCATCTTGGAATTGTCTTGAGATTTTGATGTGATTCACCCGACACAGCATTTATTTATTTCTTTATTTTAGACAAACACCCGAGGCAGTTTATTACCGAAACATTCCTTCCAAAGGCAGCTTTCAAAGGACACTTCTCCCCTTGCTTGCCACCCCTTTCCCATCTTCTCCCTGGAAACTTCTGTAAAATGAAATCATATATAAATAACAATGATTCCAATTATTTAAAATTCTGTAACCGACACGGCCATCTTTATTTTGTAGGAATCAATGAAGAGAATAAAAAGCAAGGCATAGAATAAATCAAGCCCTACTCCACCATCATTATCTCAAAATTTAGTGCCAAACCCTGTTGTAGTTCTCCAGGAGCACATATGATTAGCAGCAGCTTCCTTAGTAAGGGGGGCAGAGCTGATGGCCAGGAAGCCACCTTACTAATGAGACCATCAGATTTCACTAACGCTTTATCCAGATAAATCCATTTCTCATCTTATTATAAGTAACGGTGCATCTTACCCATGAGCACACATAAGGTCAATAAGTGAGCTGATAGCAGCTTCTCTCATACATGAATGATAATTTTGTCCTTTTTAACCCTTGAATTATCATCTGACACGGCACCCAGCACTCACTGACTTGCTACGCCTGAACATAAAGCACTCATGCAGTCTATTTTGCTTTGGAGAGAGAAGCAGGAATATTATTCATATTGATTGGATCCTTTCTGTTGGTCTTGGCTGTTTAATTAAGCCAGATTTGTATTTTAGTGCTTTGGTAACATGAGGTTCAAACAGATAGGGGTATTACATCCTTAGTAAAGCCAAGCCAGGTTGGTAGAGAAGAATCAAGGCTGTGTGAGAGTTCTACAGGAGTGCTATTATCACACAATTCCCCCTGAAATTTTATCATCTACTTGATACTATTGCACAAATTCTGGGGTCAAACTTCAAAGCAAAACTCTGGATGGGATCAATTTGAGTACTTGGATTTCAATTTCCAATTATAAATTAAAATATAGGTATAATGGGAAATTTTGTCATTTATAATAGTAGCAAAAATGTATTTTAATTGTACTTCATAGTGATTTTATTCATGAATATGTTCACTTAAACTTCATTTCACCTTTTGCCCAAGTAGAATTTCACTGTGGTTTATTTGTTTAATACAAAAGAAAATTTCTGGTTTATTATGATTCAAATGATTGACACATCTCTACTTGGATCCAAAAATGTTATTTAAAAATCTCATAAGAATGTAAATATCTCATGAAATTTTATTCCCATAACAGTAAAAGAATTTTCTGTCAAATAATTTTTTTAATTATATTTTTAAAAAATCATAGTATAATTTTTTTCCCTAAATGGGCCTGTTAACATAAGTCTTCTGATATGTTGACTTTGACATAAATTATATTGTTAAGAAATAATGTAGACACAGTTATTCCTATTGATGTTGAGAATTTAAAATATTATATGTCTTCAATGAACATTTCATAAGATTGTCTTATGAAATTATTTCTTCAAGAATTTTCAAATATGAAAAATGAAATGAAAATTTTCGAACAAATGAAATGTAGGGACAGTTGCTTTAATTATGTGGCACCTTAAATCCACGTAGAATTATTCAAAAGCTTATTTGTTTTACTTGAATTCAACTCTTGTGTACATATTTACAATATGTGTTACATTTTAAATCAAAGATACATAAAGCATTCTATGTAAAAATCACACATAACATCCTTTTTAAAAAGTAAGAGCTAGAGAAGGAACACTAAAACCTATTTGTGGGATTTAATAATTCATCTGGAAAAGACATCATATCTATCTTTCATGTTTTATCATTGTTTTTAGCTTTTTCTTTGAGGTGGGGAGAGCTTATAGTTAAGAGCCCATTATCAGGGTGAAGGATGCAGGAAATCCAAAATATTTATGTTTGTTCATGGCACACGGACAAAAGACAGTTCTCAGGAAAAGGGCTTTCTGATTAAGTGATTGAAAACACTCTGGTGTATTTTAATAGCTTCTCCTATCCAAGAGATAACATCATCTTCATCCTTATCGCTTTTCTGAAACTTATTTTAAACATTCTCTTGTGCTCTTCCAATTAGATACTCTGCTCTCTTGGCTTCCTGTGTCCACACTGCAACTCATCTCATCTGTTTGCTTTCTCATTTTTGTCAGCAGGTTTGGTGTAAAAAGAGGCATTTAACAGATAATTGAGGAGACATGTTTTCCAGAGTCAAATTCATCTACATGGCATTCAGCCACGGTCTCTCAGTGATAAAACATAGATATAGAAAACATCAGCTTGCACTTTGCAAAAGTTAAAAAAGTCAAGACTTATTGAATGGCATTAACTGAGGATGATCAAGAGGAATTTGTTCATTTTAAAATGAATATTAATAGAGACCAAGTAAAATAATAATAATAGAGCTTAATCAAACCAATTACATGGTAAAAAAATCTATGTAAGGGAAGTATATGTATTAAGAAGAAAAATTTAAAGTATCTATATCTACTCTCGAGAATATTTTTTTTTACCCCAATTTAGTACTTTCTCATTATTTTGACTCAATTGAAAGGTCACCTCTCTAAAGAAGCCTTTCCTAATCATTCTAGCTAAAGTAGCTGCCCCCACATGCACAGTCAATTTCTGGTTCCTGTTTTATGTATTTTTATTTGCTTCATGGCATTTACTGCTATCAATAATTTATATATGTTTTATGTATGGATGACTTTATAGTTTGCACCTGACTCCCTCACGATGAGGCCAGGAATTCACTTATGGTTGATAGAATTCATTCATTATTATAATAGCTAAGTCTAGGATATTTCTTGGCATATACTAAGCAATTGTTAGTTGTTTTTTATTAAATCAGTGAAATCTAGATGCTGGATAACATTTTAAATTTCACAGCAATCTTATGAGATAGGTATTAGTAATAAACCCATTCTATAGATGTGAACTTCTAAGTTTAGCGAGCTTATCAATGGTGAACAGTCAATAGGAGCTGGACCTGGGACTCAATGGCAAGTGAGCCCAGAGCTACAAGTCTGTTTTTTTTCTTTTTTTAAAATTTATTATTTATTGATGCATACAAGAGAAGGGGTATAGGCCAGAGTCCTGGGAGGTGAGAGGATTCACCAGACACAGAGTGGGGAGCAGAATAGGCAGATCGACTAAAATTCATTGCTGAGGGGAGCAGCAGGCAAGGCAGGAGGTATTGTGCCATGTGGGTCCCCTCCCTGGCCTGGGATCCAACTCGTGCTGCTATGCCACAAATGCTTCACAGTGTGGCTCTCAATCCGCTACACCATCAGGGAGGCCCAAGTCTGTGTTCTCTAATAATATTCTGCTTTGCTATATGTAATACTTCAAATAATTCCTCTTAATTAGAGTAGTGTATCTGCTAGTACGACCTTAAATAGAGGGGGTGTTTTTGGGTCGAGGGAACCTTTGCTATTAAATGACAAGTGAGATTTTTGCTGCTTTGTCAGAAGGTACAGTTTTACTGGCTTTTGCATTCCCTTTCTTTGGAGCATTCAAACTCTCAAGTAGCACATGGCAACCCAGGTGACAGCTGTGACTTAAAAAGTTCCTTTTCCTTCTGCCCAAAGAATGGACATTGCAAATTTTCCCCTCAGGGAGGATAAGATAAAAGGGAATTAGAAGTGATATTATTCTTGAAGTATTCTACAGACCAACAGACCAGACAGAGGATATGGATAAAGGTTTCCGAATGCAGATTACAAAACTGGCCTTGGAGAGGAGGGAAAACACGCCCGTCGGAATGTCTGCTCAAGTCTTGCTCTACAAAAGGCAGAGCATCTGATAAATTCTAGACTTGCTGACAACTCAGAAAGATGAAGAAACAAGGAAAGAAAACAATATTCTGGACCAAATTATGAAAGAACTGTTTTGTGATAGAGACGTGATAGGAACCTTTGTAGGAAGTAGCCAAATCATTTGAGATATTAAGGAAAAAACCATAAGAGACACTTGACACTATATCTTAGGCTTTAGGAAATACATTGCTTAGAGTTTATGACAAGGGCAAATATCATTCCATGGTCAGGGAAGTCAAAAGTTCATGTGGTTTAAGAGGGAGTCACTGAGAAGTAAATTTTCTACAACTGAATAACAAATGAACATAATTAAGAAGCAGAAATGTGGTACCTAAAGTTAGCAATGCACCTCCAAGAAGCCCTCTGATAAAGTTATCTATTTGAAGGGCATCTACAAAAATGGATGGAGGCGGACATTGATGGGACACAGGAGGAGAGGGGAGTGGATCTGTAGAAGAATATCAGGAAGGATGAAGTCCAGGGTGAAAAGTTCCCACAACAGTTGAATACAACCCAAAGGGGCACAAGCAAATAAGAAACAGATAAGTGCATCTGTAGTACCGCAATAGATATATGCCCAAGGTAATAGAAAAATTATTGAGACTCTACTTTGATTATATGTTTGCCAGCAAGGAAGATCATCTTTAAGCTGGACAAGTTAAAAGATCATTAAGAGGATATAGAGGCACAGGTTAGATGAGCAAATAAATTGTAAAGAAACATCTATTAGCTTTACCTGAGTAAAGGCTCAATAAATTAAATAGTAAGGCACTGGAAGATCATGCAGAGAGCGCCAGTATTACTCCAGGTGTTCTTTTAGAAATCACAGTGGTGGAGACACCACAATATTGCAGATAGGTTTATGACTTTCCTTTGCAAAGGAAGAGATGGTGAAGTTTCTGAAGCTTTATTGTTCAGTAAAATATTGTCAAGTCCTGGAAATGTTTTTGGAATAAATGAACACAAATGTGGTTTATTAGTGCCTATTTAATAAAAAGTAGTGATACTGGGGACAAATATTGACTCTGATGCTACCCAGTTAACTTCCTTCTAAAGTGAGGCTGTTGGAGGAGTAGAGAGCAGTGGCATGGTGATGGCATATCTGCTGTCAGAAGGCATCTATTGGACAAAGTAGTTCCTGGACTTTTGAATTTTTGAATGGCAAATGTGAATTGGGTACATTTCTCTTGGTGTGCTTTATCCTACTACACAAAAAGTTTTGAATTTTTTGAGTAATCGGCAGTCTTGATTACATCAATTGAGGTACATTTTTATTTAACCACAGTGAAAATGTGTGCTCACTAGATTTGCAGATGGCAGAAAGTTGATGGGGATGATCTGTGCATCGGGAAGGGATGATTTGGCTACTCAGTTGTTCAACTCTAAGAATCTGTTATTCGATGTGTGGTCTCGTTCCCCCTTGTTCCCTGAAGTGTCATGATTACATATTGCAAGAGTAGGAGCTACCTATATACTAGTGCCAAATCTGCAGATGCTTCAGAACATAGCAACTTGTGAATGCTCAGTGGAATGTACCACAGGAGGTGGCTTAGTGGCTTTTTAGTGTCACCAGATAGTTACCTGGAGCAGTAGAACTTTGGATCATCCTTAGCAGAGAAGCGTTTATCACTCTCTTTTTCCCTCACTTCCATTTCTCCCTGGAGGTGATGCTGTTGGTGCTCCACCTAAAGGTCCTTATTGGGCTGATGCATCCTTCTCCACCTGCTGGGAGGTTGACTGGAGAAGTTCACAGCTGCCTCCTCCAGAGTACTATTCTTTGCTGGAAGAAACCATTGCAGACAGCAGTGCCTGGGAACATAAAGCCCACCTCTGGGTGGCCCACAGTCAGGACTGGCTGAAGTGGGGGCACAAAAAGCTGATGGTTGGCCTCAGGTGGGGCCAGTTCTGTGGTGAGATTCATACTGTAGAGTGTGCTGTGTGGTCAAGCAAGAGCCAGATTTCACAGGGGATCTCCCTCTCTGATTGGCTCCTTCCCCTCTCCTGTTCTGTGTCCCTCATCCTCTTTCTCCCTCATCCACTCTCAAAAATCACTTGTATAAGAATTCCTGTCAATCTCTGCCTCCGGGGACCACAACAGAAGACATTCCCTCTTTCTCTCTGTCATTTTTCTTCTTTGTTCTACTGTCGAACTTTCATCATGGCAAACAAGGTTAACCCCTGAAGACACAGCATGGAGACCTAAGTATAACCTGATAGGAAAGTTCAAACTTTTAAACTGATACTTGGCTCAGTTCGTGTTAGTTCTGGGATGCATCAGAATCACCTGGGAGGCTTATGGAGCTGCAGGTTCTTAGCCCCCACTTCAGACTTGCTGAATTGGTCTCTGGGGTGTGGCTCTGGAACCTGCAGTTAATCATGTTTCCCAGGTGCTTCTTTGTACCTAAGCATTTGAAAATCCTTGACGTAGACGAGAGTTATATTGCTACCAAACTTGTGGGTTTGATCCACTTGGAGTCCACTTAACTGGACATAAAAATATCTAACAAAAAGAACATTTTTCCAGTTTGGTGCATTGTGCTCTAACCTTGTCAGACTTGTTGATGACATGATTAACTAAAATCTACGCACCTGCATACAGTACATTGTTCCAGCTCAACTTTGGGGAAAAGGACACATCAACTGGCCTCTTGTGGTCCTACTTCAAATGCCAAATTTCTCAAATTTAAGTTAGATGCTCTTCATCTTGACATAAATTTTCAACTGTAACCTTGGAGCGGGGGGATTTAGTAATTTTTTTCTTTTCTAGTGGTGTTACTTTTTTTTTAGGATTTATTTATGAATACAAGAACTGGGGTACAGGCCAGAGGTGTGGGGGATGAGTGGGGGAACAGAACAGGCATATTGACCGAAAACCACTTCTCAGGGAAGCAGTGGGTGAGACAAGAGAGGTCTGCTGAACCATGTGGGTCACCTCCCTGGCCGGGGACCGAACTCATGCTGTAGTGGCTTCAGTGTTTAACCCCTTGTGCCACCAGAGAGGCCCCAATGGTGTTACTTTTGAGACAGAGAAAGGGTACAACCACTTAATACAACAAAACTATGGTAGTTGGCATCTAACTAGCAAGAAGCAAGAGATAAAGAGAATCCCTGATTTCTGCCAGTAAACATGTCCATTCTAGTAACTTCCAAGATGTTAACAAAATCCTAATTAACCCTATGAAAGATAAGGGGGTTGGTATCTATTACAGTTCTGTTATTTGAAGGTAGAGCCTAGATGTGGAGCTTCACCCTCTGCTGTAATACTTCCTATCCATAACGCCATCTAAGAGTCAAACTGCCCCCTGCTATCCCCTGTGGCTCTAGGGAGTAAGGATGAACCACAAAAAACATATTCTATAGGGTGAAGGAGTATTATCGCTAACTAAAGTATAATTTCTGATGACTTGTCCTTGCAATGCTTCCATCAAGCTGATTGACCACAAACCCTGGACTGCAACATCAGGTCACACCCAGGGATGCTGTTCCCTTTGCCCTCTTGGTTTTGGCTGCATGGTCGTTGCTAAAGAGGCCCCTTTGTAAGCTGGTTTCAGGTTACTGTGGCGTTACCATTTATAAATCAGCATCACGCCTGGGTAAGAAACTAGTTAATTTGGCACCAGTGAATGCTAGCAAATAGCATACAGTGCAATAAAGACAATATCCCCCAGTGAAATCGTGGCTCTGGAGAACTCAGACCAATTCTTCTTTCAGGGGGAAAATAAAAGCATGCATCTGGGCTCTCCAGCCTCCCAAATTCACAGATTCAAAGGGTGTGGAATTGTCATTATGAGAAGCTGAAGCAGGGCAGGAATAATTTCCAGAGTTTTGCTTCCAGCTCCCTGAAGCCTCTCCACCTGGGTGAGCCATCCAAGCTCGGCACCGTGATCCTGCCATCTGTCACCTCCCTCTGGGTAGCAGCCGGCCTGTTGAACAAGTTTCTTACTGGAGGAGAAGTGTTGGCAGTTCTTGGGACCTTCTGAACCCACCTGAGGGGAGCTTGTGGATATCCACCAAAGAAAGTGCTTTAAGAATAGGAAGAAAAGGGATGCAGGGAAGTGAAAAAAATGTGCTTTCTGTCTGCTCTAGAGTTACACCCCTTCCATTTTGACTGACTTCCGGAGGCAAAGAAAAGGAAGTAGATACCACAAAGACAACGAGTATTAGACCACACAACACAGTTTTATAAATTGCCATTTTTCCTCTTCAACAAAAATTCTAGCAACAATAGATAGCTACATAAACGGTTATCATATTTCATAGATGACAGCTAATAATGCATAAGGAGAAAAATTGTGTGTGAATATACTTGTGTGTATGCACATGTTAGTACTTTGCAAGTGTGCATGTAGGTGTTTGTGTGCACCTGTAAGTGTGTGTGGTTTTGTGTGATATGTGTGGGTATGTATTGAATCCAACCCAAACCAAACCTAATCTCATTTATTTAATGGAAGAGAGCAATGAGCCATCCATGATCCAGAATTCTTTCTGCTCGCATTTCCAAAAGAAAGTACTGACATTTTGTTAGCTTTAAAGAAGAAATGTTTTCACACGTGACCTACCTCGTCTCAGAGGATCTCTAGTCCTGAGAGTGCGAACTTGGTGTCTGGTATGTCATGGTCAAGTTACCTTTTCAGTGACTCTTGTTTCCATTGTTCAGCTAACCGCCCAGGAATTAACTGCACTCACTACAACTCTATGACATTATATTTTTAGTCCTTGCTCAGAATCCTTTTTATATTAGTTAGTATGATACTAGTGACTTTAACAAGTAAATCTCAAAATGTGAGTGGCTTAACAAAAGTTTAGGTTTTGCTTATCATTTGCTCATTCATGTAAGTGGCCCAGTCAGCAAGAAGAAAGAGAATGTGAGGAACACTCCTCTCTGCTGCCTTGGCAAAGGAAGGACCCACATCACTCTTTCTCAGATTCTACCAGTGACACCTGTCATGGCAAAGGGAATGAGGAATGTCATCTCTGGGCAGCTCCTCCCAGGTGACAGTTTTGCTCTGAAAGTGGGACGCATGTTGGGGGACGTTAGCTGTCTTGCTCAAATGACCTTCTGTCAAAGATTTCCCATGATCTCCAGTTAATATTTATCTCTTCATTTGCTCCAATTCCCAAACATTTTGTTTAAACCTCTCATAACGAGCACTATATTACTGCCACTGTTCCTGCCCTTGTTACCATCTTTGTTGTTATTTCATTACTGCATTTGTTATTACTATCATTAACGTGATCATTATCGCCACCATCATTTGTTTGGAGAGTAATACAAGGTGGGATGTTATGGTCAAGAGCCCAGAGGTTTTGGATCAGGCAGACGAAATTGGAATTCTGTTTGTTTTTTTTTTAAGATTAATTTATTTATGCGCACAAGAGCAGGGGTACAGGCTAAAGTCCAGGGAGGTGAGAGGATTCACCAGAGACAGAGCGGGAAGCAGAACAAGCAAATCAACTGAAGTACACTGCTGAAAGGAGCAGCGGGCGAGGCAGGAAAGATCTGCTGCACCATGTGGATCCCCTCCCCAGCCGGCGGCAGGGATCGAACTTGTGCTGAAGTGGCTGTGGTTTGCTTCATAGTGCGTTGCTTAACCCACTGCGCCACCAGGGAGGGCCTGGAATTCGTTTTCATGATGTGGCTATGACTCCTTGGTAATTCGGTTGACCTCTCAAAGGCTCTTGGTAGTTGTATCTGTGTAATGGAGATAATAATTTATACTGCTAGGGATTGTTGTAAAAATGAAATAAAAATAGGCATTGAAATACTTAACAAAACACTTGGCTCATAGGAAAGGGTCATTAGACAGTGATTAGCTATTAGCTTTGGCTCCACAGTAAATTATAAATTTATTGAAAATAGAAGAATCTGTGTAGATTTCCATCATCTTGTACAGTATCTGACACATGAAAAGAGTCTAGTAACATTGAAGTGATTTATACACATTTATCTGGTCTTTGCAATAGAAGAGTAAGCATCAAAACATTCATTTTCTCTGTTTTCTCCACACAGAATTAATAGTCATCTGCTTTAACTGGCCTCTTATCTATAAAGGTGAAAAGCACAGGGAGTGATGTTTTCTCTAGGGCTTCTGCCATGGAGCAACTTGATGTCTAATCCATGGATCTCCTGGAAATGAGATCCTCTTTTAAGATTTCTGGGTCGCCCATTCCAGTCTTTAAACACCTTATACTGAGAAGTTCTTCTTTAGATAATGTTCACATTGCTCCTACATTACTTAAGATCATTTCTATATGAAAAAATTTTATTTGAATACAGAAATTAAATCACACTTTGTTTTCTGATGTTTAGGGAAACATTCCTCATTTATCTCGGTTATATTTTGAGTTTAAGTATTTTTATACTTCTTTCCAAAACTCACTTTTCTTTACAAAAGTGATATCCAAAACTGGAAGAAAAAATCCTAATAAATATCTAGTATTCTCTGCAATCCCTTTGTTGTGCATCATGGTTTCTTTATGTTATCAGGATCATTCCACCTTAGAAGCAGCAGCATGAGGGAGCTAACTAACTACACATTATTGGAGAGGATACATTTTCATTCTTGTTTGTCAGTGGAACCATACAACTTGGTAAATAAGAGATGGTTTAAATTTATGATGTTGATCGAACAAATAATGAATTATTTCATTAATAAACAGTCAATCAAACAAATTGAAGGTGGGAGGGGGTGGTGTTTAGTCTAAGGTGCAACTCAATGTATTTCCTTTCTTGCCTATCATATTAGACAAGTAACCTTATTATTCATGCTTTACAGATTCTATAACTGGCTTTATGTACTGTGTCAAGTTCTAATACTTTTTTGAGCATTCCAGTTTTCTTTGTCTGCTGGGAAATTGGGGGGAAAGTAAACCATGAGTGGTCTTTATTTCTCCTGTGCTGTTTTACACATGCACACAATCTACATATACTCATCATCAACAAGGAATCTAACAGGCACTTAGGATGTTGAAGATGGCAATAGTTCATGAAACACCCTGGAGAATGACAGGTTTATTAAACTAATGTCGCAACTGTACTTCCAGATTGATGTGGTTGGGGGAGGGGGAAAGTCTTTCATAGTAACCCTTTATAGGGACATCCAATTTACAGAATACTTGCATGTACATGATCTCATTTGATTTTCACACCAACCTACTTGGTAATTGAAGCTCAAAGGGATTAATTGACTTGTCTAGGATCACATGATCTGGAAATCATGAACGTGGCCCTTACAGTCTGCACTTCTGATTCCAAATCAGAGCTTTTATAGAATCTGTCTTTCCTACTTACAATGACTGTTTTTCTGCTGGAAGCTCATTGAGTATTCTACCCTCACCCAATTTCTGCACATGTAAAACTCACCCAAAGGAGTTGAATTCCTACACGCATTTATCCATTGATTCTAATTTTTAACAACTATTTAAGCACTCTTTACATTCCCCACACTGTACTAAGAAGTAGATCATGGCACTAAATAGCACAGGCATGATCCTTACTCTCCCAGGACTTAGAATCCCATGGGAGGTAAGGAATGGTATACAGAAAACTAAAAAGCTCAGATTCCACCTATGAATGCAGAGGCAGTCATCTTAAAGTCTTCAGTTCCATCTTAAAGTCTTCAAAAAATAGGATCTATAAACATTATGCTTACTTTCTTATCTCTAAAATGGGGACAAAGGCAATTTCTACTGCATAGGGCTGCTCCAAACAGTCGAGGAAATGATATATGTAAAGTCTTAATACAGTACATCTGGTCATCATAAGCACTAAAGAAGTTTAAATAATTTTAGCATTATTACTATCATCATCATCATCATAATTATTAATAAACTAAGGCATAGGAGTTGATAATGAGTTGGTCCAGCAAAATGAAATGAGGTGGCGAAGGGTGTTCTGAATTACTCGTGTATTTGAAGGTTTAAAGATGAAGGAAAGCAAGATAACATCAAGTTCAGATACTGGATATAGACTGTGACTCCATTTTGTAGTCTGGTGGTTTCTTTTCTTGGCCATTGTCATTGCTACTGCATAGTGTGCCACAGTTAAGCCAGATTAAGTTTTCAGTGCATTGGGTAAGTTTAATTTCTACCTATGAGGGTAGTGTTGATAATGATTAATACATTTTATAGTTTATGTAACATCTTTCTACTAACATTTCCTCAGTTCCATACCATCAGCACCTCTAAAACCCTTTGCTGTGATACTGACATCAGTGAAAGTTGCATGAGTCACTTCACTGCACCTAAACTTTCTCATACACAATGAGGCATCGTGGTTGACTCTGAACCCTCACACCTCTTTGTGGCTATGACATTGTTAGCAGGCAGACTTGTTTAAGAGTGCAGATTTCCAACTTAACATGCTTGATGGACCACATGAGGTTATTTTCACTTTTTCTGTAACTCCACTACATAACAGGAAAGACACAAACACACGGGGGAAGAGTTTTTGAGAGGAGATGATGGCAAATGAGTTGTTCAAAAAGCTGGAAGTGAGCAAGCAGTTAAGTATATGGTAAGAGACTGTATTGAACAGAAGTTGCTGGATGCTAACTGTTTGGAGAGTGAAGAGCCAGACAAAGACAATTTGCTATCTCTTTAAACATCCCCTGAGAGTCAGGAATTGAAGGTAAAATTTACTGGTGAGGGGAAGTGCAGACATCAGAGTCCAGTACTGGTGCGGTTGCACGCCTTTAAAGGAGAGGTGAAATAAGTCAGAAGGAAAAAGGAAAATATTGGATGATTACACTTTCAGTAGCAATGTAGGGGAACCAAATAAGAAATCAGGGGGCAAAAAAGACAAAGCCAGAAGGCTACTATAAGTTGGAGCCTTTCAGCAGGGCAGGGGAAGGAAGAAGGATCAAAACAGGGGTAGGGGGCCTCCCTGGTGGCGCAGTGGGTTAAACAACACACTATGAAGCAAACCTCAGCCACTGCAGCACGAGTTTGATCCCTGCTGTCCGCCAGGCAGGGGACCCACATGGTGCAGCAGACCTCTCCTGCCTCTCCCGCTGCTCCCCTCAGCAGTGTACTTCCATTGATCTGCCTGTTCTGCTCCCCGACTCTGTCTCTAGTGAATCCTCTCACCCCCCACACCTCTGGCCTGTACCCCAGTGCTTGTATGCATAAATAAATAAATCTTTAAAAAAAAACAACAAAACAGGGGTAGGAAGAGCATAGACTATGGTGATTGGTCACTGGTGACTTGGTCGTGGGAATTTTATAGGGACTATACCTGAGAGGAGACAGCAGACTGGACAAAAATGAAGAATGATGTAAAATATAGATATAGAAATAAAGATAATAAAGACACTCTGAGATCCCTTATATTCCCTCCCCCAACCAAGCTGGAGAGTAAAGGTTTAGTTTCTGGAGAGGGTGCACGACAGAGCATGTGGTGTCTACACAGCAGGCAAAGCATAGGCAGGGGGAGTGCTCCATGGAAACGGGAATTACGTGAAAGTTTCGTACTGAACAAAGAAGGCCACATTGCCCTTTTCCATTTTTACCTCCTGGAGCACAGGAAATCTTTCTTTTCCCACCAGACAGGAGAGGGAAGAATTTCTCTCTGAGGAAACTAACCCACTCAAGAGAAAAGATATCTAAGTGGACATTTATGATTTTTCCCTAACCCTGGCACCCTGGGGACACCCTCCACCCTGTTTCCCTTGTGGGCCCGCTGTTGACACCCCTCCACCCATGTACACAGACCTATTCCAACCGGCATTGTACTGCTTTGCTGAAGTTGGAGTGGACCCAAAGATTACCTGATTCTTGAGATAAGACTTTTACATGAAAGACAGTGACCAAAACAAACAGGAAACAGGAAGCTGGAGGATATAGAGATCACAAGGGAGCTGAGGAAATCTCAAGGAAACTTTATTATCCCAAGAGAAGTAAGAGAGTGTGCTGAATACATGGAAAATGCTGCATGTAAAAATGATTCAGCATATAAAAAAAGAGCTTTGGGAAATTAAAAGAAATATGAAATAAACATTTAAAATTCCATATAAGGGTCAAATACTATATTTCAGCAAATCTTCCAGAAGAACCAAAAACCAAAAATGTGAAAATACAGGCAAAAAGGATAAGAAAATTAGAAGATGATACTAAAGATTTCAAAGACTCAAAAAGTAGAAGCTCCTCCAGAAGATAACCAAGGAAATGCTGAAGAAATTATTAAATAAATAATACAAAAGGATCTCCCAGAACCAAAGGATAAACATTTTAAGATCTAAAAGTCTTACTAAATAAAAATACCCATCATGACAGGGACCCATGCATATACGAAAACTCCAGCACCACACTATAAAATTTGGAATAGGCTAGATAAAGAGCAAATCCTAACAGATTCCAGAGAGAGACTTAAAATGGAATAGGCCATGGGGCCATATGTGAAGAAAGGAGTAGGCTAAAAATTTGATTTTATGCTTTTCAGCAGCAACACTGGAAGTTGCCTGCAAAATTCTGAGGAAAATGATTTTCAGCCTAGAAATTTATATTCATCAGAATTGTTAGTCAGTTGTCAAGCTATAATAAAGTTATATCCAGTCAAGCAGTCTCAAAAACTTAGCTCTGTTTATTTATATTTTTCAGTTTTATTGAGGTACACTAATAAAATAGGTTACCAAGAAATTGGTGTACCATGTGGTTTTTTTAAAAAGATTTATTTATTTATGCTTACAAGAGCTGGGGTACAGGCCAGAGGTGTAGAGTGTGAGAGGATACACCAGAGACAGAGTGGAGAACAGAATAGGCAGATTGACTGAGATACATTGCTGAGGGAGCTGCAGGTGATACAGGAGAGGTCTGCTAAACCATGTGGGTGACCTCCCTGGCTTGGGATAGAACTTGTGCTGCAGTAGCTGTGGATAGCTCATAGTGCTACAAATAAACCCCTTGTGCCACCAGGGAGGTTCCTCCCTTGTGGTTTTATATGTAAATATACAATGTGAAATTATTACCATACTCAAAACATATCCATTACCTCACATAAACTACTATATGTGTGTGTGTCTGTGTGTGTGTATGTTAAGAACACTTAAGGTTTACTCTAAACAAATTACAATGCAGTATTATTAACTACATTAGCTCTTCAGAAGTTATTCATCCTCCATAAATGAAACTTAATATCACCACTTTCACCATCATCTCCCCATTTCCTCCCAACTCATGGAGGCCACCATTCCTTTCCTTGCTTTTATGAGTTCTACTTTATTTCACATTCTTTTAACCAAGGATAAACATATATTGTTAAATCATAATCACTCAAAGCTCATAGTTTTACCTTAGGGTTCATTTTTGGTGTTGTATATTCTGTGGGTTTGTACAAAGGTATAAAATTACATATACCCATCATTATAATATTATACAGAATATTTTCACTGTCTAAATGTCTTACATGCTCTACCTATTCATTTCCACCCCCAACTCCAGGTAACCTCTGGTTTTTCATTATCTCCATTTTTTTTTTATCATCCTTTTTCAGAATGTCATATAATTGGACTCATATAATATGTAGCCTTTACAGACTGGCTTCTTTCACTTACTTATAAATATATAAGACACTTTCATGCTTTCTCATGGCTTAATAGATCATTTCTTTTTTAGTGCTGAATTATATTCCCTTGCCTGGATATACCACATTTTATTTATCTACTCACCTATTAAAGGACATTTTAGTTGCTTCCAAGTTGTATTAATTATGACTGAAACTGCTATAAATATTTATGTGCAGGTTTTTGTGGGGATGTCAATTTGAATCTTCTTTAGGTAAATATCAAGGAGTGTCACTTTTTATGGAATAGCAGATGGCCTCAGAAAAGAAAGAAATTCTGCCATTTGTTACCACATGGATGAGTCAGAAGGATGTTATACTAAGTGAAACAAGTCAGCCACAGAAAAGACTGCATGGTCTCACTAATAATATGTGGAAGTTTAGTATCATTTCTTATAGAACTGTTGGAGGATGCTTCACCAAGGCAATAAATCAAAATGGAAGAAGAGCTTGGGCCAAGTAAAGGGGATATAAAACATAAAAGTGAAAGGACTTCTCAGAAGGACAGCAAAGAAAGTCTCAAGATAATACTATGCAGTGCTTGGGAGTCATAATCTAGGTTATGAAGAAGAAGAAAGGCCCCAGGTCAACAGATGTAAATCCATCCTATCAGCAAGTCAGTGCTGATGAGCAGCAAAGAAGACTACACCGTGGAACAGACAGCAGTTTGCAGAGAGATTGTTCATAAGCCAAACTGTGCCAATGGCTGATCTGCATTTCCTTTAAGGAAAAAAAACATGATGTCTGGGTCTAAATGCTCTTTTTGTCAGGCAGGAATTTTGTTTTGTTTTAAACAAGAGAGCATAAGGCGTGCAAACCAAATGATCTGGAAAAGCTCGACTTTATCCCTGATATTGATTTTAAGGGAATATTTCAGTATTTCCAAAATACTACTACTGTTTAATCTTTAAGAAAAACTAAAAAGACCGTGACAGCCACAGTCCCTCAAAAACATTGAAAAGGTGCATTCAAATAATGAATTCAAATGCAACTACACGCATTATAACTTGGCCACCGTTGGTGCTACTAACATTAACGGAAGATCTTTCTGAGTTTATCCTGGACACTTTGTTGAGGATTTAGAAACTGAATGCACTTGCTGGACAGGATGGGCTAGTTTACGTAGCATGAGTGTAATCTGGATTCTTTATACAATGACACTTAAGAAAATGCATGTGGCAAACAAAAGACTTTGACTTTTTATTTGCGTCTTTCACATATCGAAGGCACTCAGTTCATAACGCACCACACACATCTTAATGATCTCTCTTTCCTAAACTCAGCATCTCTAGAGTTTTTGAAACAGCAAATCTTTAAAATCGTCTCCAAAATCCAGCCAAGGGAGTCTTTCTGATATACTGCTGGTAACTCTTCTTCCTCAGTTTTTTATCCTGTTATCAACTGAATTTCCTTGGCTTGCTAGGTTTCTGTAACTAAGGAGAGCTTCATAACTGTGTCTACAAAGAAGAATTTTTCCTCCATTGATTTTTAAGAATCCTATATTTTAAAATCCATTTTCTCAATCGAATCTCAAAGTGGCAAAGATAGACTATACCGTGGGAAAATAGAAGAAAGTCTAGCTCTTTCTCAAAAGACAAAATCATTTCAGGTGAAGAGTAAGTACACATTCAAGCTGAGAACATCCACAAAGTAACAAATTCTGTCACTCATAGATAAATTTTCACAGGAGATTCTAGAGGGCTATACATTTTTTATTGCCTTAGGCGTTTGCATACATAAGACCCAGCTCCACCACTGACAGCAAAGCTACCCATTGTCCTATATTCTGCAGACTGAAACAATGGAAGAAAGCTCTTTACATCCAGAAACTATACTGATTGAAATATCATCTTTGGGAAGTCTGTTCTAAAGACACTAATTGATATTGTTTGAGGAAGTGTGTCTGTCATGAAAACCATTTTAACGGCCGACTTGTTTTCTTCTTTAGTTTGCTTAACTTGGCAGAGTGTTAACTTCCTCCTTAGAAAACCTCCCATTTTGATTTATGAATGTTTTCAAATTTTTAAGATTCTCCAAACCGTTGTTTCACCTGTAAGTAGAGAGATAGCTTGTTTGGCTAACTGCCTTGCATGATTCTGTGCCAGGCAATGAATAATGCCATGTTCAACATTCTAAATTTGTGTTCCAAATTCTGAATTTCCAATGAGCTGCATGGAACTCTACTGATAAGTGACTGATTTTCACTGCAAGGATTGTCTTATTTTAAACTTCAAATTTAGTTGCTTTACTTTGTGGAAGGCAATTTTGAATGGTTTATAAAGTGAGGACGAAGACTATTCATACCTTCCTAAACCTTGAAGGCAGAAATGAGCCAATGAAGGAGGGCATCGTATCTAAGAGGACGACAGGTCTTAACAGTAGCGTAAGGGAAGGTTCTTTCTTTTGAAATGGCACTGGCCACACTTTAATAGAAACTTCCAATGGGAAGCGTTACCACATTTGCTAGTATTCACCCCAAAGGATTTCTACGTGTTTTAAAATATAAACATACTTATGTGCATAGAACTGGTGCTAGGCAAACAAGAACAAATCAGATGAGTGACCAGATACTTTATCAGCATGAAAGTAAGCTGATTAGGGACTCTTAAATTTGGATAAACTTAAAAATATTATTGATCAGTTTTTGTCATCCTCTACACTTTTTTCTAGGCCATATTATAAGTACCAGCATAATATGATCATGCTTTTCCTAGTGCCTTTCCAGCATAAGGAAAAGAAAGAATACCTCTCAGAAAATACCTGTGAACATTCCAAATCTATTTTGTGAACTTGTACACCATTATTCTTTCTTTCTTTACTTTTGTTTCTTTTGTTTCCAGGATGAATACCAGCTAAGACTGTACCTGAGTTGACCTGAGCCCACTTAGATAATATAGGTGCATTGACTATGGGTGCATAGGTAATTCACACAGCTGTCTCCACTGAGATTGTGCAGATTACTATACACTCCTTCTTTGTAAACCTGTCAAGAAATTGAAAACCAACAATCAAGCCTGTTTTTCCTCCCTAATTCATGTTTAAAATATATTCGTATCATTAGCCAGTGGTTTTATATACTACATAGTTTGACTTAATTGGATAGAGATGGACGTATTTTGAATCAAGGGACCGCTGAACTGGAAGAAACGGTCATGCTAATTTCTTTTCTGGAAAAGAAATGTCCAGTCTCTTTGTGACCAAAATGGTGAATGAGCGTGCGGGATACTTGTCTGTAGTAGTAGCATGCTGGTAGGTGGTATTGGCCTGTTCTCGAGGGAAGAAACAAAATAGGTCATGAAGTTTCTAATAGCTAGTGAAGTAGGAGAAAAATGCAACCCAAGGCAGACAAGTTGCCAGTCAAATAACTGCCCAGTGGAGTGAGAATGGAGAACTGTGTTAGTGCTGACATATATCTTGGGCAAAGATAGCACTTAACAAATTTTCCCCAGCTAATTAGATGGGTGTGCTTAGTATTTGCTTACTCTGGTGAAGGCAGGAAAATGGTACAAGGATAAATAAATGGGGACAAGGGACCCCTTCACATTTTGTTCTAACAGAATGGAAAACACAGTGGAGACTATTAGAGACATATACAGAACCTGCCACAAAGTTGCTGACTAGGAGCCAGAGGGGTCAACTTTCCTATTTGTGACCCTTCATTTTGAAGACCATCTGATATAGCACATGACATAAAATGATGAGTTATTAATTAAAGTAAAATTAACATGTGTTATCCCCTTTTCCCACTTCTACCTGAGTAATGACCCACTGAAGGGAATTATAAGGTCTCACAGACACAGGGAATTCTTTGTATCGTGTGTCATGTCTCGTGGCACCGGGGGAGAGTCTGTGTCTGACCACACAGGGACTGATGTGACCGAGGCCAGTGGCACAGAGAGCCTCAGAATGGAGAATGATACAGAGCCAGCAGACAGGAGCAGACCTCTGAAAGCTCCCTGGAATGGTGGTGATTGAGACAGACGCACTGGCAAGTGCTTACCATGTGCAGGAGACCAAGAAATATGAGGAACTGTAGCAAACAAGGTGAAAGAAGCCACTTCTCACCCAGTTCTCAGGCACTGCAAGTCAGTTGTTTTATCAATACATAGTACAAACTAGAGTGTCAAATTTTCCCAGAGGCTAAGATTGAAATTCTCAGTAGTTCAAGAGGCTGGGGCTTGAAGCAAATACATTTTGATTAAGAGATATAAAAGAAGAAAAAGTGACACTTCTTAAGCTCTGATTTCCAGTCTTAAATTCATATGTGTTTTGCAAGTGAGATCTACAAAATGTCAAGTTTAGTGTGTGGGTCTACGGCGGGCTATCGTTATTGCTTCAATATATGCTTATTATGTACCTTCTTTGTGCCAACTCCAATGTTAGATGTCAGAATAATGAGGGATAGAAAGAAAGATGTAGCCCTCTGCTTGTGGAAGGAGCGAGATATATTCAATGACTAAACACCCAATTGATTTTTAGGTTTATGAGGTGGAGGGGACAGCCTTAGGACAAAGTTGACTCACAGATGAGGTCAGGGGAAGGGACATGGAGACAGAGTTCTTGTGACTTTGTGAAAACTCAAATCCAGCCTTTGCCAGGAATTCTAACCCTGGGCTTTCAGCTACAGGAGGGAAGAAATGTCCCTGCACACACACACACACACACACACCCTTTTGCATGCCCTTTAAGCTTATCCGATAACATACTTGAAACCAAAATCTTTGTTTATTACCAACCACCAAGAAGAAGAACAGCAGATATATATAATATTTAAAGGCAGTAAATGAGAACAATAAATAAATGATAGGAATGTTAAACATGCTTCTACAACCCAAAGATCAGAAATGGAAAGAGGTCCAGTGCCTTGTACACAGCAGGTGGGCAATAAATAGTGTTTTAATTAAATTTCCCAATATTGGAAATCTGGAGCTACAATAAAGAAGGTACTTTTAAGGAAGATGAGGCAATTGTCATGGAAAGTGTTCAGTCTTCCAGCATTCATAGAGAAGAGTGGTGGGGGCCCAGAAGGAAAACAGCAGAGAGTAGCCCGTGAGAATTCCATTATGTTGGAGAACACAGATCTAAGATGGGGAGGTTTGTGAAACTACCAAGAATCATAAAAAGGGGTTTCACAAAGTTACAGAATAAACTGTACTAACTTACCTCTGCCTAATGGCATGCCAGATTAACTGACATTCCTCGTCCTGGCAAAAGATGTTTAAATCTAAAGATATTAAAATATCCTGCAGGATATTTTAAAATATCTTGGCTAAAGACTGTAGTCCACTAAAACTCTGTGTCTTCCAAGAGGCAACTGTGCTTCTCTGTTTATGCCAGTTCAATAGGTTGTGTTAGTTAAATATCTTGTATATTCATGAAGTGACTGGAAAAGGAGTTTTTAGGTGATTCCTGAATGAAAGGTTTTAGAGGAACTATAAAGGCGAGAAGTAAACTGCTAACAACTAATAATTTAAAAATATCATTTCCTATTATAATCAAAAGAGACAGGGGAAACATGAAAACTCTGAAAGATTATCGTACTCAGATGATTTTACTGGTGTTTTCAGTTTCCAATGCATTTTAAAGAAACAAAAAAATGGAAGATTGGAGCGTCTGTGTTGGAGATGTGTTGTGTACAAGAGAGCTGTACTGCTGCCCTCCAAACAGGGAAGTCACCCTCAAAGGACCAATGTGTACTCAATGTCAGTGTAAAAACCACACACATCCACACACTTAACCCACCGCTACTATAGCTAGATCACATTGGGTGAGGGGTTTTTGCTATAGGTTCAGAGGAAAAACAATGAGAAGGAGCAAGTTATGGTAACTGATGGCATGGACAGAGATGAATAACTCAATTCTGTTTCTCTTCATCTTTCTGTCAAGAAGAGTGCTCTTTATATTAGAAATAACAAGCCAATCCTTGTTAAGAGGGGATTAAACAAACTGGGGGTAAAAAGAGTGACAGGATAGTTTTAAAGCTTAATCTTCCTGGCTTTAGTGAATTCGTCCCAAGGACCTCAAAGGAGCAATAAAAGAACTCTAATGAATGATGAAAAATGGAAGAGATAAATTCAGATTCTATGTATTTCCAAAAGAGATAAATTCAGATTCTGTATATTAAATACCTGTAGATTTAATTCAATGCCTTGGGAAACATTGGAATGGACCATTAAATATATTATTTGCTATAATTTAAAAATAAAATCAGTGATCACATGGACATTACACCAAAATATCCTCACAACCTTCCTCTTGTTGTTGGTAATTTTTAATATAACTTTGAAACCATAGGGAATGACCATGGAAACTGGCATAACTCATGATATCCTGTAGACAAGAGGAGGAAATGTGACAATAAATCTAGAAGGAGCTATTTAGGATGGGTTGTATTCAGAGCAGAGTAGCCAGAAGATCAAATTCAGCCTGAAGGAAACCTACCAGGGCACCATGGGGGTTTCCTCTTTGTCTTATTCTAGACAACTTCTTCATCAAATAGTGCCTATCAAATTCTTAGGTGACTAGGCACTACAAGGAAGTTCTAATACAAAGTGTGATAGGGGCCTCCCTGGTGGCACATCGGGATGGGCGACACACTGTGGAACATCTGCAGCCACTGCAGCACGAGTTTGATCCCTGGCCAGGGAGGTGACCTGCATGGTATGGCAGACCTCTCCTGCCTTGCCTACTGCTCCCCTCAGCAGTGTGTTTCAGTCAATCTGCCTGTTCTGTGCCCCACTCTGTCTTTGGTGAATTTTCTCACCACCCCCACACCTCTGGCCTGCACCTCAGTTATTGTATGCATAAATGAATAAATCTTTAAAAAAAAACAACAAAGTGTGATAGAATCAGGATTAAATAGAACATGACCAAATGGAATAATAGGCCAAAGTCTCTTAGAAAACTAACAGGATTGGATTTAATGGGATGTATAATTCAGGTAGTTATAGAGAGTTACATTTGAAATGAATTTGTTAGGTTGGTTCATCAGAAAGACTTGTAGCAGGCAAGGAAGCTCCCGTAAGAGTTCTTACTGTTGATGGTATGCAGCTGGAAGTCTCTAGTTTAAAAATTTGAGATTAAAATCTAACATTATATACAGACATAGATGTGACATAGTCTCAATTCTCATTCTAGGCATCCTGCACAGAACAGAGAATAGCTGTTAAGGAAACCTGGGGCCTGTGTAGGTATTTAGAATATTGGAGAAAGCTATTGGGTCGTAATTCTGAGAAATATGTCTATAGTAAAAGGATCTCTGAGAGGAGTGTATCAAGAATAAATACTGAAAACTAGTCAGCACAGGTACCTATGAATGGGACTGGAGTATTAGGTATAGGGACGTAGCCAAAATGGAGTGGAGACCTGGGTAGCTCCTTCATTAACTGACTTAGCAGAGGCAAGGTAAAGGAGTCGGATGAACAACAAGATCATGGTGTCTATAGAGTAAGTCTATAGAAGCACTATGTTTGGCTCTATGGTCTTTATTTGGCTGGGTCTAAGCTTGCACTCTCCATTGGTGCACTGTGGTATCACATCTTTCCTTTGCCAACACTGACCTGATTTCTATTGGAAATTTCCTCTTACCCTCTGTGTAGACTTGGTGGGTAACAAGACCATCTTGCCCTTCTCTAACCAATGTGGGCACACAACCCAAGATAAGCCAGTAGGTTCTGTCCAGACTTTGAGCTTATACAAAGAAGAGATGTTCTTTTCATTTTTGCTCCATCGAGAGTTCTGTTGAGGTTCTTAATTTTCTAAGCATAGTTCTGCATTCCTATTGACTGTGCAACCTTCCAAGGAAACTATTTTCTGCAGGAAGAAAAGAAATTTGCTACAAAACCATGGCACAGCATTCTCAGGAAGCTATTGGACAGTTTTTTTGTATACCAAAATAGACTCCTAGCTTCTTTCTAAAGAATTTTTTGTCATTTTTGATAGATTCCTTGGGGGACCACCTCAGGAGCACCATTCTCCATTAAATCATCTTTGCACATTTGTCCTTTACCATCAACTGTATTGTGTAACACGAGTATCTTGTTTCTGTAAAATAGTAATATTTGTGGTTATGTTTTCCTATGAATTAAATCTGATTCAAGGTGTTCTTTCACAGTAAGGTCATTCCCACTCAGTTGCATGTAGGCTTTCTTCAGTGGGTGAGAAAAGTCTGAAGTGACTGGTAATTAATGGAATTATACACACTTCAGTAGAGGCTGATAGGATGTGTCATACCTGGGAATCTCTCATGTGTATAGTATTGATACAGTGACTGGCTGCTTCTGAGAGCATGGTGAAGTCATCAGTTCTTACTGAGAGTTGTGTTACCTTCAGAAATCTAAATTCCATTCTAGTATAAAGTTTGCCAGCCTAAGCTTGAAGCTATGGAATAGGACCGCACAGTACTTTAGCTTGCTGTAGAATTACTTCTACTGACATGCACTTTAACATTTTGCCCTCTATTTTTCCTTTCTTAAGGACACTTGAGAAAAAAAAAAAAAACAACACACTGAATTCCCACTGTTTGTGCTGTACAAATATTGCTGAGGATATTGCCTGTCACGTTTTCCACAGATATTTTTTGAGTTCCCCCTATATTTCAGATCCTGTGATAGTATCTTGGTGCACAATGAGAATGAAGATATACGCAGCTGCTGACTTCCTGGAACTTATCTTCTGCAGGGAGAGACAATCATTAGTAATCACAAAAATAAGTGTATTTACAAATTAATAATTGGTATAAAAAAAGGCATGCATACTACTATGCTTTTATGAGGGCTCTCCAATTTAGCAAGGGGTGGAGGTCAGGTAGGGAGGGTGTTTTTGGATCTGTAAGATGATTTAAGAGCTGAGGGAGAAGTGGGAATTAAGTGGGCAGAAGGGGCAAAGTAGGGACCTATATCTACTGATTTGCTTAATACTTGGGCGTCGTTGTTGTCTCTATTTTCCTCAACTGCTATATCCAATTTGGACTCTGGATAGATTATAATTTTTACCTTGGAAATCAATCAGAGACAGAAAGGTTTACCTTTGTTACTTTTTGAAAAATGGAATATTTTATCCATTTTTCTAGGAATTACACTCTGGTATTCACTTCCTAATTTGAATTTAAACCATTTTTTTTTTTTTTGCTAAATTGATCTGTTTTGTAAATTTTGGTTGCTATGACAATAAATTGATTCACTTCAAAGGCTATTAACAGCAGCTTCACTATTCTGTTTTCTTTGTGGAGAATATTATAATAGGTAAAATGTCAGCAAAAACCAAGAAAATTCCGGGGACAGGAAAAAAATGGCAGAGGAGTTTGGCAAGATATGATATACCTTCTGATTCATTAAACATTATAGTATTTAATTTCTAGTGAATAATTGAGAGATATTAATTCATTTCATGTGATAAACCAAAAGAGTAGGTTTAAGAATCATAACCTTTCTGTGGTTTTCACCTAATTTCATTCATTATTTTAAATCAGTATCTAGTGAGCTTCTACTATGAGTCAAAAACTATGTAGGGTACTAGAAATAAAAATGACTAAGACAGACTTCCTACTTAATGAAGTCATAAACCTGAATTTTCATGGGCACAATAGAAAAATGTTAAGATTAGGAAAAAGTGTTGACATTCTCCCCTTCATGTGCCACATATCTAAACACAGGTAAGAGCACACACCTGAGCAAAAGACATCATCTTTGCTGTGGATTTTGCTTTCTGAAAGCAGTGACTATGAGGAAGACCTATTACACATATCATCACCAGTAGGCAAAACATAACAGCACCATGGACCCTCAGTACAAAGCTAAGAGGACCCATGAATTACATACACTGAGAGAAGAGCTATCGTGACTCTGAAACAGTGTTGATTCCAACACTGACAGTTACTGGCTGTGCAACATTGGGAAAGCCACCAATTTTTATTCTGAGTTTTAGGTTCCTCATCTATAACATGAGGATAATCAGCACCGACCACGAAAGGTTCATATCTTGAAGATTCAATCAGTTAATGTTTATAAAACTCTTACAATAATGTTTAGGATAATAAGTAGGGTGTGTGTGCGTGCATGCACACATGCACACATGTGCATGTGCAAGTGTGCACGTGTGTGCTTGTGCATGGGTGCGTGTGTGCACTGTGCTCAGTAAAACGAACATGTCTAGTTATAAAGCCCTTCTTTATCAGAGGTAGAGTCAAGGGCTGGAATCCACAAAGAACATTCAGGCTTCCCTTGTAACCTGAACTTCAGCCCTCTTTTACATTGGATTTGCTTGAAGATTTGAATAATTGTGAATTTTGAATAATGCACTAATTTCAAACTTCAATCCTTTCATATTTCATGACCCAACAAAGTTGCTGATATGCCATCAAATATATAAAAAGTGAATCATATGAAAGAAAAAGATCAATAAAGATCATGGACAATTCAGAAGTTGGGAAATAGATCCTGGGTAATTGAAAGATGATTGAGGACAATGAGTTATGATTGAATGAGCTCCCCACACCCTTTTTAGCAAGTGGTAATTTAAAGATTGTAAGGGGATTTCATAACAATGGGAAGAACATGGACTCTGGAGGATTGTAAATCTGGACTCTAAGATTGGATTTGCCAATTACTAGTGATTTGAATCTGAGCAATATTTTAAGTTAAGTCTTAGCAACCTCAGCTATGAAATGGGCATCAAAATGGAGTGAATTTTTGTGAAGTTTTTATAAAGGTGTTGGCATAATGTCAATATTTAAGAAACTGTAGGTGTTACAGTTTCTTATTACTATGAGCTTCTAATCCATTTATTATAATGGATTCATAGTTGGAGATTTTTAAGGAGGGAACATTTTATATTTTTTAATCTTTAAAAAAATAAAGTGAAAGGACTAAGTAGTGCAATTATATAAATAGTACCTAAGGAAAATATTTTTAAAAAACCTCTGAAATGAAGTATGTAATCATAGTAATGTTTTCATATATTATGTTGGACTACCTAAAATGTTATACCTTAGAATTAAAAGGAACCTGATAGTTGGAACGATAGAAGAAGCAGGTAGTTCTTTTCCTTACTAAAACACACTTGTCTTTAAACACAGGTTGAAAAATTACCAACCTGGGTAAGGTTGGAAGGAGTTTGAACTGTCATTATCACATTTTACTGAGATACATCTTTGGTTTTTTTGATATAGAGAATTAAACTAATCCAGTCGCCAACTAGACCTTTTTATTAAATGAGGTTTTTTTCAAATCTACCTTTTTCTTGTAGTTCTTGTCAGACTGAGATCTGATCAAATGTAACCTCTTCAGAAAGGTATTGTGGTCTATTTTTATAGAGAGAGAAGTCAAAACTGAGAGAAAGGAATAATTTCTACAGTGATTAGGTATCTTTGAAGGCATTTCTTTTGTGTGTGTGCACACCTGCATTTGTGTACATATATATCATGTTAGACGATATATATTTAAATCCAATATAATTACTTCTTGTTCGATATTCAAACTAACATTTATTTATTTATTTTTTTTATTAATAGTACATGAGTATATTTATTTATTTTTTTTAGAGAAATTGACATTATTTTATTTTTATTTTTTTTTCTTTCTTTCTTTTATTAAAATATTTTAAAATTTACATTTAAATCAACTAAGATAGTTTTTTTTTCTATATCTGAATATCAGTATCCATTTATAACCATGATATATTGGAGTCATCTAGATTTTTAAAAAATATTTTATGTATTTATGCACACAGAGCTGGGATACAGCCCAGAGGCCCAGGGAGTGAGAGGATTCACCAGAGACAGAGTGGGGAGCAGAAGAGGCAGATGTACTGAAATACACTGCTGAGGGGAGCAGCGGGCTAGGCAGGAGAGGTCTGATGTGCCATGTGGGTCCCCTCCCTGACCAGGGATTGAACTCACACTGCAGTGACTGCAGGAGCCCCACAATGCTGCCCTCAACCACTTGCACCACCAGGGAGACCACAGAGTCAACTAGATTCTAAACTGCTTGAGGGTAGCACCTCACCTTGCTTTAATATTCCAAAGCTTATAGCAAAGTGCTGTGTGTAGTGTGTTGAAACTTGCTGCTTTGAAGGCTTTATGCTTTGCTAACTTTCATAAGTAGGTTTCATAGGCCTCCCCACTTCACTAATTCCTCATTGCCACACTAGTCTTACTTCCTCTTTTAAAATTTTCACAGATAATTTTTCTTCAAAGTGAACTGTCGCAGTTGGTCTAAACGTAGGGCATACTACCACACATTATTCAGTGATGGAAGCCACTTAATAAAGTTTTAATAGACCAAATCCCTGCTTAGTTCTACTATTTCCAGGTTTATTAATCTTATTTTTGATAAAGATGGCCCCTCTGTTACAAAGGAAAATTATCTAACAAATGACCTCCCCGCATGACAGAAATACCAGTAGAGGTAAAGAATATGCCATAAGCAGTAATGCTTTGCATTGTTCTTAAGTTTATTGAAAGCATCATTGTGTTTCTTGGCACGAGGAAAAGCAATACTTTAAATCTTTCAAATGCAATAATAAGAGTCTGTAGTGCTTTAGGAAATTGGAATCTGGAAGTCATAGGATGGGTCAAGAGACCAGTTCCTCCGCTAAGGAGCCTGGGTAGAAAGAAAAATAGCTGCATTGTGCCGGGGGTCTGATGAGACAGGACCATTGGGGGCTCCCTGCTGAACTCCACGTCACTAGCTGAATGCTTTGAAAACACTTAAATTTTAGGTAATTCTACAGCTGTGAGTTGGCACATGGGCAAGAATCCTGAATAGCCTTGAATTTAAGGCTGAAAAAGGAGGGGAGAAAGGATGCTTTATCAGGTCCTGTAAACTTATTTGGATTTTCCTCAGAGACCACCACAAAACACCCATTTTGACTTTGGATTTATGTCTTATATAAACTCCAGGAGGCCATTGAATTCTTATCTATTTATATGCAGACAGACATACATTACGTGTGTGTGTGTGTGTGTGTGTGTTGTTTTTTGCAAGTGCAGAAGTTGAATGTTTTAACTTATTGGAGGGTCTTTGCAAAAGGACTTTAAAGGGGTTACCCAAAACTTACATAAATGTATTTGCTTACATTCCCAAAAAGGATTTTTTTTTTCCAGAATAAAAAAGCTTTAAAAAATTAGCTTTGGGTTGGCACACTCCCTTCCCCCAACTTTGGTACTGCTTTTTTGTTTGTGATTTTGAGGTTGAGGGTTATCTATGACTCATTGGCAAGCTCCAGTTCAATCAATTTAGAAGGAACTTTTAGGGCTGAGTTATTTTTAAATGCCTGAAAATGAGGGAGCTGTAAATGGAAATCTAATCACAGCTTAACCTGTAGTCATGCAAACAGTCAACTATGAAATCAAATGAGTTTCCAACCCTCTTAACCCATTAATGGTTACTGAGTAGCAAAGTTTCCCAAACATCATTTTTCAAAAAGCAGGAAAAGGAAAAGGCACATATCTGGATGGGGGTGCAGTGGAAAGGAAGGGTGGGGTGCTGAAGGAAATCTCTAGGATACAACAATTTCCTCATAGACATAAGCAAGCAAGCTTGTATAAGCGTGTATTTTTCTCTGTTATGCATTGTTCATGGTGTTTTAATAAAACTTTCTCCTGGTAAATACCAAGCAAAGGACTGTATTGTCCTTGTTAAACTGCATCTGATTTTGAATACTTGACATTACAGAGGTTCCGCCTCTGCTACGCTCACAATTGAGCTTGCTGAAATCCACAGTCCCACAATTTCCTTAATGTTTTGTCTCCATTCGAAAAAATATATAACCTTGGTTTTCTACCTCCCCTGCATCCTCCTTTACCAGTTTCCATCTGCTCTGCATTTCTTTTCTCATTTTTCTTGCTTGTTGAATCTATCTCCTTTTTCCTGCCAGTTTTTAGGATCCCCTGTTCTTTTTCATATGCTCAGCTCACATTTGATTCCATTATTCTATATATTCTAAGAGATTCACCCAAAGTAAAGCTACTTGGTAAAAAAAAAATCTGAACATCTAAGAATTCAAATTAGTGCGCAGATGAATGCATGTGAATATCTGTGTATCTCTCTCACAAATATATGTTTCAATACATGTGGTTAATTGATATGTGTTCATTTTCTTAGTTTCAATTTTGTATTTAATTCTTTCAGAAAAGGCAGATCTGCCATATGATGGCAAACACACCAACTACTGCAAAATAGCAATTTGTGACTATTGAATTAGTGTTCTCTACTCAGTTAAATGATCAAGTCTCCTTTCTTCCTGTCAGAGTTGCCACTCCAACTAATCTGAATCTAGACCAATGTAAAACCTGCACGAATAAGAAAAGTCCAGTTTGGCATTCAATGAAAGCCATGCTTGACTATTTCATCTCTCCATAGAAAAAGGGCAAGCTTGTTAAATATCACTTCAGTGCCAAGTGGTAATTACCCCCAAATGATTTCCTAGGGTTGGACCAAACCTCTTTTATGAACACTTACCTCCAATGTTAGATTATGACTGAGAGGAAAAACAGTCTCTCTGTTTCTTATACATGCACTCATAAAGATGAAAAAGAAAAAGAAAAGCCCAAGTCAACATTTTTTTCCTTTCTTTTGTTAAATATAGAACCTTGAGTAATGCATCTTTCCTTGTGTTGTTATGAAAGCCAACTGGAAATGTGGCCCCTGGGTGGAGCTTATACAAGTTGTACATAGTTAGTACATGAAGTAGCCTATTCTTATTTTTTAAAATAAGATTTATTTATGCATACAAGAACTGGGGTACAGGCCAGAGGTGTGGGGGTAAGAGGAGTCACCAGAGACAGACTGGGGAGCAGAACAGGGTGATGTACTAAATACACTGCTGATGGGACCAGCGAGCAAGAAAGGAGAGGTCTGCTGTGCCAGGTGGGTCCCCTCCCTGTCTGGGGATTGAACTTGGCTGCAGTGGCTGTGGATGCTTCATAGTGTGGTGCTTAACCCCTTACGCCACCAGGGAGGCCTGAAGTAGCCTATTCTTAAGCTTGTTCTGTTTCCAAAGACTCACCCAAACTGTAGGAAAGAAGTGCCTTGGTTTTTAAAAAAAAAGTGGAATAGAAAAAGTAAAACCCCCTTTCTCTTTTTATGCTTGTCATTGTTTCTTTACCTAGACTCTATTTACTTCCATACACTGGTCCATTATGAATACTCTGCCACATCTATATCACCAAACAGGTGTGCACTGGAATGGAATGAAAATTGCCTGCCACAGCACGTGCAGCTCTCATTCTATAAGTCTATGTGAGTAATATTTAAGGTCTTATGTTGGCCTTCCTTCCAGGTATGTTATCACAATATTTAATAAGTTGGCAGTTGATTCATACTCCAAACTATTCCAAGGCTTCCCTAAGTCCTTTCAAAATGTGTACACACAACAAAGTATTATGTCCTAAGTATTTAACATTTGTGGTAGTTATAAGTTGCTCTGTCATTGAAATCCATCAAATGGAGGACATTTGACTTAAAATGAAGAAAAGATTTATTAAATTTAGTTTTAGTTCCATTCATGGGACTGAAATTTATGTAGGAATATGAAAAAGACTAATGTCTCTATGTTAAAGAAATCGATTTCCAAGGTGCCAAGTGGAAAAGTGTAATTGAAATTGACCCATTAAATGATTACATTATTTGTGTACCAAATCTAATATATTTCATAAAACTATAGAGCTGTTTCAGTAACTACCTGCCAAACTGCATATATTGTTACTAATTAAGTTTTATAAATGTACTTCTAGAAATGTGAGGTTGCAGAATTATCCAAGTAATATGTCTCTACAGTTATGAAACCTGTTCCAGAGAATTAAGACAAGGCAATGCATTTCTAATCTCATGACTATTTCATGACTAGTGAAAGCTATAATAAACAAGGTGACAAAATGAATATTCAAGGGAAGGTTCCCAGTTAAAATTCTAAAACACATTTGGAAATACACCTATTTCTCTCTCAAATGTTGACGTTGGTCCTGGTAAATCACATGATATTAAATACTTGACGTCTACAGATATATTTAAAATCTACTTTCTGAGTACCTACTATGTGCCTGTTGCATGCATTCTCAAATATGCCATTTATTTAATTTTGGCAACTATTTAGTTAAAACGTTTTCATTATTCCTATTTGGCTGGTAAGCAATGATGGGCAGCTCTGTTAAGTTTCAACGTATTTGATTTTATGGCTGATTTTAATTCATCCTTCATTATTAGGTTGTGAGTTTCTGAAGGGCAAGAATAATATCCTATTCATCTGTGTATTGAAAGAATGAAAAAAGAAATGTTGTGTTGTTTTCCAAATGATTTAAAGATGCCTTCTACCACACATTTTGTTTTGTTTATATTTCACTTTCATGCAAAACAAATACTCGATACTGTGAATTTCCCAATTTAATAGAATGTGCTTTTTTTTTGAGGACAAATATTCCAGAATATTCTTTTTTTTTAAAAAAGATTTATTTATTTATGCATACCTGAACTGGGGTATAGACAAAGGGGCCCAGGGTGCGGGGGGTGAGAGGATTCACCAGAGACAGAGTGGGGAACAGAACAGGCAGATATACTGAAATACACTGCTGAGGGGAACAGCAGGTGAGACCGGAGAGGTTTGCTTTGTCATGTGGGCCACCTCCCTGGCCAGAGATCGAACTTGTGCTGAAATGGCTGTGATAGCTTCATAGTTCTGCACCCTAACCCCTTGTGCTGCCAGGGAGGACCCAATTACAGAATATTCTTTATGAGAAAGTATGTTTTCCATGTAAGAAGATGCTGCTATTGGCCAATTTTAGTTTTTAAAATATTATTGCATATGATACATGCTGAAGGCATTATTTAAAGTACATATAAAGTTGAATAAGGCAAGGTATTTACAGAGTTGTGGAAAATTGTGAAATAGGCTTTTTGTCCTCCTCTTCCTGTGCCTTGTCTCTCTTTGGTCCCTAGGGCTTGTTCCTTTCCCAGGACTATCTTTATTGAGAAGAATTTAATATTTCTTGTTAATCACTGAGACAGGCATAAGGTTGGTACTTCCCTCCCTCCTGCCTTCATTCCTTTCCTTCTTCATTTACTATTGTGGTAATATTGGCTTACAACACTATGTTACTCAAAGGCATATGATCAAGATGATTCAAGGATGCATCTGATCTTTAATTTTAGTGATGTGACACAGGTAGGGACCTGCTCCAAGAATCGATTTCTTCTGTTGTAGTCTTACAGACATTGACAGACCAATCAGGTTGTATTATGCAGTGTCTACAAAAAAAAAAGACAACAAATGAATCAGGAAATCAGTTGCCTTCTAGTAGGTCAAAGACTAGGTGACATGTTGGCAATTTACATTAGGGCATTCAGGGGCAGGGGACATGTTGAAATCCAAGAGGGCAGATGGTGCATTACGATTAACTTGGCTGCATTTTGTAACTCTCTGGCTCCAGTAACTTGGCCAGAGTCTAGTCCTAAGCTTTGAAAAATGGCCAGTTGCCAGACCTAGAGTAATTGGTTTGCTAAGATGTTTACCAAGAAATGACCTTAAACAGAAGAAAAGCCCAGGTGTGAGTGGGATCAAGGTTGGTGCTGAGCTAGTTAAAGGATGATTAGATGACAGTCCTTCCTGAATCACAGTTGGTTGGTAGCTCCTCCTATCCATCTACTCAAGATAAGTGTTCAAAACCCATAGATCAGTTTATCAGCTTTCTATTGCTATATGAATCATGTGTACCAAGCCATTCCCAAACTAAGTGGCTTTTAAATATAAGCCCTGATTGTAACTCAAGGCTGTTTGGCTCTACCAATCTAGACTAGGTTTGGCTGATTGCAGCTTAGCTTTCTTGTGAGTCTGCAGTTTGCATGTGTGAGCTGATAGGGGATGGCTGGCCAGCGTGGTCTGACTCCCATGGGTAAGGTGTTACTGGGATATATGACGCTCTGTCTGGCAGACTTAGCCCAGCCTGATTCCCATAACCCTGGACTGGGTTCCAAGAGAACAAGCAGAAACATGCAAATCTTTTGAGGTCTTGTGTAGAACTGATGTAGTGATACTTTGTCCCCTCATTCCACTGGCCAACATCACAAGGACAGCTGAGGTTCACGGGGTGGAAATGTGTATTCCAACTTTTGATGGAGGAGTTGCAAAGTTGATTTTCATAGTGCATGGATACAGGGGACGAGTGAAGGATTGTAACCATTTTGCTGCCTACCACATTTGGGGCCTCAAGTTTCAACTGTTAGGAAGGAGGTGTGAGTATAAGAGCCAAGGGGAACTGGACAGAGTCTGTCTCTTCTCCCATTGGCAGCATGAGAATTCCTAGCTTTCCTAGTTGATAGCTGATCTCAGCTTGTTGATAGGTGGTGACCACTTCACTCTGATACTCTCACTAGGGTGTGAATAGCCAGTAGCTGCTTAACAGGTAGTACTCATGAGGCAGTTTTAATCGCAGAAGCTTGTATACAGTTTCTTCATCTGTGAAGTGTGGGTGATCATAGTTGTCACCTCAGTTGAAGGAGGATTGAATGAGTTAAGAAAAGACTAGAACAAGAACTTGCACATAATAAGTGATCAGTGGGTGTTATTATCATTCTATTATTATGTTTTAGTATCATTATTACTTGCCCTTGTTAACCTAAAAAAAAAAATGATTGCAGGTGACACAGTATACTGTAGCATGTGAGACTTTAAACAGAAATGACTATTTTTTTTCCCCTTTCATAAGAGATGGTTTTGAGAAAGACAATCTTTTTGAGTCTTTTTTTAACAAGTAAGGTGATGAATTTGTGCCAATTGGCTGTATGTTCTGAGGAGGACAGCTTGAAAAGCATTGCTTTTAAGAGACCAAGGATCACAAACTGAATTGCCTCTGAGGCTTGGTTGGTAATGCAATGAGTAAAGCCAGTAGGGTATAATTCCATGGGGATCCAGGCACTTTGGCGAACCAGAGGGCCTCCTGTGTACAAAGAAGTCACTGTGAGATAGAAGTCCTTTTGATTGGTGTTAGAAGGAAAAAGGAGGCCATTTCTTGTGATCCCAGTTTTTAAAAAAAGATAATGAGATAGAGGGGAAAAAATAAGCAGTATTCAAATAATAAGATAAAATTATAGATGCCCATGAACTTGAGACTGAAGTCTTAGTAGGAAAATTTGGATTAACAAGGTAAAACTGACTCAGTGGCAATGGGGATGGTTTTTTTCTATTTAACACCATTAGCACAAACCAGTAAATAGCATAGGAAAGTATAAGGACTACCAGCAAAGTTGGTGCTTGGTGCTAAGAAGCTGAAGGCAAGGGGAAACTGTGGATCTGAAGAATGCATATTCTTTGAAAGCCTGAGAGTGGCCTGAGGTCCAGAAGAACCACATAGCAGGGAAGTCCACATTCTCCACTGCAGGTCTCTTCTTCAGAGCTGTGCCACTCGTTACACAAAGCTTCTGTGTAATGAGCCATCCTATGTAACAGTGCATGTCAGCAGTGTTTTTTCCAGCAGTGGCCATCCAATGGAGAGTGAATCTGGGACTTGTGCATGTCAGTGTTTGTGTCCAGACAGGAATAAAAGGTTTAATATCATATACAGATATTCCCAAAAGTACCACATATTGTTGTCCATTTATGGTATATCTACCATATATTCCTGGGTATTCCCTTGGCTTAAAAACTTGTTTTTTTATTAGAAGTGTGTTAAGATTTAGTTCTTATTGCTATCCCATGGGTACTATGCACTATGACACTTACTCAGGACCAGTCTACTACTTTGGTTGAAGAACCTCTGCCACACCCTCCTCTCCTGACTGATGAATTTCTTCTCATCCTTCTAATGAAGCTCCTTGAGGTCCTTTATTTTCTTTTGTAGGAAAAGCTCTTGAGTTTATCTTATTCCTTCTCCATTAAGTGGGTTTAATAGTGGTCCCAAGTAGCATGTTTTGCGAATGTTCACTGTGAGTTGTAGGAGACTATTTTCTTTTCCTTCGAATGCTGATCACTCCCACAAAGGTGCTGAGTTTCTCTTCATCTACGCCTCCATCATTCCCGGGCTCTGAAAACCACTGGTCACTTACAGATATCAAGCGTCACCCTGCTTGAAGGAGTTTCTTTTCTTAAAGATTTATTCATTCATACAAGAGCTGGGGTACAGGCCAGAGGTGTGGGGGTGAGAGGATTCACCAGAGAAAGAGCAGGGAGCAGAACAGACAGATCTATTGAAGTACACTGCTGAGGGGAGCAGGGGGCGAGGCAGGAGAGGTCTGCTGTGCCATGTGGGTCCCCTCTCTGGTCGGGGATCGAACTTGTGCTGCTGCACCACCAAGGAGGCCCAGGAGGTTTTTAGTCCAGTTCCAACTCAATCTCTTTGGTTAACTGATCCAAAAAAACGTAGATGTTAGAGAGATTGACTTCAGAGGGACATCTTTGGGGGACATGATCTGTCCCCAGAATGCATCTTTGCCTTGTTGAACAAAAGTCATTGCTTTCTTCCAACCAGAAATCCAGGTTCACAGTGAACCTCTAAAATCTCACACAAAAGATCCCTCTCTAGAACCCTTTCATCTGCCACAACTTTGGCTGGGTTTCCTCTGTAGAAAACAGGTTTTGAAAGCAGCAGTACCAGATGCTGTAAGAACAATGACTTGTGTTACTAGACTGAGCAAAGTTCTGTTATAGGTAAACTATTTCATTTCTATAGGCCTCAATTTCTTTCTTATGGAGTGGGTTCCCACTATATCATTCCATGAGTTGTTTAATACTAATTCTAATTGTCTGTGTTATTGTCACAGATATAACATAGATTGTCACACATGTTAGGCAAGAGGGAGCCATGTTAGATTCTTAAGTGTTAAGTTATCATGAAGATACAATATGGACAAAACTGTGCTATTTCACCAAACATAGCTAATAGTAAATCAATCCATCAGTACCCTTCCACAGCTTTCCATTATAGACCCTGCTTTTCTACAGTTCCTACCCTCATAGAGAAATCAAATCAATAAAGGACAAAAGAGAATGGAAAACAGATAATGGTCATACAAGTGAATAAACATATTTGGAATATCACTATAGTCTATCATTCCAGCAAGAGCTAATGTGTTTCAGAAAGTTAGTTACTAAAAATAGAAAAGATAAAGATGTATCATTATATACACTGAATTTTTAAAGAAATCAAAATAGAAAATTCTGATGCATTCATTTCAGGACAAGTACTGTACTGGGACCAGAAATCTGTTAAATTCATTGATTTTTAACTCCATGCATCCATCCTCCTGATAGAGATGGCCTTCCATCCCATCTGGAAGGACATACGGACATCCAAAGCTCTCATTCTTTTGGACCATACTTAAACGGGCACTGCCAATGTTTGTTCTATGACTCTGTTTTGTATTCATTTTTTGCTGACTGAATCTTTGTTAGTTGATATTTTCTTTTTCAGATATTTTTGTTTATTCAAACAGGATACAGTTCAGTCTTGCTGACTTGTGAGTCATTTTTTTTTCCTTTGAATGACTGCATATCTCTACTCTGCTCCAATGTTGATTTCATTCTTTGATTTCTCAGTGGATATCTTACTTCCCTCTTTTCCTAGTTCATGGGAGGTGAAAAAGCTCCCTGAATTTCCAACTACTAACTAAAAACTTGCATATCCTTTCATTTTTATTCCTGGCATGACTTGTACACAATCTCTCATGAGGAAATGAGGATGTACTTCAGCATTATGTTCTAGTTCTGTAAAACTTTGTGGCATTTTATTGGTGTCATATTCTATGAGACTCTCTCAGCTATGGAAACGATTAGTAATTGTTTTTAATTAATAATTACTCTCCCCTCCCATTCAGTATTACTTATTCAAATTTGATGCTCACCTGTTAGCTCCTTGGATGCTTATATTGTGTTTATTTTATCCCCATGTATGTGGGACATTACAATCACCAAGCGGTGTCATTCCTAAAGCAATATCTACATATTATCTAGCCCAATTCCACTACCCTGCTTCCCACTTGCCATCCTACCTCTTCGTAAAATAGCATGTAACACTCCCAAGTATGTGTGTAACTAGTTAGACTATTTGAAAACATGATTTTTATTTTTTAAGATACTATTTTACAGTTATGTGCTTAAGAAGAACTGTTTGAATGTTTGATGAAAGCAATGTCATAGCTTGCCAAAGAATTGTTTCAAATTTTTATACCCAACACTCTTTCCATATCTTCTTTTAATCAAAATTGACCTTTATCTAGATCTCTATCTCAACACAGTATTTACTTACCATCAGCATTGCTCACTTTCACTGGCAGAAGTCATAAGCTTTCTTGAATTTACTCAGTTGATGGTTTGCTATTTTTGTAAGAGAACACTGCCATTTTGCCAAAAGTCTTCTGTCTTGCAGGAACTGGCTGCCAGTGCTATTTTCTTGGGCTGCAAATAGGGCAACAGCTGTCCCTTCCACACCAGACTGTGCATAGGAGGTTGCCAGAGAGGTATTGTTCTAGAAAGTGAGATACTAAAATAATCAGCTCAGTCATCCAAATGAACTGAAGTCTTTTAATCTCTTGGAGTAGCAGAAAAATTAGGACTTAAATAGGTTTTATTTATTTTATGTAACTTTTGATAAGTCTCTAAAGTTTTTTAGTTTAAAGTGCAGTTAGTAATGATGCCCAATGGCATAGAGGAAAAAAACAATACAAAACAAACTCTGGATTAAAAATGAAGATTTCTTCTTTGCTCAGCCTTTCTTTGTGAGAATTTGGTTGCACTGTATATAAAATGAGGCTTTAGTATGAGGTCTCCTGATTCTAAAGTTATCTGTGAACATGTAGCCATAATTTTAGAATAGGGCAATCTTTTTGGGATGGGGGATCTGTTTGTTTTCTGTTCTCTCTGAAATTTTCAGTGTCTCCTAAACCAATACATGGATTTCATAAATTTCTAGATCTAATTCACTAGATGAAGTCATCAAAATTATTAGAGATTTCAATCATATTTTTCCCTGCTCTTGAGGATTTTTCCCCCATTTTCTTTTTAGACAATATTTGTGAGGGGAATCTTCTTCCAACTGAGGCATCTGTCTTTGTGCTGGTGCCGCCATGTTCTCTTTGTGTCTCTGTCTCTGTTTCCCTTTCTCTCTTTCACATCACTTCAATCTGTCTTCTTTAGTTCAGCAATTTGGAAAGACTCCTAATCGACCCTCTTATACAATTTAACTATTTACAGGGTCATTTGAGGTTAAATAGTAGTTCACAGTTTGTGAATTCCATATGGACACACAAAGTGTATGTCTGTTATAAGGAGCAGTTCCCTTGTGTTCCCCTGAGTCAGCAAAGATCTCAGCTAAGCTTCCTTGCCTGGTTCTCCTGTGTCTCTGCCTAAATCAGTGCCTTTCCTGAGCTACTCTAACCTCACCACGTTTGCGTCAAGGTCATGTTTTCTCTCCAGTGCCAATGAATGATTCTTCTTTTTAGCTATATAAATTTTGTTTTAGCACACAATAATATAAATCATTTATTTGTTCTGAATGAGAGAGGAAAGGAGAAAGTATAGAATTAAAAAAAAAAGGAGATACAGTCTTTCATTAGATGCTCTAAGATTTTTTGCTTACACAAGCTAAAGGACTATGGAAAATAATAATTAGCCTATAGTAAAGCTACTTGAGGGCTTTTTGAAGTGTTAAACTGTGGTATTATTTATAGACAAAAAAGGTAATATTTTCTGTGTTTTCTCGCCTCAATTTGTCTTGTTTCTTTAACACATTACATGTTATAATGTAATCTATGAGATAGAAACAATACCAGGAGTCCTAATTAAATTAAAAGTAATTACCAGTTGTACAGATAGGGCTTTCAATTGAGCAGCAGGAAGTTGATATTTTGTCATCCCCAGTTTATCTCCATGCTCCGAGCACGATTCTTTGTACCAGTTATTAATGGCATTTTCTCAACGGTCATGAAGAGTGTGGGAAATAGGGAACAAGAAAGAGAACAAAAGGAAGAGAGAAATTAGAGGAGGCTTGAAGGAAGACAGAGACAGAGAGGAAGTTTTTTGCTGCTGTTCTTCAACTATGATGCAGCGAAATTGTTCATACCTTGAGAGAACTATAGCTGTGTCTCACTCACCTATGAAAGAAATATTTGCCCAGCCCACATTCGTAGAATATCCTAATTTTTCTTGACCACAAACAGAATTTAAAAGAGAAAACCTTACACATTCTGTGCTCAAGGTTTGGTTTATGATGTGACAGATTTTCCATTTTCAGAAGAAAAAAAATAGTTTCTGCTCCCAACAGGAATTTAATTTGAGAGAAGGAGGGAAATGGCAATATATAAAAATTTCCTACTGTCCAATTTCTTATTCTGCTTTTCAACTGGGCATCTTTTAACAATTGGAAGCAATGCCATTCTCCCATCAGGAAACACAGTGCAGGCTTTTAAAGAGCATTTACAGGGTGATGTCCGTTTGATTGACCGTTATCTTGCTGGCATGCTGCTGCTACAAATATGAGCAATTATTGGGAAAGCAGTCAAATTAAATTTTCATAACTATAAAACTGCATTTTACCTTAGGGGCACAGCTTCCTCCCTATTTCTACAATCTATTTTCTATGCTTTATATTAAATCTAAACAAATGACTGTTTACCAACATTAATATTTTAGCATAGTATGCCAGTCTGTGCCCTCTCTCGCAACAACTTTTTCATCTTTCTAGGAATGTTCTACAAAAATTTAACTTTTCTTGTAGATCACGGATCATTTTGGATAGGCTACACTTAATGGGTTCTTTCCTAATAGCCAACTGTATACCTTTGACTAATTCATGCTTTCTGTAATCAAATAAAATGAGCAAATCTTTTATATGAAATCAACTTCAATTTTTTTTATTTTTTAGTTCATCCTTAACAAAGTATTAGAGACTGATGACCTCAACAGGTTCATCCAGCGTAAGGATGGCAAAGTGCAGGTGAGATGGCATATTCCTTTCCCATACTCCTGGCTGACTTTGCCAAATGATTGGAGTAGTGTTTATCAATGAGATCAAATATTGGTCCTTGGCAGGCATTTGTGCTTATTTGATTTAACAAAAAAAATATGAAATCCATTTTGCTATCCCTGTTGTAAATGGTTTTATTTTTGTGTCCTTGCTGTCCTGCTTGGAATCTTCCCAGCTCTCTTAATCTTATGTTATACCGGGAAGCCTAACCTCAGCAGGTTTTAACTCTTAACCTGAATCACTGGGTCCTGCTACTCCCAACATTACGTGCCCTTCATGTCTAGCTCAAATCCAGTCTCTTTCACGAAGCATGAAATTTTCCCAGATTTCTCTTGATGACATTGGTCTCTCTGATGTTTAGTCCCTTGTTGCTAGAATGACTGCATATATCTTGTTACTTTTGGCAGCCCCAGATTTGACTGTTGCCTTGGTCTTCTACCTAGCTGGTGTCATCTCTCACTCTCAAAAATGCCCTAGATGTTATAGTACACTATCTTCTTATGCATACTCCATAATTGATATTCAAATTTTAACTAATCCCCCTTAAATGGATCTAATTATTTTATGAATAACATCCCTCACTAGGTGAACTGAAGGACTTTTCTTCTATACCCCCCTCTGGAACTAGATTGGGCACATGAAATCTACCTTACTGAATATAAGCCTTTGGTGTCTGAATATGGTAAAGTCTCAGTACATATTCAGAGGCATTTTTTCAGATGTGCTTGGAGAACCCTAATTGTAAAGTGTCTTATGGGGCTCTGCTCAGCTATATGACATAGCTTTGGTTCCTGACGTGTAGTTTTCCCCCTGTGGTCTCCATGGAGTAGTTCATGTCAACAGCTTCTCTCACCAAGTTATAGGAATTTCTGATGGACAGAAAAATAGCTTTTATGGACCTATTTTGATAATTTGCAAACCTTGTCTTCTCTAATCACCTCCATTACTGTGGACATCTATGCATTAATTTTCACACCCCATTGTTTCCTTACTGTTCAAGGGGGCTATACCTAGGGCACATGGAGATTCATTCTATTGCTCAAAGTGAATTTAAACTATATTAATTCTCAAATGATCGTGAGAATTCTCATTTTGTAGAATTTTATAATATTAGAGTAGAGGAACGTTCCTTGGTGATATCATTTACTAGATTCTCATTTATAGAAGCAAATAGCACCAAAATTCTGTATTTGAATGATTTGAATATAAAATTGGACAGGTGAAATTTAGAATATTTACTTTTTATCAAGTTAATTTCTGGATGATAAAATCTTTGATTTGAGGAGAGACTCTTTCCAAAAAACACCCATGGGAAAGGAAAGACCTACAAGGCAACATCATAGGAAGAAGAGATAAGAATTTATAGAACTGGACCTCCCTGGAGGCACAGTGGGTTGAGCTCTGCACTGTGAAGCATCTGCGGCACAGCAGCGCGAATTCTGTCCCCGGCCAGGGATGGGACCCAGATGGTGCAGCAGACCTCTCCTGTCTTGCCCACTGCTCCCCTCAGCAGTGGTTTTCAGTCTGTCTGCCCATTCTGCTCCCCACTCTGTCTCTGGTAAATCCTCTCATCTCCCACGTCTCTGGCCTATACCCCAGCTCTTCTGTGCATGAATAAATAAATCTTTAAAAAAAAAAAGAATCTATAGAACTGATGGAATTGATAGTGCAGTTACAGTCCAGCTCATTGACTTTGTTCATCATCAAGAGCATTAATAGTATGTTAAGTTGATGATTTACTCTTGACTATAACCTTGACCTTGTTGCATGTAGTATTGTCTTATTTAGTAGGGATATTTTCATCCTGTTACTTTAGCTTCAGCTCTGTGGGTTTTTTGTTTTTGTTTTTGTTTTTTTTCATTATTGTTGTTTTTAAAGAAGAACAGGTAAAAGAAAGGAACAGGAGAAACAGTTAAACTCTTTACTGTCAGGAGGAAAATTAGTGAAATGGGAATATCGAATGGTGAAATATTAGAAAAAGTTCGCTCTCAGGAAGGTTGCCTCGACCCATGCTTACACTACTTTCAAGTAGCTGGAAAATTAAGAATATGAACTTTTGGAGTTAGATAATATATTGTATTGCAGACCATACAAAACAATGATTCAAAAAAGTTTATTTCATGAATAGTTTTTTATTCTTGTTTTATTCATTTCATCCTGACATATATTTGTGATGATTTTCTTCATTATTTTATCTCAAAACTTTGGTCTCAAAATTGCATCCAAAGTAAATGTCACCCTGTTCACCAAAATACCTGCTAACTTGAAATACCTGCTTATCTTTCAAATCTTAAATATTTTTGCAGAATTAAATGACTTAAGCAAGTGTGAACAAAGTAAAGAAATGGAAGAAGGGATTCGATTCATGCCTTCCGCGTGGTAAAATCTGGGCAGTTGTGGACTGAATATCTGTGTTTCTCAAGGGACTCAGTCCTGCGGTTTCAGGCAGTGAATGACATTTTTGAATCTCTTCCAATGGCTGCCCACCTTTCTTGGCCACATAGAACTGGGCTAGGCAAATAATCAATAGCTTTTTTTTCTTTTTATCTCTCTCAGTGCTGAGCATTATACTAGGTGCTTTGGGGAAGGATGCCAGAAGGTGTATATATGGTGCATTGATATGGTTGCATACTCTATTCTTGCTCTCAACTTATCCTCAAAAGTCTTCTTTCTCAGGAGAACAGCCAGATGAGCTTTCTCTTCCTTCAGCAAAGTAATGCCAAATAGTGGTTTCTGAAACTGGCCCCCTGATACATGCCTTTGTTTTCTGAAAGACCCGAGCGTCAACCACCTAGGAAAGACCACAATAGACACATTGCTTCATTTGTTGAGTTGCCAATAGATATTCAGGATTTTCCAGTGCAATTCCAAGTAAAATAAACCACCCTAAGTATTCTTTTCAGCATCATTTTCTTCATTAGAACTTTTGGGGAAATTATGAAATCCTGATTTAGAAAGAGGTACATTAAACTGTACAATTGAGATGAATTGTATTTACTTAAAATTATTCAATGATTAAATCTCCAGTTTCTCACTTCATTTCATTATTCATTTATTTATTCACTCACTGAGCCATTTATTCAACAAATATTTGAATTTCTATTCTATAGTAAGTTTTGTGATCATTCCTGGAGAAATAAGCAGTGAAAATGAAATGGCAGTTACCTGCTATAGTGAAACTTAAGTGTGGTATGGGGGATCTACAGGACACCATACTTTTTGACTTTTGAATGCAATTGTATACTCTTATTTCAATTCATTAAGCACTGATGAGGTATCTAGTCTATGAATTTAGAGACAGTGCTAAAATTGCAGTGAGCGCTATGAGAGGAAAACATGGAGTTATAACATGCTTCTTGTCTTCTAGGCAATCACAGTGTGGTCTCAGATTCAAGTACACTGAAAATTATCCTTCAATTTAGGTAGACATTGTAATAATAAGTAATAAATGGTATGCTATGGGAGCAGGGGAGGTGAGCAAAGTATAAAATGATAAGAAGGAAGGGGGGGTTGTCAAGTCTTCTTAAAAGAGGAAAGGTTAGAGCTGAAACTACCTTGAGTAAAAAAGGTGGAAGGTAATCAGGTAGAGATAGCAAACCACTCCTGACGCAATAAAATGTACTACGCAATAAAATGAGCCACCTAGATGTTAAGGTTGCAGGTAAATACATTTTCTAGTAACAGTGAGAAAAATTGCTCTTGATAGAGATTTCAATCTAGACATGTAAGTACAGTCCATGTTATTAAGGATTTTAAGTAGCAGGTCGGACAGATGAGCATGTAAAAGAGACACACTGGAAGCCTTCCAGTAGGAGTCTGATGTTGGTCTGACCTGTTTCAGAAAATAACGTTGGTGCTAATATTTAGGATGAGTTGGAAAGAAAAGAGCCTGGGTGTTGGTGGGTAACAACTGTAGTTGTCTGGTGATAGTTAATGAAGATTCCAACTAGGGTATAGGAAGTGATAACTGAAAGGGGGAGTTAGACTGGAGAAAGTGAATTTCAGATAGTACCAATATTCTCTTCAGACCAGATGGCAGTACTGGGTGTTTCTTTGTGAGTGCTATGAGAAGGAGTGAGAAAGGGGCATTTTCTCATTTCTATCTTTTAAGACTGAATCACAAATTGAATTTGCAGGTGCTAATTTTTGATACCTTTTAAAAGAGCATTTTTTTGTGTTAGAGCTCACCCCAGAATTGTAATGAATTGTTGACAAAATGGAAAAGAAGAATATAAATCAGTAAGTAAAATCAAATTAATTTGTTAATTATAGAACTAAAAACTGACCCCGATATTAGATATGTCTTTCATTGCTTAGTCATAACTAAGTGCATGTTCCTTTAACGCAAGAAAAGATTATAAAAGTATTTTTCTCATTTTAGTTGTGATGAACATTTTTGGAGCACTTGTTATGGGACAAGGACTACTCTCAATGGGCTTAGGTGCACAAAGAGGATGCAGATCACCTAGACCAGTAAGAATTGATAGCTAGAAAACATGAGCAGTAGCTTCATTTTCTATAAAAATCATAAATACAGAAAAGTTGAATTGTGATATCTAATTTGTATAATGTTTTTTGTTCTACATTTGTTTGACTACACATCATGCAGAAATCCTGGTGCTGAAACAGAAAATGAAATAAAATATTCTGCTATTTCTAGCTGGCTACTTGGCTCTCTGGAGCCCTTAGCTTCAAGGATTTTTCAAAATATATTTTTCTGCACCACGGCTCAGAGTTGCTAAATCCAGAAATTGAAACATTCTGAGAACCAAATCATTTCAGGGTGAATCAAAGCTCTTGGAACATTGCCCTAGGATTTTGAAGATAGTGCTTAATAGTAAAAACTGTTCAATATTTTTAAGGAAATCCCAATTATGTTAGGTGCCCCATTCATAGCCCTGACGATGCCACGCAGGGCGTCTGAGATGCGGTGCTTTGGCTTGACCTCTGCCTCTGTGAAGGTCAGGACCCTGTGGGCAAAGCTGAAGGTCCCCTGACTCTCAGTAGGTCCACCAGCATTTCTACTCTTGCAGTTGCCCTTTGTGAGGAAATCTGAGGGTGCTATTTCTAATTCCATCTTAAAACCTGGAAATTCCATTTTATCCAGCTTGTCTTATGGCTGCCATTTTAGTGCTTGTAACTGTGATGGTTTTCAAAAAAGACTGTCTTCCCTTGCTCTGACCCTCTCCACTGTGTGTGTTTTTGTTTGTTTGTACTCTGCAGGGCTAGGGATGGAAACAGAGTACAAGAAGAGATGGGGAACATAGTTAAATAAGTCTTAAGACTAGGAGGTATTTTAATGCAGTACAAAGGACATGAGTTACGGAGTCAGACATTAATGTGAAGTCACTAATTGTGTATCTTGAGGCAAGTTATTTACTGTTTTGGTTTTTTTTAAAGATTTATTTATTTATGCATACAAGCACTGGGGTACAGGCCAGAGTCCAGGGAGGTGAGAGGATTCACCAGACAGAGCGGGGAGCAGAAAATGTAGACGGACCGAAACACACTGCTGAGGGGAGCAGCAGGCAGGGCAGGAGAGGTGTGCGGCACCATGTGGGTCCCCTCCCTGGCCTGCGGCAGGGATTGAACTCGTGCTGCAGTGGCTGCGGTTTGCTTTGTAGTGTGTTGCTTAACCCACTGCACCACCAGGGAGGCCCTATTTACTGTTTTTATACCTCAGTTTACTTATCTGTCAAATGAAGATAATAAAGCTTAGATCATAAGATAATTTAGGAAATTAAATGAAACCAAAACATAAAGCACACTTTATGTGGTTAATACATGGGAACTGATGCTATTAATTGTATTGTTAAAACTAATTGCAATGAAGGAGTAGAATAAAAGTAAAGATGAAACAGGAATAATGGGGAATCGCAGGGTAAAGCGCCACTAACTGAGGTTTGACAATTCAGAGGATGCTCTTCTACCTCTCTAGAAAGTGAGGCAGAAGGTTGACTGGATTCTACAGAGCTTTTGCCCCCCATAAGTAGCAATGAAATGTAGAGTGGAAATTGTATTAAATAGCCTTTCTCCTTTTCCCCTCAAAGTTCAATTTATTGTTCAGATAACTACCTGAATTATCCCTTTCAATGATGCTGCCATCTCTAACTCTTTTAACAATAACTTCTTTTCCTATTGAATTAAAGCAATGCATTAGACAATAGATGCCATCTCCTGTGTTCTCTGAATATAGAGTGGCCTCCAAATGAGGTTGATGTTGCCTTGAGAACAGACAACTTGCCTTCTACACCTGTCAAAGCACCTTGCCTGGCCGAGCACACAAGGAAGCATTAAACCAAATACTATAAAGAGGAGATGGAAAAAAATAATATCCTAAAGTTTCTTATACTACAGAAAATAACATTAAAATGGGGTATTTCTTTCCTCAATTAACAGCAAATTTTCTTTTATAGATAGAAGTTGTATCTGCAATTTTCTTGTTAACTTTCCACAGTGTAACCTCACTTTCCTCTCCATTCAAAAAAGTTCATAAATCCTTTACTTAGATGGGCTTTTTAAGATTATTTTTTTAACTTTTACATTTAAACTGAGAGGACACTGCTAAGATAATGTAACATTATAATATATAAAGGGGAGGTTCTAGTTTTTCTGTCCCACTCAAGGAATGGTGGAGCTGAGCATCAAGGAGAAGCTAGGAAGACTGGGAAATGGTTTTAGGGAGAAAAACAAAAACGGGCAAAGACTTTTAACAGGGCAGAAAGAGCCAGGCAAGTCTGGGAGGAAAAGAGCAAAATCAGAATACAAGTCAAGAGAAAGGCTGCCATCATCTGCCTCCCCACAGGTCTCCCATGGGTCTTTGTCTCTTTCAATTTTCTCCTTCCATGTCCCCAAGTCCATGGTACAAGTGCAAGGCTGATATGCAAGCGTGGCTTCTCTTCCTATGTCTTCACTAGAGTCTTAGATTTGGTGCAAACTTTTGACCTCAGCAGTACTGCTTTGGGCCAACTCTGTTTGATTGGGCATTTACCCACAAGGGCAACTTTGGATATCTGGTTTGGAAACTACACTTTTTTCTTCTTCTCTCTTTTGTACGCTAATTATATTATAGTTCTTTTCTATTGGAGGTCTTATATATTAAGAGTATGCAGATAGCAGAACCTATTTAGAGCAGGCATGTTTAGGGATCCTGGGGTACCCCTTATTCTACCCACTAATGATAATAATCAAGTGAAGTTTGATATTCAAGACTGAGGGCTTCTAGCCTAGTTCCATGACTGTTCATCTTTACTGAAACATGACTTGGAACTTGAACTTGGACTTGGAACATGACCTTTTACATGTTTCGTACCTTGTCATCATCTCTTAGTTTTCCTCAGTGATATCATTCAAGAAATCTGCATTTCACAGAGATAATATGTATTTTAAGCTCGAATTTCCAATTTCAATTCGATCAGTTAAAGTTTGTTAGGGTTCCGTCTCTTTTAACAATGACTTCCTTTCCTATTGAATTAAAGCAATACATTAGACAATATCACACACAGTTTCTGAGGGTCAGCCATTTGAGAGAGTTTTAATGAGACAGTTCTGACTCAGGGTGTCTCATGAAGTTGCTGTAAAGTGGTCAGTTGGGGCTGCTTTTCTCTGAAGGCTTGACTGGATTTAGAGAATCTCCTTCCAAGTTCACTTATATATTGCCACAAGTTTTCAGTTGTTCACTGTGTAAGCCCTTTCGTAACTTAATCACTACTCACAGCATAACTTTCCTCAGAGCATGGGAGGCGTTGAGGAGAGAGACAAAGATTACCAAAAAAATGAAAGTCACAGTGCCATTTATGAGCCAACATCCAGTACTGGAAATGACAACTCACTGCTTCTGCTGTGTGCTGCCAATCACAGAATCCAGCAGTGTGGGAGGATGCTACACAGGATGTGACTGCCACATTGGGAGTCATTTTGGAGACTGATTATCCTAGCTCCCTACTTAATTTACTCCTTCAGTTGCCAACTGGTGGTGATTTTGCTTCTGTGAGCATACATCCACATAGATACGTACACACATATATGTATATGCATATATGTGTATACCTATATGTATATGTATGTTTTATATATGTGTGTATATATAATTGAGGTAACATTTTCATTTAAAAATATGTGATTTATGATGTCTGACTGTATGACCAATGCTATTGCCATTTCACAGTGTTGTTGCTGGACAGTAGAGGGTGCTGTTAGTGTGTGTGGAACTAAGCTGAACGTAATGGGGCTGAGTTCTCATTTTGGAAAATTTTTTAAAAAGCCAATAGATTCTGTTTATCTGATTAATATCTAAATATCTATATCCGCAAGCAGTTAATTTTGTTTTTTCTTTTATAATAAATCTTGAATTGCCTCTAAATACTTCTGTCAATTCTAAGAGGTTTATGGTAGTTTTTCTCCATGCATGGTTGAGAGAATGGCTAGATGGCTAAAGAAGGATGAGACTCCTGAAAATTACTTTTTTAAAAGATTTATTTATGCATGCAAGAACTGGGGTACAGGCCAGAGGTACAGGGGGTGAGAGGACCCACCAGAGACAGAGTGGGGAGCAGAACAGGCGGACTGACTGAAATACACTGCTGAGGGGAGCAGCGGGCGAGGCAGGAGAGGTCCGTTGCGCCGTGTGGGTCAGCTCCCTAGCTGGGGATCGAACTCATTGCACTACCAGGAAGGCCCACTGAAAATTTCTTTCACATGAATTATTTGTAGATCATGAAGGAAGATGTTATCTTTCCTAGATTTGACTTCTCCATTAAGATTGGTAATTTTAAGTTCTGTTTTGCATGTTGGCACATTACAGGAGTAGTAACTACTACTATTTGTTTCATGACTGATGTTCACTGAGTTGGTAAAGGAGGAGCTATTTTCTTCTCCATTAGAAAGGATGAGTGTTTTGTGAGGGGCACATTGAGGAACCATGATTTCTTTCTTTTTTAAACAACATTGGTTTACTACACTATATGTGATTCAGATGTATAGTATACAGAGGTATGCTATACTCTACATGATTCAGAGGTATATATTACACCTCTTCAGAAGTGTATTACCACACCCATTACCAAGGCACCTATTCTGGGACTGTTATTTCTGTCCTTGATTGTTCACTTTCTTTTGGAATGTATTCTCAGTGGTGCAGGTCTTTTTAGGAGTACTTAAGTGTTTTAGGAGACATGATATTTGAATAAATTCCTAGTAATATTATTCTGATGAAACTATTGTGCACTTAGTAAGGTAATTCTAGGACAAAGACCCAGTTTCATCTTGCTAGTCTGAAAAATACTGTTCTTCTCTGTCAGCTTTCACTGGTTACCAGTCATCCTTTGTGGTATACTACAAAGACTATTAGATTTTGGAATAAAAAGAGACTAGTTTCACATAGTATTGTTACTTACTGAATGGGTAGAATCTTGTGCCTCAGTTTATTCTTCTGAGAAATGAAAAGTAACAGTAGGATATTATACACTGTGCTAAGAGTGCTACCTACATTTTTCATTTAATTCTTAGTTTTACCATATATAGAAATATTTTTTTCTATTTTAAAAATAAGGAAATGAAATTGCAATACAGAGTTTAAATAACTTGCTCAAAGTTATACAGCTGATTAGTAGCAGAGTCTGGATGTAAACCCAAATAAATGCATGTCATGTCAAGTCATTCCCTTCATCACGATGTTAGGAAGCAACCTATAATAATATGGACATTATAGTTTAAGAATTATATATGAAAATGAACATCTATTAACCAGCTTTGTACTGTTAACATTTTAAATAAATTTTAGTTCCTTTTACTCTTCTTATTTGGAGCAATTTAGCTAACAGATGAAAGGAAGAACATCTGTTTAGAATGTTGACCTCTGCTAAAAGAGTCTCTGTCTTAGTTTTGCATAATGATACCATGATTGTTTGTCTTGAGAAACAGATTATAAATGTCCATTAAATTGACAAAGGAAAAAATGTTCACCCCTGGATTCTTTCTGGGGCTTGAAAATCTGTATGGAAAAAAAAGCACATTAAAGAACGTTTATTCTCTCTTAAGTAGTGCCTATTTTAATCATAACCTTTGAAAGAAAATTTAAATGTAAAAAGGTGAAAATTAAAAGAACTATAAATAACAACAAATGACTACCTTGTAAATACAAAGCCACATTCACTCTCAGAGCTGTTATGTCTACAAACTCCTTGAACAACAGTTAATAAGCACATTCCCAATGAAAGAAAAAGCTAACTGATGTTTCATCCCAGTGCACCCTTTGTTGAGCATGTTCGGAAATGTTGAGCTGGGAGATAGGGACTTCTGTGCTTTTTTCGCATAAAGATGTGTACCTGTGTCCACCAAAGAAAATGAAGGGTTTTTCAGGTTCCCCAAATATTCCTTTACTAATTCATCTCTATCAAAAAAAGTGATAAAGTGCTTTGCTTGGAATAAATGAAAAATCACCCACTTTTCTTGATGGTTTTCCTTTCTCTGTGTTTTCATGCTGAGATAACCCACTTATAGTTGGTGAGCTGGTTTTGCCTTGATTCGTGTGTTGTTTATGAGACTTGTCTTCTTGGTATCAATAGGCTGGACTGCAGATAGCAAAGACTCCAGCACTCCAGGCTCTTCCCCTCAGCAAGGGCAGACCTGTGAGTTGTTGATCTAACTGAATTGCTTCCCATCCTCTACATTCTTTTATGCATACAAGAACCGGAGTATAGGCCAGAGGTGTGGAGAGGGGGGTGGAAGAGAGAATCCACCAGAGACAGGATGGGAACAGAACAGGCAGACTGACTGAAATACACTGCTGAGGGGAGCAGCAGGCGAGGCAGGACAGGTCTGAGGCCCCATGTGGGTCACCTCCCTGGCCAGGGATCAAACTCCTGCTGCAATGGCTGCAGATGCTTCACAGTGTGGTGCTTAATCCCTTGCGCCATCAGGGAGACCCCAGTCCTCAACATTCTTAACTGTAAGCCTAGGAAACTGTTAGAATAGTATGTGGGCTTATTTTTTTTTAGACATTGGACCCTTTATTCTTTGGGCCACAAAGACAGCAACCTTAAAAAGTAAGTTTGATTTTTTTCTTCCTCTTTAAAGTTCCATTATTCCTTTGAAGTTCTCTATTTCTTTTCCATTTTTTTAATTTTAGGCAAAGAAACATTACTTCAGATCATTTTATTTTATGTGAGGATAAATATATGTTTTTGAATGGTCTGGCACATGCATAAGCTAGTGGAGTGGTTAAGTTAACATAAAAAGATAGAATCAATTTTTATAATTATTTAGTTTTTGGATTATCTGGTTTCACATTCTAGCTCCATTCATGACTGTGTTTGATTTGGGGTAAGATATATAGCTTTCATGAGTTTTACGTTCCTCATCAACAAAATGAGAGGAAGTAATAGTTATTTTTTGGAGTTGTTTTGAAAATTTAAAGAGATGTCTATAAGATGCTAAGCGCAGACTGGTAAAGTTAAAATTTATGACAGGTGCCCTTTTACTACTCATATTCACATGTGTAATTAAAATCTGTATTGAGAAAGTATTACAAGTTAGTTATAATTTATAAAGACAAAGTTCTAGATTGTTTCCTTTAACCCACAAATATAATAGGTATCCAGAAGGAACATCTACATCCCATAATAAGTATTTTCTCAGTACCTAATATATTTATAGAAATCGAAGCAATGATCTTTTAAAAGGTGCATATTGGGGCTCCTTGGTGGCACAAGTGATTAAGCACAGCACTGTGAAGCTATTCACAGCCACTGTAGCACAATGAACCACATGGTGCGGGGGACCTTTCCTGCCTTGCCCACTCCCCTCAGCAGTATATTTCAGTAGATCTGCCTGTTCTGCTCCCCACTCTTTCTCTGGTGAATCCTCTCACTCCCACACCTCTGGCCTGTACCCCAGATCTTGTATGCAGAAATAAATAAATCTTTGGAAAAAAATAAAAGAGGCATATTATCTAAATGAATCTTCTAGTTACCAGTGTTTACTTACAGATGAGGAAACCAAGATTGCAGAAGAAGGATTTTAAAACAAATGTCTGATTAGTCACCATTTTGAAGTGACAGCTGAACTACAACTGTCCAGGATGGCATTATAGGACCATTCAAAAATACTGAATGATAGCCTGTATTTCTAAAATAATTATTATGTGAATATTTTAAAGCACACCTACCATTTTAAAGAACTTTTAAACAGTTCAACAATTACAAGCAAGAGCTTTAAATGTTTGGGTCCATAGAGGCTTCATGCCTTTATTTGGACCACAACTTTTGTAGAATATGGTTGAATTTCTTCCTTAGGCTTTTCTTATATTTTAATGTTCATGTTAATTACACCATGTACAAAGGAGTTTCACATATGTTTACAAAACAAATCCTTCCTATACTTTTGTAATTACAAAGTCTGCCACTAAATTACTGTTTCATGTGTTTGTGTTTCAATTATTAACTGTGGCGGCATATAACTAAAGCTGAAAACATGTCATTTCTATGATAATAAGTGAATGCAATTAGCAGCGTATCTATTCCACACGCAAAATATATTCATTTGCATTCTGTCTCTTTGTATTATTTAACTGTATTTAGGCCAAGTCATGTCATTTTTCTGCTACCTTTTTTTCAATCTAGAAGAACTCTGTCTTATTTTATAAGTGCTTTATGTTATCTTAATAAACAGAATTGGGTAAGTTGATGATCTGTAGACATACTCCCCACTCACAATTGGTTGTTTTCTGGATCGTCTAAAACTCCTCATTCTTCAGATTCATGACAATTAGTTTTAAAACAATGAGATGTATGCATAATTATTTATCTTTATTCAATAAATTTTCCTGAGTGGTGAGTCAAATCTCTTAGAAATGCAATTCAAGGCAAGTAGTAAAGTAGCTATGTGTCTTGTGTTGCATTTACATTACAGTAAACAGAACTTTAGGGTGATAAGTAAAGGAAACTCAAGTCAAAGAAGTCTACCAAAACGTGAATTAATATAAGGAATTTGGGATTTCAAGTAGAACTCAGACATAAGATGCAACTGAACCTAAGAAATTAATTGAAACCAGAAACTTAAAATTCATATAATTTACTTCTGTTCTCTGAATATGTGCTTCATTCTCATCTGTCCATCTTCTGCCTTATTAGCCAGTCAACTGTAGCCAGTAGGTGGAGTTACTCTGTTTCAATATGGCGGTTCCTTCTGTAAATTGTGGATTTATTACACATTTGTGATTTAAGGAGAAATTCCTAGTGATAGGAATTATGGGCAGGCAACCTAATCTACTACTCACACATATGCACAAGTGAGAGTACAAAAATTGCTGGTATATTTAAATGTCTAAAAAGTACTTCTAGTTAGGGGTTTCCCTGGTGATACAAGGGGTTAAGGCACAGCACTATGAAGCTATCCACAGACAGTGCAGCACGAGTTCGATCCCCAGCCACAGGGTGCAGCAGACATTATACCAGCAATGTATTTCAGTGAATCCATCCATTCTGCTCCCCACTCTGTCTGTAGTGGATACTCTCACCCCCAACACCTCTGACCTGTACCCTAGTTCTTGTATACATAAATAAATAAACCTTTAAAAAAAAGTATTTCCAGTTACATGGCCTACTTAATTTATCACATTCTTAGATTACCATAAAATCAAATACACAATAGTGAAAGAAGAAAGGACAATGGTTTCACTAAGTGCAGTGAAATAATGCAATAGCCACTATTATTGTGCTATTACCATTGAATAAGGTGATATGTTAGAAACTTTAAAAACATAGTGAAATTTAATTTTCACAATAGTACAAAGTGGAAAATATTATTATCCCTATATAAAATATTATGATGATGAGATCCAATACTAACATTATTGTTACATCATGAAATGGAGGGCAAAGGTCATCTCAGTATTACTCCTCTGTCAAGTGGAAGAACTTAGATTACTTTTGAAGGTTCTGAGGCTGTAACCCCAAGCTTTTGACCACAAAAACAGTTTACAATTACATTTGATTTCATATCAATTGATTTTCATAGCCTGCCTTTATCTTCAGGATCTCAAATATGATTCTACAATCTGTGTCTGGAACATTCCATTCTGCAATGTTTTGATGAGTTGAGACAACGTAGGAGGTGATAAAATTCTGCCAGTTACAAGGGAGTTGTAAATGTAACAAAAATGGACTTAAAACACTTCTGATCATTTGTATCTTAGTTCAGTTCTCCATTAATTTATATCTGCCAAACCAGTTCTCCTTTCTAATGTCTACTTTGCCTTGTGTACTTTTTATTTTTAAAGATTTATTTATTTATGCATACAAGAGCTGGGGTACAGGCCAGAGTCCAGGGAAGTGAGAGGATTCACCAGATAGAGCGGGGAGCAGAACAGGCAGACTGACTGAAACACACTGCGGAGGGCAACAGCGGGCGAGGCAGGAAAGGTCTGCTGCGCCATGTGGGTCCCCCCCTGCCAGGGGCAGGGATCGAACTCGTGCTGCAGTGGCTGCAGTTTGCTTCATAGTGTGTTGCTTAACCCATTGCGCCACTAGGGAGGCCCCCTTGTGTGCTTTTTTGAGGGTAGGATTCTGCCTTTTGTTAAATCCTGCTTTTTCCTTTAACTTTTGAGGGTAAAAGAAAAACCATAACCTCTAAATGAAACCAAACTCAAGTCCAACAAACAGTTATAAATAATAATATATAACACCTTGGTACACGCCACCCAAAGTGAATAAACATTGGCATTTAGCCATATTTGATTTAGAATATCTTTCAGAACTAAAACTTTAGAGATAATACTGCAGTTCATTAAACCACACCCCCCCTCTGGAGAACTCGTAATTGCTTCAAATGCAAAATTTCATCCAATCTTCTTACATCTTTGAAACATATTGTGCCTCTAAATTCTGTGTTTTTCAAGGCTCTAAGGCTTGAATGGGCTTGCTTCTTGCCTCCTACCAACATAGATTTAGGGGCTAACAGAATTTGAGTAGATCTGCTTCAAGCTTCAAACCTTTTGTCTACATTCTACATGTCTCACCACTTTGCCCATTCCTTTTTCTTATGGATCTTACCTTCTGGTACCTTTTAATTGGGGCTTCATGAAAGAGCAAGAACATGAAGATAGTTTTCAAATGTCAGGACAGTACTGCCAAGGACAAAGTTGCAAATTTATATGGATTTTTACTGGTTAAATTGTGAATATTTTGAAATATACTAACACTAAATGTATTTATTAGTATTGTTATGGATAATCAGAAAAGTTGAGTCTGTGAAAGTTTTGGATCCTTAATGTTACTCATACTGGGAAAATATACTATAAAAAATAAATAATTATAATTCAAATTGGGAGATATAGGAAATGTTTTATTTTTGTTGATTTAAATAATTAGGGTAGGGTTATACATAATTATGAGGTTTCTAAATGTAAATATATAGTTTTTCACTTTTGGATAAGCTGAAAAACAGAAATATATTCCTGGGGCTTGAGTAAGACTAGTAGTTCTAGAACAAATTGGGGGAAAGAGCAATAAAAATGATAGACTATAAAGTATGTAATTACTATAGTTTCAATACAAATTTGTAATTCAGATTATAAATCAGAGTGAAAACTATACACAGAGGTTGATATTCTGACAATGAGCGGAGGATGGTGACATCTAGAAGGTACTGTTCCCTTCTGCGCCTCTGTATCATTCCAGCATATAAATTCATGGATTCAAAATTCTTCCTTTGCTAAATGTAAACCTTACTATGTTCAATAATTAAACTTATCATAAACCAAGTGTCTGATTCTATAAATAATTATGTTTCCCAATGAAAAAGAAGGTAGGCATTTTACTAAGTAGCATAACAAAAGGGAAAGCAAGGACTTTCCCCCTCTGTACAATGTGTATTACATGACCATTAAAAAAAGTCTAGATTTATATAATGTGATCTTTCATCCACTAGAGAATTAAAAAAACAGATAGAACTGAGCATACGATTATGTCATTCTTCCCTTTTTTGTTTTAATGATTCATTTTTATTCTGATGTAAGTTGGTCTTAATTTTTCTGTTTCTGGTATTTCTATTCTCTTGCCTAAGGAAATGGATAATAAGCACTCCTGGGGAGTCCTTATTCCTTTGGGTGAAAATTACATATTATTTTGTGGAGTGATGAATTGGGAAATTTGCAAGTCAAGTTTGTTATGTGACTTTATGTGTGTAAGAGTTATGAGGTTGGTTGTTTGTTCCCTTGAAGTTTGGGGTTTTGCTTATTCCTTTGTCTGTATAACATCCAGTAATTCATGAAAATGTCATGAATTATCTTGTCCAAATATACATCTAATATTTGAATTTTCCCTGTAACTATTCTATCCAGAAGTGAAAATCAGTCTCTGTCTATATTCTGTTCCCCTATGGCATCTCCCATTGTTTCTGGTTTATCTTGCATCAACAGAATAAACCTAATGTGTTCTCTTCTTCTGCCTAGAATGCTTACTCCCATCTTTACAAGACGAAATAATATTGCCATTTTAAAAATAATATCAGTTTTATCTCTTCTATGAGTGTTCTATTAAGTGTCTTACATAAAATGTTCCTTTGCTTAAATAGCTTTAAGAAATTCCATCCCTGGGAAAATAATTTCTATCTTCCTTGTAATTAATATAGGAAATTTCCATAAGCATCAGCATGCAAGTTATTGTATTAGGCATAGTTAGTTGTGTAAACCTTTATTTCTCTGCAATTAACCAAAATTTTAAGCCACTTAAGATGCCATACCATTGTCACCTTGTACTTCCCAGCACAGTAGCTCAATACACAGAATGTTTACACAAAATATTCTGAAACTAATTTTATTAAAAAAAAGAATTCCCATTTCTATAACCATCTTATGGTGATGAGTTTTTCAGGGAAATGTAGCAGAAAACACAGGACAAAACAAGCAAGATCCTATTTTCTTCCTATAAAGGAACCTGCAGAAATTTAAAAATTTTCATAAATTATTCATCATTTCTTAAGGATATAAAGCAAACTATCACCAGTTGCATTAAAATATTGTTTTTGAGCAGCTCGAAACCAATCTCAATCTAAGGTAAGAATACACCCAAATGAGTAATGGGAACTACTCCTCTTCTGAACCTTCTATACATGATGAGCTGCTGGAGTACTTTTGGGATTCCAACAGTTTTCCAGTTACCCTGGTTACTCTACCCAGCTGAGCTAGGGGACAGATGTTGGGTCACTATTTATTAAGGAAGAGAATTACTCATGTTCATCTGTGGTGGCCTTTTCTTCAACCACTTTGCTGTTAAGGAGTTAATTAAATAACTAAACCATTATTGTGAGAAGTGACATAGATGTTCCTGTATTAAAAACTCAGTTCAGGCTAAATAAGATTACTTTAGATCTTTGATCTGCAGAGCTAACAGAAAAACCTTAGACAAGTTTAATGGGCAAGCAGATCTTTGTTTCCCTTTTATCAACTGAAAAATATGAATAATATTAATCTCTGACTAATGATATTTAGAATAGTTAAAGCATTTTATAAATGCCTGGCAACTAGTAAATGTACAAAACTGCTCTTATCATCCTCATCATTATTATTAATTAAAAAAAAATGGTTTAGTAGGTACATATAAAACAGACCAAATTTCAGATTAGTGTTAATAAGTGTCACATGAAAAACAAAATAATTTTTTTGGAATGCAAAGGAACAAGGAGAAACTTTACTCTTGCAATTTTTTCTCCTTCCATTTATCTTCCAATATCAAGAATATCACATAGAGTAAGAAAAAGCTTTAAAAAATAACGGTGTAAGATGGTTCTTCCCTTAGGAGGAATATAAGGGAACCAAATAAGGATCAAGGAAAGGAATAAGAACAATAATAATAACAATAACAGCAATAAAGACACAAAAACGAAAAATGAGGAGACAAGGACAGACTGGGGGCGCTTGGTGGGGAGGGGGAGGGGGAAGGTTGAGATAAGATGGGAGCACGGGGGACTGAGTTGATAGTGCACTGGTGAAATGGTGATGGGGAATACATGGGGATTACAACTGATGGCAAATATATGTAAATTAAAAAATTTTATATTAATAAAAAATTTTTAAAAAAATAATGGTGTAATTTTTCCTTGTGCTAGTGTCAATCTTTGTATGCTGTTTTCTTTAGATGGCAAGGACCTTTAGGCCAAGGACTGAATTTAACCTAGTGTTTAATATAAGCATTTATTTATTCAGTTCTTAAAACTTCACTCTTGAATAAGCTGCCTTGGAGCTAAGGAGATCAGGCATCCTATTTTTTTCTGAAGGATTATTTTATTTTTTTTTTTTGTACATTTGGTGGGTGGCCTGTGAAATCCTGAGAGTATGGCAGTTTCTTCCCCCACTTTTATTTCCCTTCAAATTGCAAATATGCTTCCTCTTATGCTGTAGGGTTGTCATTTCTGGGTTCAGACAGTGGCTCTGTAGTCAATACTTCTTCAGTACTGTATGTTCAGACCCTCTAAATTCACAGGTCTGGAATTAGTGAGGGAATGAGCATTAAGTATTTACTTTGGACCAGACCCACCCAAAGCTAGACATTTGCAAATATATTATTTAATTCATCTTCAAACAGCCTCAGGTTTGCATATTATTAGTCCATATTTTACAGATGAGGAAACAGGCCCAGAGAGCTTAAGTGACTTACCTAAGGGTATTAGGTGAAGGGGACAGCACAGTGAAAGGTAAATTTGGAACTGTTGGCAATAGGTTGTTGAGAAGAGAGCAAAATGGAGCAGGTTCCGAAAAATAACATCCAAAAAGCCAGGCAGGACTATAACATGGAGCACCTTTTTGTCTTGCTGAAGAATTTGACCTTTATCTGGACATAAATGGTTCTCAAATTTAAGATTCAAGGAGTTTGTCTGGTATGACTATTAAAAATGCAAATTATTATTCTCATACCCTTCTCCTCTGAAGTGGGTACTGAAATCTGTTTCTTCATAAGCAGTCAGTAGTACTATGTTATTTTATAGCCATACTATAGTAAATAAGGAGTTTTTGAAAGGATATTTTTCAGATAATTTTCTTTATATCTGGAAAATAAGGAGAATGGGCCACTGGGAAATGAATTCAGAGACAAGAGAATATTTAGAACTCCGGGACTCAAAATTTCCTCCATCTAGGAATCACCTGGTAAGCTTTAAAAACTATTCATTCTTGGATTGCAACCCAGAAATTGGGATTTAATCAATCTGGGATGTAGCTTGGAACTGGGGTATTTTTTAAGTGCTCGAGATAACTTTCATATGGAGCTGCTTTTAAGACCACCAATTTAAGAGATGATTGCAATAAACCATTTCAGAAAGATTGCTGCCCTAAATTAATGGAGGTGACAGCACCACAGATACAGTCTGTTAGCATTTCTGGATCCATTAGAAAGGAGATTTTCTGCTGTGTGATTCTGATGGGCTTATGTCCTGAAGCTGGGCCACATTTTAGCATGAACTTGCCCTTCTGCTGAGCACCCCAGCAGCTCTGGAGATGTGAACAGAGTTAAAAGAGCAGGCAGATAGGTTGTGGCTTCAGTCTTACCCCCAAGGTTTACTTTTAGTTCCCCCTTTGTTCTCTCTGATCTGGTCCTGCCCATATAGGGAGGTTGATTGGTCTAACAAATATTGTTGGTGAATTATAGTAGCGACCTAGCAAGCTGCGCTGAGAGTAATTTTCAAGTAAGGCTAGGCATCCACAGGAAAAAGGTCTCTGTCAAGTAAAACTCTTTGATTTTCCAAAACTCTTGTTTTTTTTTTTTTTTTTTTAAATCTCCTAAAGCTTACAATAAGAAGTGGGAGTCAGAAGCACTGTGATTTCCACTTGAAGTTTTTGCATTTCTATTATCATCAGTTGCTTTTATTATCTTTCAGGTATCAGAGTAGACTTAGTCTGAATGTACATCAATCGCATGTGACCCCAAAGTTAAGAAAGTGGTGTTGACTCTGTAGTTTTAGAATATATTTTCACTACAGGCTTCAAGCTGAGAGCACCAGATGTCCTTGGGCTATGCTGAACACACTGATGGAAGATAAGCAATAATAGTAAACACATATAAAGCACTTTTGTGTCTGACACTGTTATAAGTATTGTACATGTATTCATTCACTTAATTACCCTACTAAGCTCCTGAGTTTGGTGGTGTCATCAGTCACATTTCACAGAGTAGGAAGCTGAGACACAACACGAAGAGGTTGAATACTTTGCCAGCAGTTCCAGAGCCAAAGCCCAGGTCCATGTGCCCACCTGCTTTCCCATGCTGCTTCTTATATGACTTTCTTCATCTCTCTGTCCCTCTAGCCTTTACCCTCATGCTAACAAATGCTGCCCAGCAGACTGACCTTCAGCGTTAGCTCCTCACTGCTCGCTCTGCTTTCTGACTGTACTTACCTTATATAAAAATCCCTCTTAGGGCTTTCTAAAATAATTCTTTTCTTTCTCTTTAAAAGAAAAGCCCTGTGGTGCAGATCTTGGGGTCATGCTGGCTGGGGTCTTCTACTTTCAATCATTGCTTGAATTGCATGCTACTCTCTATCTGCTTCAGACTGATCTATTTGCTTATGTGCTTTGGGTCTGGTTTTTCAATGACCACAGAATCTATAGTCTCCGAAAAATAATTTTCATCACATTACTTTATGTTACTGAGAATGCATTTAATGGTAGATATTTTAATGTTCCATTTTAAAGAAATGACAAGCCCTTTTGCTAATCTGCTTGCAGTTAGATTTATTTGCTATCTGAGACTCAAAAGATCAAGACTTTTTTTTTTTTATATCGACAATGGAAAGTATATTAATGTTTCTGGCACTCGAGGTACTATATAAACTCAAGAGGTTATGAAGATTATTTTCTGAAATTGAAATTGATTATTCCCTATGAAGGTTGATTATAGCTTTTGAGATCATGAAAATAAAATGTCAACTCTTTTATTATTTTAGTGAATAGAATTGCTTTCTTTTTCATGGATAAAATAGCAGTTGCATGTTATAACTTTACAATTGTGGTTGAGTTTTTTCCTCCTAAATAGTCATTTTCCGAGGGATGATCTATGGCTTGTCAACTCACAGTATAGCTGATGTAAAAAGTTTGTGATAGCAACCCTAAATGTTTTATCACCTGTCAGAAATTTCAATGATAATAAAAAGTAACATCCTTTAAATTAATTAGACATGATTAGAACTTCAAGCCCAGAGGCCACTTCATTATGCAAAAATTATAACAGTTAACTACTTAAATTACCATTAAATTGATTCTTATGTTAATTGATATCTCACTTATAACCCTAGATTTAATTTATAAAAGATCTTTGGAAATAATAATAAGATGTAATGAAATATTATTTTGGCCAAGGTTTTAATGAAAAAATACAATGAAAAATTGATTGTTATATTTTCTACATTAGAATACAGCCAATTTCTCAGGAAATGGCCAGTAGCTGTTGCACTTGTGGTTCAGGAGGGTAATTTTTTCCCTAGTGAGCACTGTCTTATCTACCCAGTGTGACACGGGAAACAGAGTTTAATTTAACCACTTGAGATGCAGCATGTGCTGTGACACATTTTGGAAAAGGAGGCTAATGTGACTGTGCCCATAGTCGACTTTGAGGGCAGGAAGTGATGTATTTAACAGAAGAACTGACACCATGGAGTAGGATAAACCTGGGTTTCACCTCACAGGGTTTTAATCAGCAGGTGCTCTTTTTTTTTTTTAAAAGATTTAGTTATTTATGCATACAAGCACTGGGGTACAGGCCAGAGGTGTTGCGGGGGGAGAGGATTCACCACAGAGAGCCGGAAGCAGAACAGGCAGATCAAGGGAAGTACACTGCTGAGGGGAGCAGGGGGCGAGGCAGAAGAGGTCTGCCGCACCATGTGGGTCCCCTCCCCAGCTGGGGGCAGGGATTCAAACTCGTGCTGTAGTGGCTGTGGTTTGCTTCATAGTGTGTTGCTTAACCCACTGCGCCACCAGGGAGGCCCCAGCAGGTGCTCTTAACATGCATGTTTGAAGTTAAAATACCTGTTGCAGGAAACTTGGAATTAGTTGTTCTGTAAAGACCAATTGAGATAAACAGAGCCACATCCACAGTTTGGTTACATAACCTTCTCATGCCTGTTTTGTTCCAGGTGACTAGTAAGATGGCAGATAAATAGTGGTATTGTTTTGGTTTCTTTTAGAGTGCCAAGTGTTTACTCATTACAGATCCTTTATAATTTTATTTCTAAATTTCTCCCCAGATTATACATTCCAGCAATATAGAAACACAGTTTATCAATACATATGGGTGTAATGCCTGAGGCTAGTTTTTCAATTACTTGTGAACTTCCCAAGGGGTTCCCAATGAATCACCAGTTTGCTTTGTGGGTTTTGGCATGACCTCATTCAAGTGAACTGTTATTCTAATATTATAAATCACAAGTACCCTAGTGTTCATTTGGCTTGAATTTCTTATCCTCTTTCTTTTTAAAATTCAGAATGTAGTAAGTTGTTTTTCTCTATTACTATGTTTTTTTTCTCTACCTTCTCTACAACTTTTACCTTCTCATATACCTCTATTTTTATTAACCATATTTGTGGGTATGGAATTAGGACTGGGTTATTCAGAGAAAAATTGCTTGAGATAAGAAATTATTTTTTTTTACACAGTGCAATCTACCTTCCTTTATACGAACGTTGTCATTCCTCATCTCCACTTGTAAGATCTTTATTTATGTTTTTGTAGTTTTTATTGTATTTTCCCTGTTTTGATTTCTTTATCTTCATATCTTGTCACAACTTGAATAGACTGAGTAATGTTGCCCACTACATGCAACTGGGAATGACTACTGTCTGAGATAGAGGACATAGAGTTGGGGATGAGCTGAGTATTGAGAGAGAGGACACAGAGTTGGGGATGAGGATGGAATAAGAATTTATGAAGAAGGAAAACAATTTCAATGAATAAGTTCCAGAAGTTGTAAACTATGGACAATCCTGAGATAATGAATTAGCATCATTCTGTTCTTCCAGTCTTTGTGATGATTCTCCATACATCATTTCTGCAAACTTCAATGAAACTTTGCCAGTTATTGTCCTCTCCAACCCTCCCAAAAGGAGTTGCTCACAACTCCAGGAGGAAGGGTCTTGTTCATTCTCTTCCTTTCCTTGTCAGCATCACCAATATAGCAGAGCTTCTAGTAGGGCCTGTTCTGTGAGTCTGTGTAGGGTATGTATGTAAGTGAGAATATGTTAATTTCATTTCCATGAATTGACTTTGGTTTAATAGTTTGTGTAGTTCTGTTTTCTGGTTAGACCCTGACTGATAAGGATGGGAAGCCAGATGTTAGATTAACTCTCAGGAAGAATTGGGACGTCAGATTCTGCTTAGTGTTTTTCCTTCCTTGACTTTTCCTTCTGAACATCTATCAGCTTTTACCACACACTTTAATTTGAGTTTCCTTTTGCTGCTGACATTTTTTAGTCAACATGGTGTTCATTTGGCTTGAATTCCTTATACTCTATCTTTCTCTTTAAAATTCAGAATGTTAGTGAGTTGATTTTCTCTATTACTGTGTTTTTGTCATTACCTTTTCTACAACTTTTACCTTCTCCAGATGTCTCTTTTTAAATTTATCTTAAGATAATTTTAAAGATTGTCCAAACTTTTCTGTCTTTGACATACCTCAGCATTTTACTGATGAAGTAATGTTTTCACAGTGAAGGATCATTTTTAATACTGCTTTTTCTTCTTTGTGGAGTATTTAAATTTGAAGACTTTACATAAAAATTCCTCAGAGTCTTACTCTCCATGAAATTTTCATAAGGATTTCCAAATTCCTTGCATACATATATGCAAGCCTGTGGTCTTTCTTTGTTATAGTAACTTTGGTGTCATCCAGTAGCAACTCTAAATTTAACGTTTCTGACTAGCCTTGGTGCTCAGTGTGCTCATAATTCTTTGGAGGTTTGGAGGAAATATTCTCCCCTTCTCCCTGTATACTAAGTGGTGTCTCTTTCCCCTCTTTGCACTTATGACATGTCCTTACATACCTACTGGGTGGTTCCATGCTTCTTCCTGTACTAATGCTTTTTTTCTTTTTTTAAGGTTTTATTTATTTTTGTGTTGAAGAACTATGGCAAAGTTCAGAGGTGGGGAGGGGTAAAAGTATTCACTAGAGGCAGATTGGAGAGTATAAAAGGTACTCAGTTTCTTGGAGAATGAACTGTAGGCTCAGTAAAAGTTTAAGTCAGACTGCATTTGAATTTATGCAACTGGTTGAGATACTAGAGAAAACAGAAGATTGGTTTTCTATTTATTCAAACTTGTATACATCCTTTTTTTTCTCTGCAACATTCAGAGCCAACCATACACAAATAAAGTCTTACATTTGAGGAACAAAATTCACAAGTACAAATATCTCTCTTATAGATCTGCTTCAGTTGCTGAAAAATCCTTAACAAATACAGAGGAATACTGTAGCTTTTAGTTCTGTCATCCAAGAGAATTATCCCAGACACAGGGAATACATGATAAGACCCAACAGCCAAGGGGCATGAGGGCTTTAGTTCCCAGACAGTATAAGAGATTTCAGAAAAGAAAGATGAACAACATTCACAATTTTATTTTATTTTATTTAGAAAAAAAATGTTTTTTTTATGCATACAAGAACTGGGGTACAGGCCAGAAGTGCAGAGGGGAGAGGATTCACCAGAGACAGAGTGGGGAACAGAACAGGCATACTGACTGAAATAAAGTGTTGAGGGGAGCACTTTTGGGAGTGCTCATGCACTCCCAAAGTAGCACTTTCGGGAGTGACAGGAGAAATCTGCTGTGCCATGTGGGTCACCTCCCTGGCCAGGGATTGAACTTGTGCTGCAGTGGTTGATGATAGCATCAGAATGCTGAGACTTAATGCTTTGCACTACCAGGGAGGCCCAATAATCACAATTTTGTGCTGAGTCATTTTTGTATTTACCAGCATGCACCTACATGTCCATGCACGCACATACCAGCCATCTTTCTTCTCTCCCATAGATATCATCATCCATGTCCATAGTTAAAATTTAGCTAAGGGAAATAAGAAAATCCATGTCATTTGACCAAATAAAGAAAAATTTTGGGACCTATCAAGAAGCCCCAACTCATGAGTTAAAAGGCGGCGATTAGTAGGTTTAAGAGGCTAGGGAAATGACTGGTGAGTTTTGTATTTGAAGAGCTGAATAACTGTAAGTAAACTGACAGAAGCTTAGCAATTTTCTCTTTCACCTGCACATATGCCTGCTCTAAAAAGGGCATCTAGGAAAAGGCAGAAGAAGAACCTACCTGAGAAATATGTCTTCCCCAAAATATTGTCAAGAGGAACTAAGCATATTGGGAAGGGCATTTCTGATTAAGATAAGTGACATAAATATTGTACAGGTATCTGTAGAAAATGTTTCTGCTCCGTAGGGAAACAATCTGCTTTACCAAGACAAATTTGGTCAGATGCATATTTCTAGGATAGAGCAGCAGAGTCTCAAATTTCACCACAGGTTGTCAAGGTGTAAATGCAGAAGTGATGGCGCTTACTGTTGGCCCCGCCGAGGGTCATGAGAAAGTGCCAAGTTTTATCAAATTGCTATTTCATGCCTGAATCTATCTCCTCAATCCACTGAAATTAAATGATAATGAGTGACTTCTCAGTAACAAAAGTGGAAGTTTAATTTTATGTGTTTTAATTTATTCATAGTAATAAATAAGTTATAGTTGTATTGCATCAAATATAGGTAGCTCCACGTTTTAATTGGGGAGCTTTTTGTTTCTATAATTAATCTTCTATGTTGTCTTGTTTCTTATATGAATTAGGCACATTTTCTAATGACATTATTTCAAAGGTTATTCAATGTAAAGACTGGACAGATGTACTTAATGATCTCTTGATAATGTTTTTCAACTCCATAAATGTGACTACTTCATATTGCAGTTTAATTGGTTTTGGTGGAATATGTGTTTTGTGAATATAATACAAATACATAATATGCATATAAAATTAATGCATAAACTGTTTATTATTCTAAAGGTAAAGTATCTCAACACTCTTGCATCTTCCAGCCAGCAGACACAATAAATGATCCATATCATGTGAAACATCTGTTACAACTGGAGTATTCTTTAAAATGTATATTTTTTAACATGCTAAATGGCAGTCATATTTGTACTTACCTATCAGTTTTGTGTGACTCTAGGTTGAACACTGGAATAGAGGAATTGAGGCTCAGCTTAGCTGCAATCTTTATTATTATTTTTTCAGATGTCATTTTAAATCAAGACGTCTATCTATGATATTACCCCTGCAAGATGCTTTTGGGAGAGTTGATTTTTCAATTACATGATTAGAAAAATAGGTTAAAATATTTTTGTTTGTTTTCTTGCTTATAGTTTTTCAGCTTGTTAAACTAGGATCTGTTTTGTCTAAGGTTATTCGAAATCTCATCATCATCTAGAGAAATGTGGTTTGCAAATTAAAATAGTAACATCAGCAATTTCCCCTGAGAGACACTTCCTTCTATGCTGCCAGAGGCAGTATCACTAAGTAACAAATAGAAGGTTTCTCTCGGCTGCTACTGTGTTGAGTGCATGAGCTCTGGCAGGCAGGGACTTGTCTTGTGTAGATGCTAATATAAACTAATGTGAGCCGTAATCATGAATTTCTTTTGGAGACACGGCATTATTATTATTACTTCTAGAATGTTTGCCAAAGGCAAAAACAAACAATACGAACTTTTCTGATTCTTCCATTGTCTGCTTCATTAAATCATTCTCCAGACCTCAGCTAAATACATTCCCTCTCTGGACCTAATTTTGCAATCTGCACTCCAATCAAAGTAGAAATGTTGGCCAAGAAATGACAGCAAAGTCAGCGCCTATGAACACAAACCAATCATGTTTTTGTTTTGTTTTATATTCTTTTTGTGTGCTTCCACTTAAGTGGATCTGAAGCCTTCGAAACTAATGTCATTCACAATAATTCCAATGGCTTTCTGAGAACTCGTAATTGGGACAGAGGAATACAAGAAAACTTGACTCTATATGTGCATGAAATAGCATAACCAACCTTTGATAGCCTTCTGAAATCACTATTCACTGTACAAGCATATTATTGTTTATGTTTATGAAATTATCTTTTCTCCTGTCTTCCATTATTTAAAAAATAAACATCGGTGGGACTATGTCAGGTTGTGTGATGATGCTAGTATGGAAATATGAATTAGTCTGTGATATAATGTATAAACAGAAAGCTACAGAAGCATGGTGTATGAAGTGATCTGTTTGGTAAGGTGGGTTCACAGAGGATATTAAATTTAAGCCATGCTAATGATAGAATGGAAAAGTATTCTTGGCCAAGTGAACAGCGTGAAAATATCCAGATCACATGAGGCTAGCTCCAAAATTGAATCATATATTAGAATGCTTGAAGTGTCAAGTATGGGAAAGTGAAATCTGATTTTTAAAATGAGTTCAATGATATATAAAAGAAGAAGGCAAGCAGTTTTTCTATGGCTTTTCCTTTAGCTTCAGTTACGTAGGAAGGTTTGAATCCCCTTTGCAATATTAACTCAAGTCATTGTTAGGTGTTTCTGTTTACTGGACCCTAGATGAATGAGACTTTATCTGAGGTTATTTACCAGAAGAAACACCTGTACGTCATTGTCCAGATGTTTATTTAGTAATGAGTGGTCAGTATTGATAAGAAGGAACTACACTAGAGAATGAGGGTTAGTTATGCACCTTTGAGGGAACTATATGGCTGGTGAGGTATAAAATCTAAGGCAATCCCAAAGCTCCAGTGTTCTCTGACCTCCAGTTAACCACACACAATGAGCCTTGTCTATTATGAACTAACAACTTGCGTGCTGAATGACCAAAATGAAAACCGCCGCCTGGATGTTGCTAGATGTCTTTTTTTTATTCTTGCTTTGTATGCTGTTCATTTTCTTGTTTTGTCTCTTAAATGTTTACTAAAAAGTGTTGGTTGAAACCGTATGTTTCTTGTGAAATGGAATCTGAATTCAAGACCAGTTTTTTGTGGGTCAGAGTTGGAGTTGAAGATAAGATCATTCACAGAATTCTTATTTTATCGTAATTACTTAATTTTCCCTGTATAAATATAAAAAAATTAAGCAAATTAAGCATGTGGTCTATAAACTAGGAATAATTATTTTTAATACATCACTGGTATTGCTTTATAATGATAATTTGAATCCATAAATTCTTTTTGTATGATTTCTCTCACAAGTGCTATGAATATTCTACCATGCTGTTAAGGATAAATATGCATCATTTTTAATGGCTGTATAGAATTCCATTGTATCATCATTGCATTATTTATTTAATCAACTCCTCATTAATGTAATTGTTAATTTTTCATGATTAAATTCAATAATGTTTGACACATGAAAAACTGGTTTTCTGAAATTTCTATCAATTTATAATCCCACCAATAGTATATGAAACTACAGACCTGTACATTCTCCTACTAGCACTGAATTTATATTAAAAAAAGAGCAACTTTTGCCAGTTTAATAGGTGGAAAATATCTGTTGATAAATGTTTTCTGAATATTCCTTGTATTAAGTAAAAAATTATAAAGAAGAAGGTATCATTCAAAATCCTGCCATACAGAGATAACTATGTTAAAATCTTAGTCTTTTGAACATTTTTGAATGCATACAGGGATATGATATTTTTAAATAAATGGGACTCTACATTATATGTTATTTTCACCAACAATATACTTCATAAATATTTTAATGGCAAAATGTTATTCTATTATATGTATTTCACAATTTCCCTATTGTTGAATATCTATGTTGTTTCTTATCTTTTTGCTGTTATATAATGATGCTGTGATGAACATTCTTATACAGAGTGTGACACACTTGTTGAAATGTTTCCTTATTATGCTTTTCTAAAATGGAATTGTTGGGTAATAGAATATACATATAGTCAAATTGCTTCATGAATAACTGTCAATCCTGCCTTTATCAGTAGTGTATAAAAATATCTGCTTCCCCAAACTCTAGTCAATACTGAATATAATATTTTAAGTCTCTGATAAATGATTTTAAATGAATCTAGGATTCATTTGATATTGTGCTTTTCTTTTAATATTTAGTGAATTATTTCTTCCCTTGAAGATATTCTTTGTCCATTTTTCTAGTAAATTGTTCATCTTTCCTTTATTGAAGAATTCTTTACAAATTAGTAGGTATTAACACTTTGTTTGCTATATGGTCAGTTTTTATCTCTTAATTTTTATTATGGTGATGTTACTGAGCTTAATTTTTAAATAATAATATGTAGATAAATCTACAACTATTTTCTGATTGTCTTTCTGCTACTAGTTTTTTTCTGACTCTAAAATAATTGCGGTATTAAAAAATTATAGTGTTATCTTTTCATCTAGAATTCATTCATCTAAAATTTTTTCCTGTATTTTCCCAATACTGTGATAGCTTTCCTCTACCTCTTCCATTAGTTTGAAATATTATTTTTCTTATACATAATTATCACTCTGTCTATATCTATATGTTCTGTCAATAGTGTTTAGAGAGAAACATTAATAGTAAATAAGGCATGCCTCTGCACTGCTTAGTTGTTCATATAAATTTTTGAATACTTTTGCCACATTTAATCTAGTATGACTTCTGATGGTTTCATTGATCTGTAGACTATCAATAAGTAAAAACCATATACTGGCAAAATATAATGAAAGCAAAATTAGACTTAGAGAAAAATTTTCTCAATACCAGAGGGAAGTGGTGGGGGGAGGAGTATATAAGGGTAAGACTGGGATAGGGCATATAGTAGGATGAGTAAAAGCAAGTGTACAGGTGAAGGAGTAAAAATGTGAACCTAAAATTGATACACATGTAAGTGATTAAAAAATTTAATAAAATAATTAACTTTAAAAATTTTAGAGGCAGTACATGAAATTTATAGATTTAATGAGAATCTTCAGTTCTATAATATTGAGTTTTCAAAACTAGAAAAAACAGGTTTTTTTTCAAGTTTTTTTTCTCATGGTTCTTATGAATCTTCCACAAATATTAATATATTTTACACTTACTGTTGTTTATTCTTTTTAAAATATAGTGTTATTATGAAAAAAGCATTTATACATATACATATAAACAGATACATTTATAATATTATGCAGAAAAATAAAGCATACTTAGAAAGTACAAACATAACTATTATTTCTAAAGTATAAAATTGTTTATCCACGACTGCAGACAAGACATAGTATTATGTCTTCTAGAAGCCCATTTACGCCCCTCCTTATCATGACCCTCTTCCTCTACCCACAGGTGATCTAAAGTGGCTTCTGTAATAGTCACTACAGAAAATTAAAAGAGCTATCACTTATATACACATCTGTAAATAATATACTTGAGTTTTGTTTTACTAAGAAAATTGAGAGTCCTTCTTTCCGTCCGTCCTTCCTTCCTTCCTTCCTTCCTTCCTTCCTTCCTTCCTTCCTTCCTTCCTTCCTTCCTTCCTTCCTTCCTTCCTTCCTTCCTTCCTTC